>CM049844.1:5334211-5679918 GCA_027422415.1 Schizothorax lantsangensis
AGTCTGGAACTATGTTTGGCGCATGTTGCATTTTCAAATGCATGTTAAATATAGATTGATAAAGACTGCAATTTATTTTAATTAACATATACTCTGCATGATTCAGAGCGAACCACGGCACTGTGGTTATTTACACGTGAGCAGCTCATGATACTGTGTTTCCTACGGAAGTTTATTTCCAAGAAATAATGAAATCAAAATGTTTATCTCACAATAAAGACTTTTCTTGCAGTTTTGAGTTTCTATCTCATAATTTTCTATCTCAGATTTTTTTTTTTTCCCTGAAAATTTTTAAATATAAACAAAATTTTTCCTTGGTGGAAATAATCTTCCATAGAAACCAGTATCATGAGCTGCTCATGTGTAAATGAACACAGTGCGTGCTTCACTCGGAAACACGCAGAAATACGTATATATTAATTTAATTTAATCGCAGCCTTTACGATCTGATAGTCGTACTAAGCCATATCACGATTTCAGTTTTATTTCAATGAATCATGTAGCCATACTTCGGTGATTTGCAGTAATGCAGTTGACCTGAGCTTGACTTCAGTCAAAATCACTGCTCTCTCTGCTCGTATTGATCTGCAGTGTGTTTGCTGTGTCGTGCTGGCAGAAGGAAATCTATCTCTGGCCTCTTGTAGTGAAACCTGATGTGGAGGCTTTGGTAAATATGCAGCACAGATCCATCAGTAACTCCATTTCTCAGCACGACTCAGATTGATTTAATGACTCTTAAGATGCTTCAGCCATGGACACGTTTCTTTATCGTACTAATGGATGGAGAGAAAGAGCGAGAGGAGGAAGTGCCGTTTTTAAACGGTTTCTTTCTGCAGGTCACTGTCAGGTAAAGCGTTTACTAAGTGAACAGGCCTTGAGCAAACAAACAGCTTTAAAGCATCACGCTTTAGTCATGTTCAATTAGCCGCAAGCAAGTGCTGCAGTTGCCATGTGTGAGTTCAGAATGAAATACACACTACTCATTATGCAGTATGTACTTTAAGCGCAAGATGTTGATGAATTTATTGGGAGCAGATTTAGAGAAATTTAGCATTATATCGCTCGCTCATCAGTGGATCCACTTCAGTGAATGGGTGCCATCAGAATGAGAGTCCAAACAGCTGATAAAAACATGCACAACAATCCAGAACATGCATTCGAGTTATCTGGTCTTTAATAATAATAAACGTTAGCAAGAAACATTATTTATACAGCTTTTTTTGGCCTGCAAAAACATATTTAGTCCCAAAAATAGATTGTTCTGATGGGTCACGGACAGTAGAGAAAAAAAGTAAATGTTAAATGCAACTAATAAAATAAAATGAACTGTAAAATTATGCATACTTTATATGTGTGTGTGTGTGTGTGTGTTAATATGTACAGTCAGGTCCATAAATATTGGGACATCGACACAATTCTAACATTTTTGGCTCTATACACCACCACAATGGATTTCAAATGAAACGAACAAGATGTGCTTTAACTGCAGACTGTCAGCTTTAATTTGAGGGTATTTACATCCAAATCAGGTGAACGGTGTAGGAATTACAACAGTTTGCATATGTGCCTCCCACTTGTTAAGGGACCAAAAGTAATGGGACAGAATAATAATCATAAATCAAACTTTCACTTTTTAATACTTGGTTGCAAATCCTTTGCAGTCAATTACAGCCTGAAGTCTGGAACGCATAGACATCACCTGACGCTGGGTTTCATCCCTGGTGATGCTCTGCCAGGCCTCTACTGCAACCGTCTTCAGTTCCTGCTTGTTCTTGGGGCATTTTCCCTTCAGTTTTGTCTTCAGCAAGTGAAATGCATGCTCAATCGGATTCAGGTCAGGTGATTGACTTGGCCATTGCATAACAGTCCACTTCTTTCCCTTCAAAAACTCTTTGGTTGCTTTTGCAGTATGCTTTGGGTCATTGTCCATCTGCACTGTGAAGCGCCGTCCAATGAGTTCTGAAGCATTTGGCTGAATATGAGCAGATAATATTGCCCGAAACACTTCAGAATTCATCCTGCTGCTTTTGTCAGTAGTCACATCATCAATAAATACAAGAGAACCAGTTCCACTGGCAGCCACACATGCCCACGCTACCACCACCATGCTTCACTGATGAGGTGGTATGCTTAGGATCATGAGCAGTTCCTTGCCTTCACAGTTCTGGAACAACATCCTATGGACAGATGAGACCAAGATCAACTTGTACCAGAGTGATGGGAAGAGAAGAGTATGGAGAAGGAAAGGAACTGCTCATGATCCTAAGCATACCACCTCATCAGTGAAGCATGGTGGTGGTAGCATGGGCATGTATGGCTGCCAGTGGAACTGGTTCTCTTGTATTTATTGATGATGTGACTACTGACAAAAGCAGCAGGATGAATTCTGAAGTGTTTCGGGCAATATTATCTGCTCATATTCAGCCAAATGCTTCAGAACTCATTGGACGGCGCTTCACAGTGCAGATGGACAATGACCCAAAGCATACTGCAAAAGCAACCAAAGAGTTTTTGAAGGGAAAGAAGTGGACTGTTATGCAATGGCCAAGTCAATCACCTGACCTGAATCCGATTGAGCATGCATTTCACTTGCTGAAGACAAAACTGAAGGGAAAATGCCCCAAGAACAAGCAGGAACTGAAGACGGTTGCAGTAGAGGCCTGGCAGAGCATCACCAGGGATGAAACCCAGCGTCTGGTGATGTCTATGCGTTCCAGATTTCAGGCTGTAATTGACTGCAAAGGATTTACAACCAAATATTAAAAAGTGAAAGTTTGATTTATGATTATTATTCTGTCCCATTACTTTTGGTCCCTTAACAAGTGGGAGGCACATATGCAAACTGTTGTAATTCCTACACCGTTCACCTGATTTGGATGTAAATACCCTCAAATTAAACCTGACAGTCTGCAGTTAAAGCACATCTTGTTCGTTTCATTTGAAATCCATTGTGGTGGTGTATAGAGCCAAATATGTTAGAATTGTGTCGATGTCCCAATATTTATGGACCTGACTGTATATACATTTAAACTTAAAGGGAGGCCAGAAAACTTCCCATACATTTTGTTGTTGACATCAAAGGCAACGCGTCCAATCAAACTGATATTTTAGAGAACATTCATCTAAACAAGGCATAAATGGACAATTTTCATGACATAAAAGTACACATGCTAAAAGAAAATATGACCCAGAATATATTAAATAAATACAAGTTCACTTGCAACAAAGAAGTTGCTGTAAATTATAGTCGGCCAAGAGCATAAACCCTTTTTTAAAAGTTTAACTCTATAAATCACCTTAGCCAATGTTTATCCATTTAGAAAATTGAATTTTATTATGCAGTTCATGGCAAAATGAAATACATTTCAATGTCTGGTTGTAAGGACATTCTGTTTCAGAAACAGTTTCTTTGGCCGCCACTTCAAGTCCAATGTCAAATTTGAGAAACAGAGCCAGCTGAGAACCAATGATATAAAGATCCTTCATTTTTATAACAAAGTCTTGTACTTCATAGAAAATAAAAAGGGTTCTGCTGACTGCTGTCCATACAAATAGGCAAAATAACCCAAGATGTAGAGATGCTCAGCGCTATCTTCAGAATATTATAGTCCAAGCAGATGATGCATCACGACACACACACACACACACACACACACACACACACACACACACACACACAGAGAGAGAGAGAGAGAGAGAGAGAGAGAGAGATTTAAGATTCAGTGAAAAGGCTGCGCGTCACGCACGCGTCGCGCTCACGGCAGAGTTCGGATGCGTTTGTAATATCCGGGTTGGAAGGAGGGAGTGTCTCAGATTCCCAACAGAAACACGCTGGAAAGAGAAGCGAGAGAGACGCGCTCCGCGGGAATATGGCATCGGGCAGAGGGAAGCGGAAGCGCAGCGCGGTGGAAACGGGTTCCAGCTCTCCGGTCATGATTTAGATCGGGATCCGGACCGCGATGGAAAAGCCGCTGTGTTCGTCGCAGCCCGCGGCCTCGCTCGGGTTCAGCGCGTCTCCGGCGGGGAACATCGCGCCGCTGCAGCGCGGACGCACGCGCAGGATAGAGGGAGTGCTGAGCAAATACACCAACCTCATCCAGGGCTGGCAGAGCAGGTAACACAACCGAACCGAGCCGAGCCGAACACCGATCAAGCGCGAGATGAAGTTTACATTGACCGAGCTCAACTCTCTCTGTCATGTCATATTACCACAATAAGTTACGTGTGACATTAACTGCATTTTAGACCTAAATATGATTTATTTAGGGTTTTTTTGTTTGTCATTTGCCTTTTTTAGTTAAATTTAGGTTAGTTATTCAGTTATTGATAGTTCAGTAGATACTCGTGCTATATATAAGATACTTCTGTAGGCTACTTATCTAGTGACCCTGGACCACAAAACCAGTCATAAGGGTCAATTTTTAAATTAGATTAGATTTATACATCGTCTGAAAGCTGAATAAATAAGCTTTCCATTGATGTACGGTTTGTTATGATAGAACAATATTTGGCCGAGATACAACTATTTGAAAATCTGGAATCTGAGGGTGCAAAAAAAATCAAAATATTGAGAAAATCGCCTTTAAAGTTGTCCAAATGAAGTTTTTAGCAATACATATTACTAATCAAAAATTAAGTTTTGATATATTTACGGTAGGAAATTTACAAAATATATGTTATCCGTGGAACATGATCTTTCCTAATGATTTTTGGCATAAAAGAAAAATTTATAATTTTGTCTTGTGAAGTTTTTAGATTTTTTTTAAAAAATGAGGCCATAAAAACTAATAATTAGATAGAATTAGATAGTTTTTAGAAAATGTTTCGATTAATTATAGTCAGAAATAAGATAAGGTATGCACGTATTCACACGCACCTATAAATCTGGCTTTTGAACTCATGTACTGCTCATATTTTGTGGTTGTGATTCTCATATCTGCGGTGTATTCTGGCATAATGTGACTACATTTCCTAATTTCCTTCATTACTAAAGTGTTGCATCATCATAAAACTTCCTCATAGTCCCTCATAATGATGCCACATGTTTGGTTTTGTGTTTTTAGAGTTTGAATGTTAAAAATGTGTTTGTGTATTTGTTGAGTTATAACTGAAGTCGATATGTTAGTCATTGAACAAACACTTGAGGTTGCTTCAGACTTGTTGCTCGTTTCACAGGAGATTCTGAGATGAACTCATATTCAGGAATAATTACACAAGAGATCAGGAACCAGTTTAATAAATAAATACACACATGTTATCTAGATGAGAATCTGATCTTTGTACTTTAAACACAGTCCATCTGTTAGTTGTAAAACAGCGCAGGCGGAAATAAGTTTCTTCACACACAAGGTCTATTTCAGGCTGTGTTTCATGAAGAGGATTGTGCAAATGTGTGTGTTTTAGGACGTTCTGACCTGTGTGTGTCTGTGTGCTGAACACATGGGACGAGCTTTGATATTCAGATCAGATGGTGACGTGACTTTCCATTGACATCCAGACTCAATAGAGTTCATCTGCAGAGACTGAGCGTCTGTTATGAGGCTGTGAGATTATGAGCTGCGATCATAAGAATCTAGAGGAAAATCATATTGCTCAGATGTTACTCTTTTAAAGATCAGGATCTCAGTTATGAAAAATGTAAACATCATATTTAGGGCCCTATAAAATCCATTTTATTTTCTTCCCAAATTCCGTGTTTTCTACTTTTAAAAAATCTTTTAAAATGTAATGAAATGAAAATATAGTGATTTAATTTACAATAAAACATTGCATTTTATTTATGTATCTATTTCTTTATTTTTTACAAATAAAGTGCGGCACAACATAACTTTACTGTATAAATGACTAATTGGATGTTAAAATATCTGCATTATTATATTCCTTTATAAATCGTAATTAACAATTACATAAATAATTAACAATAATAATAAAATTCTTCATAAGAATTGTTATTTGGTAGAACTTTATTTTACAGTCCTGTTCCACATGTACATACTATCTACTTGTTATAATTATTACAATAACTGAGTAATAACTATGTATTAACCCTGAAACTACCCCTAAACCGAACCCTAACCCCATGTAGGTTAGTACATTGTAAGTACTGTGCAACCTGTTATTTTTATTATACAAATATTAATATTAATAATAATCTAAATTTATAACATTGTTGTTATTATTATTATTATTGATTACTTTGAGAAGTACATTTGAATGTACAATAGTAATATAATTCTATCAAAACATCAAGTTAATCAAACTTTGAATTTTATTTTGGCTGACTTTCATTTAGACGTTTGAGTTTCTGTAAGTTTTTGACATACAGTTTTTAAGCATTTTTTCTCAAAAGAAATGGTGAGATGCTCATAAAATGCTCTCGGAGCAGCTCTGGAGATGAAGTTTATGTGGACTGCCTTTTCAATATAGACACACAGAACAAGCTGATTACATACTTAAATAGCAGTCAGTTTGCAGTTTAATAAGTAGTGACTCTAATTCATATCGTGATTTGAAATTGATGTATACTACAGCCATCCTTTTGATTTATTATGCCAAAAGATTTGATTCATTATGCCAAATTCAGTGACATTCTGCTCTTCATTTAATCTCCTGCTGTCTAGGAGAACTAATCGAGATATTAAAGAGATCTCATTTGTGATTTTTCTGTCCTGTATTCAGAGTTATTCATACCATGGCTCAGGAGGAGATGAGAACATATGTTGACATTTAGATGGTGACAGTGTAATATTTCTGAGTTCAGCCTCTCACACGCGCGCACACACACACACACACACACACACACACACACACACACACACACACTCTCACACACACACACACACACACACACACACACACACACACACACACACACACACACACACACACACTCTCTCACACACACACACACACACACACACACACACACACACACACACACACACACACACACACACACACACACACACACTCTCTCACACACACTCTCACACACACACACACACACACACTCTCACACACACACACTCACACACACACACTCACACAGTCTGGTCAGCTATCCTTGTAGGGACTCTCCATAGGCGTAATGGTTTTTATACTGTACAAACCGTATTTTCTATCGCCCTACACCAACCCTATACTACACCTTACAGTAAACTTTGTGCATTTTTACTTTCTCAAAAAAACTCATTCTGTATGATTTAGAAGCTTTTGTACCCATGGGGACCTCAATTTAGGTCCCCACTGTGACACGAGTCCCCATGAGTCTGTGTGTATTCAGGTTTAAGTCCCCGCCAGGATATATAACCCTGTACACACACACACACACACACACACACACACACGCACGCACGCACGCACACACACACACACACACACACTCTCTCACACACACACACACACACACTCTCTCTCTCACACACACACACACACACACACGCTCAGCGCTTGTTTCTCCGTGTTCAGCAGGACTGTCAGTCTCTGAGCTGGTGGACGTGACTCAAGCAGCTTTTCTTGTTGTTGTTGTTGTCAGGAGAGTGAAACAAGTAAATATAGTGTAAATATATCAAATATGTGTTATTCATCCAATGTGTTTTTCTGTCCTTCTCAGTGGTTGTTTATAACATTTAATTCAGTTGTGTCTCTCAGATCATAAATACCCTGTCTTATTTATACCACCTCTTACAGGCAATATCATTTTAGTATCATTGAGATAATATCATACTTTTTTTTTTATTAGTTTTTAATTTTATACTTCCCATTTTTAGTTAAAATGTTGTGTTTTTTTGTCATTTTTAGTACTTTTTTAAAAACATGTCTATGTGATTTGTATTAATTTTTTATTTCAGTTTTACTTTTTTTTAGCACATCAAGTTAAATCAAATTAAAATGTAAATGTTGAAAACTATCTGGAATAAAAAAAGTTCAGTTATTTTATTCAAAATAATGATTATCTTTTAATGTTAAATATAATAACCCTGTTTACAGGTCAAATAAAAATATATATATAATTCATAAAATAAATTAATTAAATAAAGAAAAGCTAAATTTTTAGGACTGTTAAGATGCATTGTGGAATTGTTTTTATTTTTATATATTTTTTGAAGTCTCAATATTTTCTATAATATTATAATAATGTAATATTCTATTATATATAATATATATATATTATTTAATAAATAACCATAATTAAACTATGTACATGTTATGTACTAGCAATTACTATTATGTATACATAACTATTTTTAAATATATTGAAGTAGTTTATTACTTTTGCATCACAGTAATGATAATTTGTCATTTAAATCTGCTAAACTGTCTTGAAAATAATGTGATAATATAAGTCCGACAATCACAATGGTCCTAAAAACACTTTGTTATATTCAAAATATAATTCTATCTTTCTTTCTTTCTTTCAGTTGTTGAAATATGACCTGCACATGTTCTCGAGGTGTTTTCAAGGCTGCTGTTGTTGGTTTGCTGAGATGCAAACATACATTTCTTAATCGAAAGAACAGACTAATTACTGATGAGAGAGATCACTGTCTAAAACATCAATAATATAACACCTTATTTATCAGTTATGATACGCCATAAACGTTTCCAGCTCACACTGCTCTATGGAAATTAGATTAAATATTTAATTTGAGGTGAATGAATATGAGGCTGTAGAAGCTGTTCAGTAAGTTGAACTTTTGTTTTCTTTGGTGTCAATCATGCAATCAACTGCAGCAGCACTACAGTATACAGTATATTTTTTCTTTCACCAGATTTAATAGGTGGACTGGAAAAAACAGGCTGAAGAATAGAAATGTAACTCTACTCTGGGATTATGACCTTTCTCAGATTACTAGGACACATCTTTGTGTGACTGAATTCTTCTCTACAGACACAGATCTCAGTGAACAGATGTGAAGTTAAAGGGCCAGAGAAAAGCAGAAACTGAAGTGCACCTGTGGTTTTATTTCTGTGTTATCTGAGCTGAGTGAGGAACGGTGAAACTCACAGGTGTATCTGTGCCGTGGGCGACAACTCTTGATGTGTTTGTGTCACAACGCTTTCTTTTGCAGTACTGACTCACTTCACTGTTTTCCACCAGTGTTTCCTGCAGAATTCAAAATAACATTCTATTTTTAAATTGAACTATCACATATCACAACAGAGCTCTTTAGTGAGTGTCTCTATAACTGATAAACGTTCAGTAGATGAATCAGTAAATATTAATCCAGTTCCTGCTCTGATGCTTTCAACAATTTCATTAGACTGATTTAAACACATAAATCATTGCGAGTCTTTCTGTTAACAAGAGTCATTTGTTTGTGAATTGCACTGTTTTGCACGCACATAACACAAATCTGTGTTGTCATTGCTTTAATACACCAGCACTAAATAATGTGTCAGAAAACATATTGCAGGTTTTCACAGCAAAACTTACAAACTATTCAAAAGTTTATGGCAAAATGTAACTTTTTATTATTATTATTTTGAAAGAAATTAATATTTTATTCAGCAAGAATGCATTAAATTGATTAAAAGTGACATTTATAATGTTATAAATATAATGTAATATAAATTTACATTATATTATAAATGTAATGTAGATTTCGATTTTAAATAAATGCTGTTCTTTTTAACTTTTTATTCACTGAAGAATCGTGAACAAATGTATCACTGTTTCCACAAAAATATGAAGTAGCACAACTGTTTTCAACATTGATAATAATAAGAAATGTTTCTTGAGCAGCAAATCAGCATATTAGAATGATTTCTGAAGATCATGTGACACTGAAGACTGGAGTAATGATGCTGAAAATACAGATTTGATCACCAGAATAAATTACAGTTTACAATATATAGACACAGAGAACAGCTATTTTAAAATGTAATAATATTTCACAATATTGGTTTTTATTTTATTTCAAGTAACGAAAATGTTTTTTGTTTTTTTTTGTTTTTTATGGTTTAGTTTTAGTTAACTATAATAACCCTGCTTACAGGTCACAATTCATCCCAAAATCAATCAGAATAAAGAAATTATAATTTACATAAAGCAAAGCATATTTTATAGGATCATTAAGAAGCATTGTTGCATTATTTGACTTATCTTGCTCTTTTTAATGTATTTTGATCAAATAAATACAGCCTTGGTGAGCAAACAAAACTATATTTTTTAAAAACAACAATAAAATCTTACCAGTAGATTGATGGCTTTAATAAATCTTTCACCTTTTAGACTAATTTTGTTAATATTTGTCAATGTGAGTGTCTCTTCATTCTCTCTTTCATGTATTTGACAGTCTGGTGTGATGGTCAAGGACGCCTGCCAACACGTGGCATAGAACGCACTGCTGCTTTCCTGCTCGTAACGATACATTTCGATGCGAGAAATCTGGAGATGAAGGTTATGCAAACATGAGACAGAGCTGTGATATCATACAGGAAGTCAGTCAGTGCGTCCCAAATCACATACTTATGCAGTATTCTATGGTGTTTTGTAGTATAATAGTGCGAGTAGTGTTTAATTACATAGCAAAGGAGGAGGAGCTATCGGACTCCGATTATGAATGACAAAATAACTTTATTAAATTCATACACTACATGGTTGAGTGCATAGTGCATAAGTGCATATTGCGTAAGTGTATAGTGTGTCATTCGGGAACAGTGTTGGGCACGTTACTTTAAAAAAGTAATTAGTTATAGTTACTAGTTACTTCTCACAAATAGTAACTGAGTTACATCATTATAAAAGTAACTAATTACCAGGGAAAGTAACTATTGCGTTACTTTTTTTAAAAAAAATGTTAAAATGTCAAATAACTTGGATGCCCCAATATTAAAGATGTTAAATGAATGAAATGGACACTAAATAGAATAAATTATTATTATAAAACATTGTACATTAATCGACACTCTTTATCTACTGACACTTAGCATCAGTTAGTCAAGCATTATAATATGATATTATGATAATTTAGCATTATATGATGATAGAACTTTAGTAATTAGAATAACCAAGTATGAATTCATATTTGTCATGTTGACTGAACTTAGGACTGGTGGTGGTGCTTAAGATATTGTTTGTCATTTAGTGTTTCTATAAAAAAAGGGGGAAAAATTGATAAGATAACAATACTACGAATTATACCACTAATAACAATATAAAACGCACTAAGGATAAAGGAGCTGCTGGGTTCATGAATATTAATCAGGTTGTCTGCGTTCGCTCGAATTGATTCGCTGACATCAAAACAGGGATGATAATAGGTGAGCGCCGGCCAATGAGATTGTCGTTTGCGCATTAGCTCCGCCCACTAGCGGATAACCCGGCAGTTCTTAAAAGCTGAAGAATTCCAAAGGAACTCCGTTATTTTGACAGGAAAACACAACAAAGAATATCGTTTACATGTAGCGCGTCAATTCTGCATGTTATGAAAGACTCTCTCGCTCTGTATCTTTCTCTGCGCGCGCATGTGTGTGTGAGACAAAGCTACGGCGAGCCGTGCGCTTCACACGAGTTTATGGTATGTCAAATACAGCTACACTGCTCATCCATTCAGATGAACTGAAAAATAAAATTCTAATAATATTCTAATAAATTATAGTAACGCCACATTTTATTGTCAGTAACGGTAACGGCGTTGTAACGGGGGAAACAGTAATTAGTTTGATTACTCGTTACTGAAAACAATAACGCCGTTAGTAACGCCGTTTATTTATAACGCCGTTATTCCCATCACTGTTCGGGAAGCAGTTAGTGACACAGAGTCAGATCATAGGGTTTCTAACAGACACAGACTCATCGTCACACATCTCTGCGGTTTCCTCGATATGTCAAAACACACACATATATATATATATATATATATACATACACACACACACATACACATACATATATATGTGTGTGTATATATATAGATAGATAGATAGATAGATAGATAGATAGATAGATAGACAGACAGATAGAACAGATGGTCACCAGTTTAATTTGTAAACTTGGTTTGTGTTGTAGTACTGGACTAGAAAGCGTCTCTCTTGAAGAACAACATCTATAAAAGTGTCTCTGTAACTAGGCCACACATCTGAATACACTCAATGCTCATATGATGAATGAAGCATGTTTTTACCGTGTTTGTTTGCTTCAGTGATGGTAAATCCACCTCCTCCTCTATTTCAGGATCAGAGCTGCTCTTTTATGTCTTTGTGAACATGATTACATGGTCTTGAAAGGGTCTGATTTGGGGTCAGAGCACATTTTGAAATGTTTGGTGCCTGAAGGCTGGAGTCTATGAGATAAAGAGCAGCGTCGAGGAGAGAAAACTCCGAGAGAATGGACTCAAATGTTCACTCTAATTTCATCATCTATATTATGAAGTGTAACTTTTCTTTGCCTCCATTTTAAAAATCCTACTATACAGCTGCATGATCAAATGTAATTTATACTTCAAAAACTAAAAGGTGCCACATGGACCAGAAGAGCACTTCTGAAAGTATTTTCTCCACTCATTTTCTCAATAAAGAATACTTAACCATGAACCAAACCAAACAGCCTTGAGATCAATCGCATTACAAACATTAACTGGAGGGAAAAAACATTTACTTTAATTTATTCATGAAGCATTTCAAATGACATAACTGAATCAATGTAGCAATTGCCTTTTTTTGAGTTTTAAGTATAATAAAATGTGTTTTACTTGATCAAATAATATATTTTAATATGGAATAATGGAAATCACTAAAAAGCAAATAATATGTTTACATGTTATTTTCTGTGTGGAGAAAATGAATGGGGTTTTTACTTGTGTGCCAAAATAAGGAAGTGTGACATGATTTTAAATCAACACAGGCTATCAAATCATCTAAAAATGTTGCAACTTGCAACAAAAATACTGTACATTTCTGAGCTGGATATACAGCAAATGCATGTTCAGTATATGATGCATTGCAATGCAGGTTTTTGAGCTGTGATTATTTTGCATGTTGCAAAGTGCAGTATGTTTTTACCATTATTTCCAAAGCTTTATTGATTGTTTTAAAGCAGTCAGTTCTCCAGATGAGGATGAGAGGATGCTGCTTTAGAAAGCACTGGCCTACTGTATGTAGACAGCGAGCAGCACACTATGCTGCACACTGGTGGGGATGCTGCACACTGGTGGTGGTTGAAGAGAGACCCCCTCATATGATTGTAAAGCGCTTTGGGTGTACAACAATACACAATAAAGCGCTATATAAATGCTTCATTCATTCATTCATTCATTCATTCACTAGGGTTTGGTGAATACACTAGAAACACATTCATAATGCATGTGGAAAAATGAGCCTGTCACACTGTCCATGTGTTTCACTTTTACTGTGTGTTTGTGTGGTTATTGAAGTGTTTTGCTGGTCAATGCTGCTGTTGCTGTGATCAGAGAGAGTCATTGATCCGCTTCAGAGAGAAACACAACAACATCCTCACTGCAGACTCTCTGGCACACGCTTGCTTGCTTTCTGTTTTATTAAAAAATAAAAATAAGAATTACAAAAATAGTTTTCTAAAAAATTGTATATGCAATATGTACACAATTACATTACATATGTGCTAATTGTGCATGCATTCTTAAACAAAAATCATTTTTACACATTTTTTTAATTTAATTTAATTTATTTATGAACAGCATGTGAGGGACTGACAATTTCAATTTATTTTCCTACTTTTTATTCATTCATTTAATTTCTTTTATTTATTTCATTTTCTTGCTTTCTTTCTTTTTTATTTTCCAAAAATAAAACTTGTCTGCTTTTTGGAATTATTGCACTTTAATTTTATTTTAATTTTAACAGCATATTTGGGATTGAAGATTTCTACAAAACAGTTACTAATTGTTTTTTTAAATGTAAAGATACTTTGGGTTGAGAATAATACCCAAATATTATGTTCACGTTAATTTTTAAATTCATTTATTACTCATAACAGTGTGGTTTATTGTATTTTTAATGGAAGTTTCTATGTTATAGATGGTGAAAAACACCATCATAAAATCACCAGAAAGCAAGGCTAACACAAATACAAATACAAAATCTAAACAACATCTGCAGTTACTTTACAGGATGAGAAATGAATCGTTGAACGAACTGTTTTCCAGGTTTGTTTGGTTTTGTCGTTCATGTAAGAACAGGCTGGAGCTGTGAATCGGTTCTTCAGGTGTGCTTCTGTGCTTTTCTGTAGTTCAGCTGCTGTTAAGTGCACTTTCTCATAAGGTTTAATCACACAGAGAGCTGAGCTGGGACTTTCACTCTCATTTACACTCTCTAATTGTCTGAGCGGGTGATTGGAGCCGTGGCCTCTGGCCAGAGGGATTGTGGGATTGAATGAGAGTCATCACATCTAAACCATCATCTGAGCTCAGCAGTCATATGCAGATATTCAAGTCAAACACTCTCTGTCTGATTCTCTTTCATTGTTCTTCTCGAACTGTTGATGAAATTATTAATCAATGTGTCCAGACTCTGATTCTGTTCTGCTCTACACTTACATTCATACTTTTGGGTCTTTGGAGATTATATACAGTGCCTTGCGAAAGTATTCATACCCTTCATTTTTTTCATGTTTTGTTATGTTGCTGCCTTATGCTAAACTGCTTTAAATTACTTTTTTTACACATAAATCTATACTCCATACACCATAATGGTAAAGCAAAAAACAGGTTTTTAACATCTTCGCAAATTTATTAAAAATAAAAAACTTAAATGATTCCATTGCGTAAATATTCATACACTTATCTGGGACAATTGAAATTTAGCTCAGGAGCATTCATATTGCTTGTAGATGTTACTACACTTTGAGTGAAGTTAAACTGTGGCAAATTCAATTGAATGGGTATGATTTGGAAAGGCACACACATCTTAATAGAAGGTCTAACAGCTGATAATGCATAGCAGAGCAAAAAACAAGCCCTGAGGTCAAAAGAACTGCCTGTAGAGCTCAGAAATAGGTTTGTGTCAAGCCACACATCTGGGGAAGTGTTCAGAAAAAAATCTGCTTCATTGAAGGGTCACAGAAGCATGTAGTCTCTGTTACCCTTAATGGAAGAAGTTTGAAACAACCAGGACTCTTCCTAGAGCTGCCCTCTTGACAAACTGAGCAATTGATGGAGAAAGGCTTTGGTTAGTGTGGTGACCAAGAACCTGATGGTCACTCTAGTTGTGCTCTATGATCATATATGCAGATTGGAGAAACTTACAGAAGGACAAACATCACTGCAACACTCCACTGATCTGGGCTTTATGGTGGTGTGGCCAAACTCAATCCTCTCCTCAGTGAAGATAAAAGAAAACACACTTGGAATTTGCAAAAAAGCACCTAAAGGACCCTCAGACTGTGATAAACAAGATTCTCTGGTCTGATGAACCTCAATTCTAAGCATCATGTTTGAAGGAAACCAGCTCTGCTCATCACATGCAGAGTACCAACCCAAAAGTAAAGTGTGCTGGTAGCAGCCTCATGCTATGGGGCTGTTTTTCAGCGACAGGGACTGAGGGACTCATCAGAGTAGAAGAAAAGCTCAATGCACCAAAATATTGAGATGAATGAAAACCTAGTCCAGAGCATTCAGAACCTCAGACTGGGCAGAAGGTTCACCTTCCAACAGGACAATGAACCTAAACACACAGCAAGAGTGGCTTAAAGGCAACTCTGTGAATGTCTTTGAGTGGCAGAGCCACAGCCTGGGAGTAAACCCAGTCAAATATTTCTGGAGAAACCTGTAAATGTGCATCTGCCCCCATCCAACCTGACAGAGCTTGAGAGGTGAAGAGGTGAGGAGAAGAATGGCAGATTATTGCCAAATGCTGATGAGAAAAGCTTGTCACATCAAACAAAAAAAGACTTGAGACTGTAAAGGTGCTTCAGCTAAATATTTAGTTAAGGGTATGAGTACTTATGCAATGTACTTATTTCAGTTTTTTATTTTTAATAAATTTATGAAGTTGTGACTTCTGTTTTTGCTTTGTCAATATGGTGTATGGAGTGTAGATTGATGTGGGGGAAAAAAGTAATTTAAAGCGGTTTAACATAAGGCAGCAACATAACAAAACGTGAAAAAAATGAAGGGGTATGAATACTTTCGCAAGGCACTGTATAATATATACTATTTTACATAAAATACACAAAAAATATCAAATCACAAATCATACAAAGAATAGGATAATTAATAGAATAAACAAAATAAATAAATGCATACATACATAATTTGCTAAACATAAATTAATTTCTAAACAACTATTCAAAACCTTTACAGGAGTCACATGAAACGCTTGTTATTTTTGTAAAAGCTGAAACAGAAATCAACGTTCTCTCTCTCTCTCTCTCTCTCTCTATATATATATATTAAGATTACTCAAATTAGCGGAAGAAGCAAATAAAAAAATAAACATCAAAATATATTTATATTTTCAAAAATGTATTTTCATTTTATTTTATATATAATGTATTTTATTTTTTTATGTATGCACTGTATTATGTATAGATTTGTTTGCATTTATGTTTAGATTTATGTATATATGTTTTGATGTATTTATGCTTAGATTTACTTAGCTGTTTAGATTTGTTTTTATGCTTAGATTTATGTTTAGAATTATTTGTTTAGGTTTATTTGTTTATTTTTAGATTTAATTCTGTTTACATGTATTTATAAGTGCTTAGATTTATTCATTTGTTTGTATATTTATTTGTTTATATTTGTATTTTTTGTGTCTTATTGTTTTCAGTGTATTGTATGTAAGTCTGGCATTCACAAGGTTGATTTTTTTTCCTGCCAGGTTGTCATTTTAAAAGATTTTGCCTGCTTAAATAAGGTGAAACAAACATTTTGAATAGTCCTGCTGTTTGACAAATTGCCTCTTAATTAATATGAGCACATAAGAACAGCTTGCAAAATCATTTTAAAAGAGTTTTAAAATGCCATTTTAAATGAAGCATGCCACACCACAGGACTGTGTTAATGTTTGACAAACGGTGCAGTGCAATGCAACACACGGAGTCATTCTCACTTCACTCCAGTGGTGATGCATGACTATGAATGTATGGTGATGGATGTTAATCTGTGTGTGTGCAGGTATTTCGTGTTGGACCCTGATGTGGGTCAGCTGCAGTATTTTGTGAGCGAGCAGGGGCGGAGTCAGAAGCCCCGCGGATCCCTGCCTCTGATTGGTGCGTCTGTGACGGCGAGTGACGAGGCGCCTCACATGTTCATCGTCAGCTCGGCCAATGGGGAGCTCTTCAAACTCCGAGGTATTTTACACTCACGCTCGTGACTCTCAGGTCAGTGCGTTCGGGGACGATGAGCTAAAGGTTACTCGTTTCACGCAGCAGTATTGGGCTGTTACCACGGCAACCAGCAAAATTCATGTTTCATGCAGGAGTTTGTGCAATTATTCAGTATTTTTCTTTCTGTAGTGCTGGAGGCTTTTGTATTGAGAGTCTCGCTGACATTCAGTCTGTTTCTCAGCCTGTCCAGCCATATAGAGAAAAACTGTGAAAAATCATCTAAACAGATGATTCACTTCCATTTGGATGTCAGTTCTATACACCACCATTCAAAAGTTAGATTTTTTTCCCCAAGAAATGTATACTTTTATTCATCAAGGATGCATTAAATTGATAAAAAGTGACAGTGAAGACATTTATAATGTCACAAAGGATTTCTATTTCAAATAAATGCTGTTCTTTTGAACTTTCCAATCATCAAAGAATCCAAAAAAAATCACGGTTTATCATGGTTTCTGCAAAAATATTTGGCAGCACAACTGTTTTCAACATTGATAATAATGAGAAATGTTTCTTGAGCCACAAATCAGCATATTAGAATGATTTCTGAAGGATCATGTGACGCTGAAGACTGGAGTAATGATGCTGAAAATTCAGCTGCGCATCAGGAATAAATTCCATGTATTTCCAATGTTCTGTTGGTGTCATCGGGTTTATTGTTGAGAATGACTCTGTGTTTATTAGCATCTCTGATAATTGCAGTCAGTCCATCTCCTGCTCATTACAGAAGCATCTTCATCACCTAATTAAAGTGGGAGCTTGTTTAAATTGCTAATGCCGAGCGGCTCTGAGTGAAGCTTATCCGTGATGAAGCATTCTTGACAGCTGTTTTACCCAGGATGCATTTGTTCATAAGATTGAGCATTAAATGGATTCTGATGAAGGTTGTAGTGCTGCATCATAAGTGCTGCATGTCCTGATGAGAGACAACATCTATTTCTATGAGCAACAATAAGGGGAAGAACATCTGCCACATTGACTCGCTGCTGCCATCTCAAGGGGTTCTGGGTAGTTACTGTGAGGTTTAGTAGCTGGACTCTACTGTAGCTGGTCCAAGGTGGCTCTCAGTTGTGAGGATTTGGCTAAGCTATGAATCCAAGGGTCTTGATGATGAAAATCAGGTCATGTCATCTGAAATTCAACATGAAATCAAAGCTTGCCAGCTTAAAAAATATTTATTTATTCATTTATTATATTTAAGTATAATTATTTAGTATAATTTTATTTATTTATATGTATTTACTTAGATTTATTTTATATTGATTTGTTTATTATTAGTTTTTTACTTATTTGTTTTTATTTTATATTGATGCATTTTATATGCATTTATTTATTACATATTTAATGTATTTATTTTTACTCATTTTTTCTTGGCACCTGTAACAAAATCAGAAGGTGTTGCAAGCCAACATAAATAAAGACATAAAAAATATAAAACTGTTAAGTATGGATAGGAAACATTAGGCATCTGATTAATCATTTTGATTTTTAGTCAGTTACAAAATGTTTCCTGATGCATCAGTTTTCCTGCAGTACGATACAATTCAATGTAAATGTTAGTCTGTTCCCTTGATTTTTACTCTTGTGTGTGAAATACTTCCATTTAATGTGACCAGATTAGCACACCACGTCTTATCTATAATGTTTTGTAAGAGTGTGCTTGTTAAACCAAATTAAATATAATAATTTTAAAAATGCAAAGATGCTGTGTCTGTGTGTGTGTCTGTGTGTCTGTCTGTCTGTCTGTGTGTCTGTCTGTGTGTGTGTGTGTGTCTGTGTGTCTGTCTGTGTGTGTGTGTGTGTGTGTGTGTGTGTGTGTGTGTGTGTGTGTGTGTGTGTGTGTGTGTGTGTGTGTGTGTGTGTGTGTGTGTTATGTTGTGTTAATGTTTGGGCGGCTGCTGCTTTGTTTCTCATTAATCATCTGTTTCTGGTTTATTAATGTTGATGCCCTGCTGAAGCTCAGTGAAGTTTGATGATTTCAGCTCAAGTGCTTCACTGGCGCTTGTTTTGTCTCTAGGAATAGTCTGACTTCCTGTTGAATGTGGAAGTGATGCGGTGTTCAAGGTCACTCGTCTGAGGTCTGAACCTCAGCAGTCATTGTGAAAGATCAGTGTGTTATTTTAGTATCAGTGAGATACTATTATACTGTAGTTTATATTTAGAGTTTGAATTAGTATTACTTTTATATTTACATTTTAGTTACTTCTTAGTTAGTTTAGTTAGTTCTCTGCTCTGTTTTACTTCAGTCTCAATCTAACATGATATAATAGAATGCATCTTTTAAGTTGTTTCCATGGTGACTATAATGCATTAATACTTTGCATATTTACTCTCCCTCTCTCTCTCATGTTTTCTCCCATAATTCCTTTGTCCCAGCGGTGGACGCTACAGAACAGCAGCTGTGGATGACGCAGCTACAGGCGTGTACCAGACGCCACTCCGACAGCAGTGCCAAGGTGTGTGCGAACACACACACACACACACACACACACGCACATACACACACACACACACACATACACTCACACACACACACACACACACACACACACACACACACACACACACATACATACACACACACACACACACACACACACACACAGACACACACACACACACACACACACACACACACATTGTGGGGTATGTTTGAGGAGAGCAGGGAAAGTGTTCTAGGAGAATCCGTTTTTTGCATTTGAGAGATTTTGGGTAATGCGTTTGTAAAGTTTTGTATACTGTATACTTGTGAGGGTCAAATATCCTCACTAATACAGTGAAATATCATAAAATATGATGACAATGAGTGACTCGTGAAGACATTCAATGTGTCGTCACTAATTGAAAAGACTCATGAATGCTCCATTTGATGCTTTTTATATAAATCTAACTATGTGCACGGTTTTCTGTGAGGGTTCTTTAAGATCAGGAGATAGAAAAGATCACTAATCTGATAGACAAACAATTAAAGTCTATGAGATGAGCTCACTAATATAGTTTCTAAGGCAGTGGATCTCAGCCTGAGGCCTCTCACTGTGCACAACAATATTCAAAGTCCTGAAACTTATTTTAATCTATGGGCAGTCCTACAATAGTTTCTACAAATTAAAAAAAAAAAAATCATTAAAATAATTACATTCCAAAAATGTTCTTGAGGGCTATTATTAATATTTATAACCATGACTTACTTAAAACATTTTCATTATTTGAAATAAAATAAACCTTAAATAACACTAAAATAACTCAGTTTCTGATAAAAAATATTTGCATAACTGGTAAAATGTGTATTCATTATAAAAATGCCCATATAGTTTTGAGGTTGTAATAATTTCCATGACTTTTCTAGGTCTAGAAATCACGCTTATAAAGACCGTGAGAATCGTTGTTCTTCAAAGAAACAGTTAAAAATAAAAATAAAAAAAGAACAATTGTTGAAGTGAATTAAAATAAGAAAAATCTTGATATAGTTGTTTTAGCATTTGTCATATTTGAACTCATTTTAAGTCATCTTGAGAGCTCTTTGCTAAGGTGTAATCTGATCTGTTCACAGATGAGGAAACTGAAGGATTGTGACGAGCATCTGTGTGTGGACCGAACTCAGAACACATTGGACGCACAGGTAACACACACACACTTTCTCTTGTTGAATGTGTGTTTGTTATATTACGTGTTTCATGTCCTGAAGTGTTTGTTGTGCACACAGTGCTGGTCTGTCTCTGTTAATGCTGTGCTTTAGTAACTGCTCATCAGCGCATGATCACAGAGCTTCATTCAGTGAAGAACAGATGCTTTATTCTGCCTGTGAAACACTGACTCTTTCTTTCTCTCTGTAACTGATATCACACATATTGATCCAGACAGATCTAGAGTCACTGCTGAAGGCATTAGCACGCACATACTACTTTTGTTTTTCAGTTCACAAGGTTGTTTCTGAATCTTTAAAAAATCATATTCTCCCACCTCAGTCTCAAAATACAAAAATAGGAAAAAAAACAAATTCCACCAATATTCACATTAGCACTTTTTACATATAAATAAGCATTTTTCAATGGCCACTTTTTAAATGGTTAACCAAAATCCTAAATACGTTACCTGCATACTGCAAAAAAAAGGTTTTTGATTACTTGTTTAAATTAGTTTTCTAGTTAAAATATCACTGAAAGTCCTTGAAACAAGATAAACATACTTGAGAAAGAACACCGCATGAGAAATTATGACTTGTTGTTATAGATTGTATCTTAAATATGAGTGTTTTGTCTTACTCCATAGCTTACTTATCCTATTTCAAGGATTTTGAGATGTTAACAGGAGAAAAAGGACAAAACTACTCATTAAGTATTAAGAATACTTTGTTTGCATAATTGCATTACTAATTCAAAGCCTAAAGTGCTAAAAAGATCTAAAGACTTTTTTCCAAAGATGAGAGATTTATTTGTTGTGTTATTCATTATTCATAATTTTTATTTATTTATTCATTCATTCATTCATTTTTGGCACTTTTTTTTAAAGGTAACATTATAAAATGATTCATCCAAGTATTTATGGGAAATGTTTGATTCATTGAGTCATGATGCAATGACAAAATTCCTGATACATCAGTTTTCTTGCAATATGATTCAGTGCAGTGTTAATGCTTTAATACATTAACTAATAAGATTGAAGATCACTGATAAAATGTCTAATAATGTCCTTGGCTAGAAATATCATTGCACCACACACTGCACTAAATAAAATGAACGTTTTAATTTAAAAATGATTTCAGGCCTGTGGGACGGCATTTGGCTTTGGTTGCTTTGTGCCCACGTTCACTGTCAGAATGTGTTCGGCCCACACACACACACACACACACACACACACACACGCGTCTCTGTTCACCTGAGAGATAGAGCCCTATAGTGTTTTACAGAGAGAGAGACAGACACCTGTCTGTGTGAACATCTGACCTACTTCTGCTCTGAGATTCACTTCATTTAAAGGCTCATATAATGCTATATTCAAAGCTGTGAATTGTTGTGATTAATTGCATCATCTTGTTGTAATTAACACACTGAATTCTGATCAAACTCAGTAACAGGTGCTTGTGTGATTGTGAAGTACAGTAATCTGTGTGAATGACACTCACATCAGAGTAGCAGCTCAAACACAAAAACAAACCCATTATCCTCAAACTGCATCAAAACACACAGCAATACACATATATTCATTTATCAACATATTCCATACTGAAAACAGCTTTTCTCACTTTATGGATTTAATCTTACTGTAAAGACGCAGTTCTCTTCACATTTCTGTGAATCACTCATGGGTGATTTTTCACTTGTTGATTTTCATTGATCATTACTCTTCACCACACAAACACGCTAATTGACTTTTGTTACACATCACATCTAGGTTCGATTTATAAGTTACCAATTTAGTGATAAACAGCTTCGCTGATGTCTGTACATGTGTGATAAAATCCTGTTTTAATCAGCTCTAAATGTTCAGAACAAACTTTAGAAACCACAAAGTTATAATGCCTGATTACATAACTGATTACATGCATTAAAACATTGTTTAATGGTATTTTAGTATCATTGAAATTATATACTATAGACTGTTATAGTTTTATTAATAGTTTTTGTTTTTATATTTAGTTTTCGTTTTGAATTTTATTTAAAGTTTTAGTAACTTTGTTGTGTGTTATTTTCATTATTATTATTATTATTATTATTTTTTTTTTTTTTAAATATGTCTATATAGTTTATTTCAGTTTACTTTTTATTTATTTTATAAAATCAAGATAACTAAAGCTGAGCTTGAGCTGAAACTAAATGAAAATGAGAAATGTTGCCTTGGCAACAAGCTTAATATATTTTACTTCAGTTAACATTTATTTGAATTTTTTTGTTTGATTTAATGATAATATCCCTGATTTAATCATCATTTAATTAGTTGCATATGTTAATGCATTAACTAGGATGTTAGAAGGTTTCAGTATTTTTTGATAATATATCAGGCTCTTTTATCATTTAAGACATTGTTATCATCTGTACAGTTCTGATGCTTTAGTGTATGTAGCAGTCATGTGAAGGCGAGTTTGATAGTGAAATGTTTTCTGGTTGTGACGTCTGTGGCATGTGTTTTCTGGAGTGTGATTGCAGCTGTAATTCAATCACTGCTCATTAGACTGTATTATGTGTATCTGTGAATGGGAAGGTTTTTTTATACCATCTCTCTCTGTGTGTCTCAGGGTTCATCGGGCCGGACGCGGAGTTTCTCTCTGCTTCCTCACCTCCCTCCGTCTTCCTCTCCTGCATCTCAGAGACATGTCCCTCACCACGGGCCTCAGAGCAACATCGTTACCATCACGCACCATAAGTCGCCTGCAGCCGGCCGCCGTGCCAAAAACCAGTACCCAGAGCGCCTCCTGGAGGTCAAAGAGGTCAGACACACACACCTCAAACACTGGACTGATGGAGGATAATTACAGACCATCATGAATCTCCTCTCTGATCTAATGCAGAATTAAAGAACACTCAAAATATTATTTAAGATTTATGTATTTGAATTGGATAAACAATTTCCATCCATTTAGATGACACAGTTTTAACAAACTAATAAACTTAATATTGAACGTCAGTCATTCATAAATAAAACCAGTTTTCTAATTTGTTTCAATCTCATACATTTTAACTGACTGAATATTGCTTGTTCCACAGTTACCTATATTTGAACAATGTTCATAATTTAAACTGACTAAATGTAATTGTTTTCACAATAAACAGATTTATGCTGATTCTAAACAATTTAAATAAATGCATTTTGAAAATATGATAAGTTCTGAGAGCAGAAATCTGACCCGTTTCATTTATGTATGACTGACAAGTATGCGTCACCTTAAGTTTATTCATTTATGTTAAAATAGTGTAATCTAATGGATGATATTTTAAATGCAATTTAAATACTTTTTTGTGCGTGTGTGCTTCTTTCAATTAATGTCCATGAATGTGAAGTGAATTTGTCACATTTCACAGGATGTTGAATTGGACTTTGGAAGAGGGAATAACTGAATTGAAATTCAAAGGGATTCAACACAGCTTAAGAATTTAATTAGTTCCAATAGTGAGACAAAATCAAATATATAGTCAAAATTATGTGAGCTGGATCAAGCTTTAATCTGTGTAAATCAAACTATTACTGGAGAGCTGCTTTATGGGAGAAAATCATGTTGTAATTCTAATGGAAAGCAAAATTGACAATTTTTGTGTGTGCGCGTGTGTTTAATACTGTAAAGCTGCTTGCTGTATAATGCGCTATATAAATAAACGTGACGTGATGAATTGCAGAGCTGTTGCAAACATATCCACATTGCTATGATCAGATGCTTTCTTAACTGCTGTTTTCTCACTACTAGCATTTTAGTTGTTTTATTTTGTTATTGAGGGGAAATTGTGCAGCACATATTTGCATATTCTTCTAAACGCTGCTCAGCAGCATGCGGATGTTCACTAACAGTAAAGCGTTGCTCGTGTATACAGAAGTTTTTAGCTCGAAAACTTCACTGAGTAGGCTGTATCCCCCTTTAAACACGACAACACTTTTGTTTGTAGTTTTGTAATGCTTACCCACACTCTACTGGTTCTGATTCGTTTGTACTTCTCATAAATGTCTTCTTCTATTGGATTACAGCCTGGAGAGCTGAATTAGAGTGTCACATTGGTCAAATCGCATTGTCGACTATTTTTTTTATTGTCAACATTATTGTCTTGAATAAAATGTAATAAATAAATAAAATAACAATAAATAAAATAAAATATAAGTCGCTTTGAATAAAAGCATCTGCCAAATGCATGAATGTGAATACTGCATTTTCACACAGACTTTCTCCGGAAACATCTCTTTCCTTTAATAGAAATAAGGAACAAACTGAGCTGGTTTTGTAGCTCTGAACATAAAGAAGCGTCATATAAACTGTCAGTTTGAGCTCTGTTGGATTTTATTTCTGTGCCAGAGCATCATTTAGAGAATGAAATAAGTCCTGCGTCAGCTGAAACATTATTACCTCGTCCGTCACGTCTGTCGACACACGGCTTGTGTGATCATCCACATCAACCTCAGCTGAAACTTTACTGCTTTGATTTCAGGCCCTCGATTACATCTGCCATTTCAGAGGTGGTTCAGAAAGATTTGATTAAAGATTATGAAGATTCTTTACAATAATGTGCCAAGAAGTCTCATCTGCTCACCAAGACCACATTTAGGGCTATTTGATTGTAAATACAGTAAAAATTTGAAATATTATTACATAATTTAAAGTAACCGTTTTCTATTTGAATATATTTAAAATATAATTTATTTCTGTGATGCAATCATTACTCCAGTCTTCCGTGTCACATGATCTTCAGAAATCATTCTAATATGCTGATTTGCTGCTCAAGAAACATGTCTTATTATTATAAATGTGGAAAACAGTTGTGCTGCTTTGTTTTGTGGAAATTAACACATTAATTTTCAGGATTTTTTGATGAATAGTAAACTCAAAAAGAACAACATTTATGTGAAATAGAAATATTTTCCAACATCATAAATATCACCTTTGATGACTTTTATAAATCCTTAATTAATAAAAGTATTAAGTTCTTTAAAAAAAAATCTTACATCAGAATTAGTGTTTTATTGTAGAAACAGACTTGCAAGTTTTCTGATGATATTTGTACCAGTTTAATCCCAAGGGTTGTGTTCTAGTTAGTAATGTACACTCTTAAAAATAAAGGTTCCAAAAGGGTGTTTTTGCAGTGATGCCATAGACTAGAGGAACCATTTTTGGTTCCCCAGAGTACCTTTCAGTGAACAGTTCCTAAAAGAACCATTTTGAAGAACATTTTAAAAATCGAAAGAACCTTTTCTGCATTTGAAAGGTTCCATAGATGTTCAAGGTTCTTCATAGAACCATTCATGCCAATAAAGCAGCTTTATTTTTAAGAGTGTAGCTGAATGGCGCCACCTGCAGTCGACCGCAGTAAAGCCCCTTCCTCATTTCTTCAGGTTATGAACCAGGCCGAGGGTCAGCAGAAGAGTCTGGTCCAGTCCATCGAGTCTCTGCCGACGCGAGGATACCTGTCCTGTCTGGATCAGGACCTGCTGCTGCTGAAAGCCACCTCTGCCGCCACCCTGGGCTGCCTTAGCGAGTGCCTGAGTATATTACAGCAGAGCACTGGACACAACCACGGGCCGCCCTCCGGTGAGTCCAATACGGACACCCTACAGACGCCCATGCATCCTCCAGACCCGGAGCCGGCCAAAGATCAGGGCGAGGTCGACTGCGGCCCCTGTCCGTATCTAACGGGGCCCATGCCGTTAAACGTTTGCAATAAATGTTGTTGAAGGGCTGTTCGTCGTTCATGCTGCATGATCACTGTTTGTGTGAGTTCATCTGTATTTTGGCTCTTCATTTAAATCGTTTGTTCATTCGGTTCTGTGCCTGATTGTATCATTTGTATTTGTGATGAGTGTGTAATATGTTAATGCATGATTCGTGCGAGTGTTTGGAATCGGATTCCAGTTGCTTTTCAATGCTGGACGAACCACATGCCAAAGAAACACACACACACAGGTGCCTGAAAACTCAAAACGACCCAGTGGATCCAATAAAACGTTTCAGATCGACCCTGACATGGACTCAGGTGCTTCACGCTGGGCGTCAAAATCAATTGCCATGATTTTTTATTTGATTTTATGTTTTGCATTTTTATTCATTTTTTATGTTGATTCACAAAACGAGAACTCCTTGATATGAATGGACACCTTTGATGTCTTTCTTTCTCCAAGGAAAAACACTTGAGAGCTGAATGACTCTGTGACTGATCTGAATATTGTATTTCCCGTTTGTATTTTCAGTTTTGAATGTTAATCTTCAGATCTCAGGTTCTGCTCCTTGTGTTTGGAGAGAACACACTGCGTTTTGTTTCAGCCTTCGTTTAATGCTGTTTTTCTTCAGTTTTGTAAAACATATTTTTGAAAATACGAGAGCGAAAATGCTTGTTCCTCTCTCGCCCTGAATGCTTCAGATGAGTTCAAATTTAGATGGAAATGAGACCGTATTGGTGTACTGAATGAACTGAATCCAAAACTGATCGCTTAGAATGTTTCTGATGTTACGGAAATGAATTAAAGGAATGAGTTCAGACGACATCTTTGATCTCTGACTGAGGTCTGTTACTGTGGGCTAGTGACATACATTGAGGGGGCGGGGCTCTGGCAGGGGCGGGGCTGTGAACAGGGCGGGGCCTGCAGATCCAAACAAAGGAAACACCAATCAGGTAAATACATATTGTGTGTTCTGTTTGCATGATCCGTTTGCTTTACATCACAATGATCAGCAGGAACATTTCACATGTTCTGGTCTGTGCATGGATGCATGGTCTGTGTGAGGATTTGTTTTCCAGCTTTTTCAGAAAAGAATGAATTAATCTGAAATGATGCTTGATGCTGTCTGATATAGTGTTTTCGAGGAGAATCATGGTCTTAAGTATCACTTTTATTTTTTGACATTTTAATTATTTTCAGCTGTGGCTTTACTGTTTAAGAGTTTGGGAACATTTCAGTGTTTCTGAAAGAAGTTCATTCTGCTCAACAAGACTGCATTTATTTTTATTATAAATACAGTAAAAATAGTAATATTGTGAAATAGCATTACAATTTAAAATACGTTTTGTATTTTAAAAATGTATTAAATGTTAACATTTTCCCTGTGATTTACAGTTGTACGAATCTGAAGGTCCATTTACACCAAGGGCTATAACAATTACGATAAATATATATTATTAAAAATGTATCTAAAAAAGAATCACAGAGTCCAACCATAATGATAACGATACAGAGGAACAATAACTTTAAGAATTATTTTTTTTCAGCTGATGAACATTAAAAACATCGACAGCCAATCAGAATCCATCCTGCTTTAAAGAGCTAGTGCGTTTATAAAGCTACAGATGATAAAACTGCAGTGCACTCATAATAAACACCGTTATACCAAAGTCCGTTGATGTGTACTAATATGGTTATCGTTCTTGGTGTAAACGGGCCTTCAGTTTTCTTTTTTGACATTTTATTGTTCAGAGGTTGCTTATTCAGAGCTCAAGAGGATTTAAAGGGATAGTTCACCCAAAAATTTTAATTCTGTCACTAATTACTCACCCTCATGTCATTCCACACCTGCAAGACCTTTGTTCGTCTTCAGAACACATAAGTTTTTTTTTTAATGAAGTCTGAGAGCTTTCTTACCCTTCATAGACAGCACCCTCCTACCACGTTCAAGGCACAGAAACATACATGTCACATGGACTATTTTATCGATGTCCTTACTACGTTTCTGGGCCTTGACCATGGTTGTACCCTTGCTGTCTATGCAGGATCTGAGAGCTCTCGGATTTCATCAAAAAAATATCTTAATTTGTGTTCCGAAGTTGAACGAAGATTCTATGGGTTTGGAGCGGCATGACATTTTACATTTACATTGTCATTTGGCAGACGCTTTTATCCAAAGCGACTTACAATTGGGGAATACATAAAGCGATTCATCTTGAAGAGGCAATCAGATAGAGGAAGTGCTCGTAACACCAAGTCTCAGTCATTGTTCAAATAAGTACAAGCTAGCAAGGGAAGGAGAGAAAGATAAAGGGAAAGATTAAGTTTTTTTTTTTTTTTTAGGATGAAGTCAAGTAGTGCCGAAAGAGATGAGTTTTCAGTTGTTGCTTGAAGATTGACAAGGATCCAGCATTCCGGATAGGGGTGGGAAGATTATTCCACCAGCCAGGAATGGTGAACGAGAATGTTCTGGAGAGTGATTTTGAGCCTCTCTGTGATGGTACCACAAGGCGTTGCTCACTAGCAGATCTCAGACTTCTGGAGGGGATGTAGATTCGTAATAGTGAGTGGAAGTAGGAGGGTGCTGAGCCTGTGGTCGTTCTGTATGCAAGCATCAGTGTCTTGAACTTGATGCGAGCTGCAACTGGTAGCCAGTGCAAGGAGATGAAGAGGGGTGTAACATGGGCTCTTTTTGGCTCGTTGAAGACCAGTCGTGCCGCTGCGTTCTGAATCATTTGTAGAGGTTTGATTGTGTTTGATGGAAGTCCAGCCAGAAGAGCATTGCAGTAGTCCAGCCTAAAAATGACAAGGGCCTGGACAAGAAGTTGTGCAGCATGCTCTGTCAGAAAGGGCCTAATCTTTCTGATGTTGTGTAGCGCAAACCTGCAAGATCGAGCAGTCTTTGCAATGTGCTCTTTGAAGGTCAGCTGGTCATCAAAGATTAGACCAAGACTTCTGACCGAAGTTGATGGGGTAATTATTGATGAGCCTAACTGAATCGTGAAGTCATGCTGTAGAGTCGGAGTGGCAGGGAAGACAAGAAGCTCAGTCTTTGCCATGTTGAGCTGTAGGTGATGTTCTTCCATCCATGCCGAGATGTCCGCCAGGCAGCCTGAGATCCGTGCAGCTACCGTTGGATCATCAGGTTGAAAAGAGAGATAGAGCTGCGTGTCATCGGCGTAGCAATGATAGGAGAAGCCATGTGCCTGTATGATGGGACCCAGTGATGTAGTGTATGTGGAGAAGAGGAGGGGTCCAAGAACCGAACCCTGAGGAACTCCAGTGACCAGTTGATGTGTTTTGGATACCTCCACTCCCCAGGCCACCCTGAAAGACCTGCCGGTGAGATAGGATTCAAACCAGCGAAGTGGAATCCCAGTGATGCCCAGCGATGAGAGGGTGGACAGGAGGATCTGATGATTGACAGTGTCAAAAGCAGCAGAAAGATCCAGCAGAATGAGGACTGATGATTTGGAATTGGCCTTTGCAATTCGCAGGGCTTCAGTGACAGAGTAGCGCAGTCTCAGTTGAATGGCCACTCCTGAAACCTGACTGTTTAGCATCCAGTTTGTTGTACTGTGAAAGAAACAATGAGAGCTGATTGAAGACAACTCGTTCGAGTGTTTTCGCTACGAATGGAAGGAGAGAGACAGGTCTGTAGTTTCCTAAAAGAGAAGTGTTTAATGTAGGTTTTTTGAGCAGTGGGATTACCCGAGCCTGCTTGAACGCTGTGGGGAAGATGCCTGTGAGGAGAGATGTGTTGATAATGTGTGTGAGTGCCGGTAAGAGTGTGGGAGAGATTGCTTGGAGAAGAAGAGAGGGGACTGGGTCAAGAGGACATGTTGTAGGATGGCTGGAGAGGAGAAGTTTGGATACTTCCGGCTCGGTGAGGGGACGGAAGGAGAAAATGGGAGTTTGAGCAGTGGATGTGGTTGGTTGGAGGTCCTGTGTGTGTGGAGGTGAGAACTGGTTACTGATTGTTCTAGTTTTGTCTGTGAAAAAAGTGGCAAAGTCATCAGCTGTTATAGAAGTGGTGGGAGGTGGAGGAGGGGGACAGAGGAGAGAATTAAATGTTCTGAAGAGATTACGCATGTCTGGAGCGCTGTTGATCTTGTTGTGGAAATGTGAGGATTTGGCAGTGTGGACTTCAGTAGAAAAAGATGAAAGCAAAGACTGATACCTACTCAGGTCTGACGGATCGTTTGATTTGCGCCATTTTCTCTCTGCCGCTCTGAGTTTGGTCTGATGCTCACGAAGAACATCGGATAACCAGGGGTTAGAAGGGGCAGCCCGTGCTGGCCTGGAGGAGAGAGGACAAATGTCATCTAGACAAGAGGTTAAGGTAGCGCATAAAGTGTCAGTAGCTGCATTCACATCCAGAGATGAGAAATGGGTAGGTGAGGGAAGAGAGGAGGATACTACAGAGGAAAGAAGGGAGTGGGAAAGGGAGTGTAGGTTACGTCTGAAAGTAACCGGTAAGGGAGATGGTGGCACCCGGGTAGCAAAATGTAAAGTAAATGTAATGAAGAAATGGTCAGAGATATGTAGTGGTTGTACCAGAATGTTATCTGTAGTACAATTGCGTGTGTAAATTAAATCAAGTTGGTTGCCTGATTTGTGCGTGCTAGTAGTGGTAAGGCGTTTGAGATCAAATGAAGCTAGGAGTGAATGGAAGTCTGTAGCATAAGGCCTGTCTAGATGAATGTTGAATTCGCCAAAGACTAAGAGTGGAGTGCTATCATCCATAAAAGAGGACAGCAGCCCGTCCAGCTCCTCTAGAATGGTGGCTAGAATTTGGCCAGGGGGACGGTAAATTACCACAATCTGGAATTTTATAGGATCTGTTACAGTAATCGCATGAGATTCAAATGAGTTGTGATAGCCTAGGGGAGAGTGGGTTGAGTATTTCCAATTGTTTGAAATGAGCAGGCCAGTGCCCCCACCCCGGCCAACTTGCCTTGGGGTGTGAGAGAAAGAGAAATTGTGAGAGAGAGCAGCCGGGGTAACTGAGTCTTCTGGATGAATCCAGGTCTCAGTCAAGCCCAAGATGCTGAGTGTGGATTGTAAGGAAAAAGCAGAAATGAAGTCAGCTTTGTTGACAGCTGACTGGCAATTCCAAAGACCCACAGAGAAAGAAAGAGGTATAGTAGATGTAGAGATAGGCCGCAGGTTAGCATGATTACGCTGCCGTCTGCTTGTGTTTTTAGAGCGAGGTTGAGAGAGAACCGGAATGGTTTGGAAACCATTGAAAAGGAAAGAGGATAGGGAAGGAGAGTGTGTGAGGGAAGATAGAGATAGTACTTAAGTGTATTGCTCGGTGTCGTTGATCGGTTAAAGTCGCGCAGGAAAAAGTCGCAGGTCTTTACCCTCATAGGTCTTCACCCGAAGAGGCTGAACGCTTCCGCTGATGCTTCAGCGCACAGATATCAATACATACTGTCTAGGAAGCCACAAGTGAAAACAGCTGTGGCCGCCTTCTAATTAGCACACCCAACAGCCTATAGCAGGTCAATTGCTCAAATCGAAACTACAATTCGCGCTTAAGTGCAGGAAGGCAGCAATGCCAATAACACTAAGCTGATCGACGGCTATTATTATAACAACAAGTAAGTGCAATCAAAAATACAAACTACAACGAAAAAGCAAAGTAGAAATAGGTAGAAAATGAAATATTCCTTCCTAGCAGCAAGTAATAATTTAAACAACAGATCTAGTAACAAAGTATTAAGCAACACACTCACGTGCTGCCGTCTCTTCTGCTGACTAGTCGCTTTTCCCATGAGGGTGAATAATGACAGAATTTTCATTTTTAGGTGAACTATCCCGCTAAGTATCAAACATTCATCTGTGAGAGACTCCATATAATCTCACTGGGGATACTAGAGGAACAGTTAAGATCTCATTGGTGATTTTTATTCTTTTCTTGGGTAAATCAGTGAGGAGGGTCGAGGGAAAGCATTAGTAAATCTCTCTAGAGTGTTTCTGATATTAGTCATATGGGCTAGAGTTCAAGTAAACAGTCTGAATATAGTCATCAAAAGTGATTGTTTATGTAAATGATAAGACTTCTGTACCAGCAGTGGTTGTTTATTTCAGTTTTCTAAGAGTAGATGATTTCTAAAGAGGGCCTCATGCATTTATAAATTAATAATATTTTCATAAATTAATATCTTCAAGGAAATTAATAGGTTCAGTTTGTGATATTCTGTTTTCTTTTTGATGCATCTTTACTATCTATCTATCTCTTTTATTAAAATGCAAATAATCTACAGCTAAAAAGGGCCACAATGTCACAAAGACAAACTGTATTTACGTCTCAGTTCTGTCATAAATTGTATGTGGCTGAATCTTTCTGAATGTAAGAAACTTGACATCAGCTGATCAGAAATATTGTGAGAGCAGATGCCAAGTTCATGCAGCCCTCAGGATGCTTTGATCATGATGTCATTTGAATTTGAGATGTTTCTGCATCAGTACAAGAGCTTAAAGACACTTCACATCTTTTTACAACACACTGAACTGCTGCAGAATTAATCTACAATTGATTGGTTATATATGTAAAAAATAATAATACAGTGTTAAAACTGCCGTTCAAAGCAGCATATGATGTTTGAGTTGAAAGGTGTGAAACATTCCTGCTGAAAAAAAAAAATCACCTAGGTGGTTTGCTGAGTTTAGTTGGTTTCCAGTTTTAGTTTGATGGGCATTTGTCAACCAGCTAAACTCTGTAAGCCACCTTAGGCTGTTTTTTTTAAAAATCCGGGTCATCAGCGTGACAGACTGAACGCAGACTGAAGGTCACTAATTGATTTGGTTTTGAGCTTCAGCGTGATGTGTAACTGCTGACTGCTGGTCATGTGTTCTGCGTCCCTGCAGATAATATTCCCATGTGGACCGTCCCAAAGTCGCCCTCAGGAGAACGTCTGAGGAATGGTGGTGCTGTTGCCCGGAGCTCCACTGAGTCCTCGCCCTCACTCAGGAAAACAAACCTGCTGCAGAACACTGAGGTGAGACAATACTGTGCATTATACAGGTGCATCTCAATAAATTAGAATGTTGTGAAAAAGTTGATTTTTTCTTGCAAGTTATTTCAAAAAGTTAAACTTTCATATATTTTTGATTTATTGCATGTAAAGTAAAACATTTCAAAAGTTTTTTTGTTTTAATTTTGATGATTAGAGCTTACAGCTCATGAAAGTCAAAAATCAGCATCTCAAAATATTAGAATAATTACATTTGACTTTCAATAAATGACCATCCATACAGTAAAAATTCCAGGTATCTCTTTGAAACCACAATAATGGAGAAGACTGCTGACTTGGCAATGGTCCAGAAGACGAACATTGACACCCTCCACAAAGAGGGTAAGTCACAGAGGGTCATTACTGAAAGGTGTGGCTGTTTACAGAGTGCTGTATCAAAGCATATTAAATGCAAAGTTGACTGGAAGGAAGAATTTGGGTAGGAAAAGGTGCACAAGCAACAGGTATGAGTGCAAGCTTGAGAATACTGTCAAGCAAAGCTGATTCAAACACTTGTGAGAGCTTCACAAGGAGTGGACTGAAGCTGAAGTCAGTGCAGCAAGAGTCACGACGCTCAGACGTCTTCAGGAAAAGGGCTACCAAGCCACTTCTGAACCAGAGACAACGTCAGAAGCGTCTTACCTGGGCTGTGGAGAAAAAGAACTGGACTGTTGCTCAGTGGTCCAAAGTCCTCTTTTCAGATGAAAGTAAATTTTCATTTCAAGGTCCCAGAGTCTGGAGGAAGAGAGGAGAGGCACAGAATCCATGTTGCTTGAAGACCAGTGTGAAGTTTCCACAGTCAGTGATGATTTGGGCTGCCATGTCATCTGCTGGTGTTGGTCCACTTTTTTTCTGAAGTCCACAGTCAACGCAGCCATCTACCAGGAAATTTTTAGAGCACTTCATGCTTTCTTCTGCTGACAAGCTTTATGGAGATGCAGATTTCATTTTCCAGCAGGACTTGGCACCTGCCCACACTGTCAAATGTACCAAAAGCTGGTTCAATGACCATGGTGTTACTGGGCTTGATTGGCCAGCAAACTCGCCTGACCTGAACCCCATAGAGAATCTATGGGGTATTGTCAAGAGGAAGATGAGAGACACCAGACCCAACAATGCAGATGAGCTGAAGGCCGCTATCAAAGAAACCTGGGCTTCCATACCACCTCAGCAGTGCCACAAACTGATCACCTCCATGCCACGCCGAATTGAGGCAGTAATTAAAGCAAAAGGAGCCCCTACCAAGAGTTGAGTACATATACAGTAAATGAACATACTTTCCAGAAGGCCAACAATTCACTAAAAATGTTTTTTTATTGGCCTTATCAAGTATTCTAATTTGTTGAGATAGTGAATTGGTGGGTTTTTGTTAAATGTGAGCCTAAATCATCACAATTAAAAGAACCAAAGACTTAAACTACTTCAGTCTGTGTGCATTGAATTTATTTAATACATGAGTTTCACAATTTGAGTTGAATTACTGAAATAAATGAACTTTTCCACGACATTCTAATTTATTGAGATGCACCTGTATATATTTTACCATTCAAAAGTTTTGGGTCAGTAAGATTTTAAAATCTTTAAATTTTTATGCTCACTGAAGCTGCATTTGTTTTTCCAAAAATACAGTAGAAATGTAATATTGTAAAATATTATTTCAGTTTAAAATAACAGTTTTCTAATTTAATATATTGTAAAATGTAATTTATTCCTGTGATCAAAACTGTATTTTCAGCATCATTACTCCAGTCTTCAGTGTCACATGATCCTTCAGAAATCATTCTACCATGCTGATTTTCTGCTTAAGAAACATTTCTGATTATTATCAATGTTAAAAACAGTAGTGATGCTTGATATTTTTGTGGAAACTGATTTTTTATGATTCTTTGATGAATAGAAAGTTGAAACAAACAGCATTTATTTGAAATTGATTTTTTTGTAACATTCTAAATGTTTTTATCATCACTTTTAATACATTCAATTCATCCTTGCGGAATAAAAGTTTATTATCTTATTTATTACCTTATATATATCATTTATTTTTTTTATATTATAAATGAGATTAAAATAATATAATCAAATATTTATTTCTATTTTTATATTATGTATTCATTCTTTTATAGAATATTGCTGCATAAATTTAGTTGTGTGAGATCATGTATGTGATGTGTGTGTTTGCTACAGGATGGGATGGAGGTGATTTGTCCTGAGGAGGAGGTGATGGATTCAGATGATAACACTGAAGAAGATCTGGGTGTTTTGGACGACCAGAGGAGTGTCATTCTGCATCTGTTGTCTCAGCTCAAACTGGGCATGGATCTCACACGGGTGCGAATCACAACAACAACTAGAGGCGTCGCTGGGAATTCTGGGCCCTGTGCACTGACTTTGCTATGGGCCCCCCCGGCGATCACACCAGTATTGCATAATATTAGAGTTACATTTGACATTAAAGTGTTTATCTGTGTGCAGGTTGTTCTTCCCACATTCATCCTGGAGAAGCGTTCACTGCTGGAAATGTATGCTAACTTCATGGCGCACCCGGACCTGTTCCTGTCCATCTCTGCCGGAAGCACTCCGGAGGAGCGTATGGTGCGTTTCGTTGAATATTACATGACCTCCTTCCATGAAGGACGTAAGGGTGCTGTTGCCAAGAAGCCCTACAATCCGGTGCTGGGCGAGACCTTCCACTGCTCGTGGGAGGTTCCACAAGATCGAGTCTGCCCTCTGAGGACTGAGACCAACCCCAGGACCAATCAGGAGACGACGGGGGCGGGGTCAGACTGTTACAGGGTGCGTTTCGTGGCGGAGCAGGTTTCCCATCATCCTCCGGTGTCGGGGTTTTACTGTGAGTGTGCAGAGAGAGGCATGTGTGTCAACACACACATCTGGACCAAGAGCAAGTTCATGGGCATGTCAGTGGGCGTCTCTATGGTGGGAGAAGGTGGGTCAATTTTTACTCAGAGGTTGCTAGTAAATTTCATAATTAAAGGGATTGTTCATGCAAAAATAAAAATTAGCTGAAAATGTACTCATCCTCAGGCCATCCAAGATGTAGATGAGTATGTTTCTTCATCAGATGTGGAGAAATGTAGCATATCATCACTTGCTCAGCAATGGATCCTCTGCAGTGAATGGGTGCCGTCAGAATGAGAGTCCAAACAGCTGATAAAAACATCACAATAATCCACAAGTAATCCACACCACTCCAGTCCAGCAATTAATGTCTTGTGAAGTGAAAAACTGTGTTTGTTAGAAATTAGTCCAACATTAAGACATTTTAAACCTTCCATTATCCATAATATTGCTTTCTCCAGTGAAAAGACATCTTGTCAGAATCAGGAGAAAAATATGCACAGATCAAGCCCAGTTTATGAGCGAAAACAGTCAAAAAGAGCTCTAAACAAATATGTTGGTGGATTTTGATGTGAGATATAACAGGAGATGGACTTATGATGCTTCCATATGTTACAGTATGGTACTATATGTTTACCAGTTGCTCTTGTGTAAAGTTATATAAGTATGTGTGTGTGTATATATATATTACACACACACACACACACACACACACACTGTGTATATATATATATATATATGTACAGATTTCATGAGATTTATTCCATGATTTTCCTGTAGCAGATAATTTTCACTACGTCACAATTCAGTTTAGGGGTGAAAGGTGTTGTGTGAATGTGAATGCGTTCACGAGGGTGGAGTTTGTTTTCCCGTTGGACTCTTGGTGTGATGTGAACCTGATGGATCATCTGTGCTGATGAAACATACACACAAATCTCAAGCTTGATGTGTTCAGTGTTGCTTTAGGGTTTTGCCCTGTGCTCTTCAGGCGTGCTGTACCTGCGTGATCATGGGGAGGAGTACGTGTTTACATTCCCGAGTGCGTACGCTCGATCCATCCTCACCGTGCCGTGGGTGGAGCTCGGAGGAAAGGTCACCATCAGCTGCGCCAAGACCGGATACTCAGCCAATGTCACATTCCACACCAAGCCCCTGTACGGGGGCAAAGTTCACAGGTCGGGGGGCAATGTCGTTGATTCTGAAATGAGATGTAATTGAGAAGTCTCTGAGGGATGAAGATGATGATGAAGGTGTGTGTGTTCAGGGTCAGCGCAGAGGTGAAGCAAAACTCCAGCGGAACGGTGGTGTGTAAAGCTCAGGGCGAGTGGAACGGGACGCTGGAGTTCATCTACAGCAGCGGAGAGACCAAAGTCATCGACACAAACAAACTGCCCGTCATCAGGAAGATGATTCGCCCCGTCGAGAAACAGGGCCGGACCGAGTCAAGGTAAAACTCTCTGATTACTTGTATATATATCATCTTATATATATATATATATATATATATATACAGTGCACAACATAAATGAGTACACCCCCTCTAATACTTAACAAATTCAGCAAATACTCTTTACTTAGATGACACGTTAGGGTTCTTTGGAGATATAATGTTCCAACAAGCCTGCTTGATCAATTACCAAAGAAGAATTTTAAAATTATTCATCAAAATAAGATTTTATCAAAGTGATAAAATGTTGTGTTGCAAAAATGAGTACACCCTCCTGAAAGTTACTAAAAAAATGTTTAAGGCTATTTTTGATCAACAGGTGAGTATATTGAACCAAAACTTTTAAAGACCAGTAATTTCCTGGCAATTAAAAGTGTTACATAGTCCTCTGAATCATACTCAGACTTAATGCTGGCAGCAGTGGAACCAGTTGGGAGAGAACTACTAGGTGACTTATTCCTTAGCATAAGAGGACAATGGTACAAGAGGAATACCAAATTATTGTTTTAAGTGTCAAAATATAGCAGAAGTAGCACAGACATTCAAAAACAATGGACTTGTGACAAGGCTCCTGAAATAATCAGGTCTTTACTTTAAGTTTTCATTTAGTGATGAGTGAATTTTTGCTAGAAAAAGAGCAGGAGAAATAACATGCAAGTGTCTCAGAGCCGGCAAAAGCTATGAAAAGAGTGACACTTTATCTCAGAGTATGACGCAGCCTGCAGAAGTAACATGCATGGTTGTTGTCACCACTAGAATTACCCTACTGGAGCCAAAGCAAAATAAACTCATTTAACCTCTTCCAAGGCCCATATCTACAAAATAGAGACTTCTGGGAATCCATACTCTGGTCTCAAGAGACCAAGTCAATCATTTCAGATCCAAAAGTATCCAAAATGTTCTGTTGTTGCTAGAGGAGGAGTACAGTGAGAAGTGTTTGGTACCCACAGTGACATTCAGTGGTAGTAAAGCTCTTATAGAGGGATGAATGAGTGCTGAAGGTGTGAGGGAGTTGTGCTTTATCAACGCTGTCATGAATTCACACACTACTGTGTAATGGAATACAAAAACTTGAAACAGAAGATGCTACCCTCCCCTCATTCCCTGCATTATTGGGCATTTTTTCAGCATGACAATGAAGATATTCATTCTCCCAAGGTGAAAATCCTTCAGTGGACATGTATTTCACTCAGTCTTAATGCTGTTGAGCAGCTGTGGGGGATTCTGTAGAGACGAGCTGAGCAAAACTTGCCATTAAAGACCAGAGCATTTAAGGAGGTCGTCCTCCAGGAGTTAAACAGGACAGATGTGAAAATTTGTCATGAACTTGTACACTCAGTGCCAAGAAGGGTCAGAGCAGTATACTTAAAGTTCTGGAGGACATACTAAGTACTAGAGTATTATACATTTGCTGAATTAAATCTAGGGTGTACTCATTTCTGCAGTCCTTCATTTAAACTAAATTGGCTAATTTACTTATCTTACAGAAAATGTTGGCATATATTTTGTCGTTTTTATTAAGTATATGTTTAATACATTTCAATTTTGCCATCTTTCCATGAATTATATTTGTGATCATTAAGAAAATACATATTTTATATTTATTCAGAGGGGGTGTACTCATTTATGCTGTGCACTGTATATATATATACATACAGTGCTTTACAAATTTATTAGACCACCACCACCCAATGTAAGATTTATGCCAGTTACCAAAATCATGTTTTATAGTGGTTAAGTGAAGTGAATTGACGTGTGGCAAGTATGGTGACCCATACTCGGAATTTGTGCTCTGCGTTTAACCCATCCAAGTGCACACACACAGCAGTGAACACACACACACACACACACACCCGGAGCAGTGGGCAGCCAATGCTGCGGCGCCCAGGGAGCAGTTGGGGGTTTGGTGCCTTGCTCAAGGTTCTCACCTCAGTCGTGGTATTGAAGGAGGAGAGAGAGCGCTGATTATTCACTCCCCCCACCTACAATTCCTGCCGGACCTGAGACTCGAACCCGTGACCTTCGGGTTACAAGTCTGACTCTCTATCCATTAGGCCACGACTGCCCCCTGGAAAAAATGGGGCAGTATGTGTAGTATATAGATTTCTACAGATTTCTATCTGATACAGATTTCTACAATATTTGTGTTTTCTCTTTATTGTGACAGATGGTCTAATAAACAATGTATTAGACTGTGTTTATTGACTGTAATTGGGCATCTGAAAAAATATATATATTTTTTTACCTGTCTTGTAAAACAGTAAATTTGAAAATTCATGGATAACAACAATTATATTTTAGCATTAGAAACACTACTGTAAAGATCTTACACATACTGGTGGATTAACTATTACAGAAACATAAAAATGATTTTTGGTAATCACCAATAATTTTTGTTTAGGGTAGCTGTGGCACAAACCTCATATTGGGTGGTGGTCTAATAAATTTAAGCATTGTATATATATGTTGCTGCTCAAGAAACATTTCTGATTATTATCAATGTTGAAAACAGTTGTGCTGCTTCATATTTTTCTGGAAACCAAGATGCGATACACTTTTATTTTTCAGGATTCTTTAAAGAAAGAAGTTCAAAAGAACAGCATTTATTTGAAACAGAAATTGTAACCTTAATTTCACTTTTGATAAATTTAACACCCCTTTGCTGAATAGAAGTGTTAATTTCTTATTATTAAAAAAGTATTTGAAAAGCCCATACTGTGGAATTGTAGTGTATCGTGGTTTCCAGCAAATCAGCATTTTAGATTGATTTCTGAAGGATCATGTGACTCTGAAGACTGGAGTAATGATGCTGAAAATTCAGATTTGATCACAGAAATAAATTATATTTTACAATATATTCACATAGAAAACGGCAATTTAAATTGTAATATATCTTAATATTTCTGATTTTACAGTATTTTTAACAACTAAATGCAGCCTTAGTGAGCAATTCTTTGTTTAATTTTGTGGTCATTGATATAGTTGTGATATTCTGTGTTTTTGATCTCAGGCGTCTCTGGCAGCATGTGACCGCGGCGCTGAAGGAAGGAAACGTTGATCTGGCCACTGAACACAAGCATGTGTTAGAGGAAGACCAGCGATCAGACGAGAGACAGAGAGCCACCAACAACATGCCCTGGAAACCCAAATACTTCAACAAAGAGGTGCGTTCATGATGATGCTGCGTTCAAGTCCTCCTGGGAAGTCGTAATAACGACGTCAGGTGCGTTCAAGTCACTTTGGTTGGAAGATTTAACTTTTCTACATAAAATTCAAAGATTTTTTAAACTCTAAATGATGAATAAAGAATGCATCGTGTTTTTGCTTTTTTATGTTTTTATTCAATTTATGTAGGTGATGTAAACTGAATCATTATATGTTCTATGGTAATTATACAATAATATAATATTTACATTACAAAAAATTAATCATTTTATTAATTTCAACAAATTTACCGTCAATACAGACGCTGCCTGCATATCTATAGTCTTTGGCTGCGTCCATTGCATCTGACATGTTTTCTCACTGACATGCCCTCAACTCAGAAACTTGTGGCTTAAAGAAAATTTTGAGTTTCCCACTCGTAACAATGACTTTGTGGTGGACCCCCTGCTCTGCACATTTTGCATGTCTCCCTTATTTAACACACCTGATGATCTCAGCTTGTTATCAGGTGTGCAGAGCAGGGGGTCCCCAGGATTGAAATTGAGAACCACTGATCTATCCGACATGACTTGAACGCACCTTGAACCCGCCTCAGACACGTCTACAGTTACAGACAGGTTGAAAACATCTACAGTTACAGACTGGTTTTGAAACCTGATAATCTATAAATCTGAAGTAAAATACATTAGAAAACTTTGGGAAATATTGACCATTTAGATTGTGAAGCTTATCTCTCTTATGCAGCTAAGATGAAACCTTTATAACCGTTTTCCTGGAGTTTCTCTGGTGTGAAGCTGATGAAGGTGTTTGTCTGTGTGCAGGGTGACGGATGGGTCTACAGAAACCCCTTATGGAAAACACACTGAAGAAAGGAAGACGAACACTGATCAGATGAACACAGGGACTGAAAACAAAAACAGGAGAATAATGATGCATCACACTACAGACTGTACAGAAACCAGTGTGTATATATGAGAACATGGACACACAGAAAAAAACTTTTATACACTGTATAAATTATATATTATTTTTCACGATTGTAACCGAGCCTTTGTGGACATGCACATGTACGCAGTATTTATGTGATCTGTTATTTGATGATTTGTTAACAGAGTAAGACAGTCATGGATTTACATCCAGTGTGCATTTAAGATATGGACAAGATGTTCAGAATCAAATTTAAACAGTATTTCAGCTCATATTTCACCCCTATATATATATATATATATATGTATAATACATTATATTGTAATAATTCATAATTAAATTGTAAATTAAATTATACATTGTATAAATTCAATTACATCATAATTTAATAATTAATAATACATAAATAATACATTATATAAGGTTTTTGCATTGTGACATTATTTAAATAAAAATTACACATTTCCCACCTAAATTATTATTACTGTAATATCCTATTTTCTTACTCCATTACAACAAATAAATATTGTAATAGCCTATAATATTTTATTTAAAGCGGCATAACTTAGCTGTACAACAAATACGATATAGAAATACTTTAAATAAATCTTGATGGTCCTGAAATAAGCTTCAGTTTCTTATGTTTATTTAAGAAATAAACTAGTATTTTGCGGTGAAATATGATCTGCACATGTTCTTGACAGATGAATAAGTGATGATATTATGTTTGAGATGAATCAGCAGACATTAAACGGATGAAAATGGTTGTGTTTTCACTGATCAGGTGAGCTGATGGTGATGTGATTGAGTTCAATGTTAAATGAATGAGCACGTCTGGTCAATCAATATCCTCTTCATGAGTCTCTGCTAATTACTGAAGCCTGCTGAAAGAACGCTATTGTTCTAACTAACTGGCCATTAAATTAGATTTTACCCAAGAGGTTTGACATCGCTTCGCTCCTCCGCAATTCTGATGCGCTTTTAAGAGGCCTTCACTCAGTCCTGTGACTTTATATTAACATCACCATTGTGAAGTCCATTGATTTGAACTGTAGGTTCCCAGCAGGCATTGCTGTATGTCCTGATTTAAAATTTAAACGGAACTATACACCTTATTTTTAGCATAAGAGCTGCTCAGCCATTTGTAACGTCAATGCAGAAAGGTGGATATGATACTTATGGAAGCTTATTTCCGCCCACAGAATAAAACAACTTTTTTTTTCACAATTCACACTTTCTACAAAAGCCCTGAAGTGCAAAATGAAGGGAACAAAAAATAAAGGTGGAAAACTTTTTCTTCCTTTGTCTAAGTCTGAATGAAAACATATACCCCCGGTTTCACAAACAAGGTTTAGGCCTAATCTCAGACTAATATGTAAATCTGAGCTGTTTCAACTTAAAAAACTTGCACTAACTGATCTTAAAATATGTCAGTGCCTTTGTTTTGTCTCAAGATACACATCAGTATTGTTTTTTTTCAAAGGCATGTTTATAAAAAGTACTTAAATGTCCTAATTAAACTATTGCCTAATCCTGGTTTAACCTAAACCCTGTCTGTGAAACCAGGCCAAAGACATTTGGGGCTTCATCCCCTCTATTCCACCCCTAGCACCAACCCTGGTTTGACAGCAGACAAACATCAGCAATCCATCATCCTCCAGGCACTGACATATCGAAAAATAAAACAATTAGATAGATAGATAGATATATGGGTCTGTTTTCATGGCAAGAACAGGTTCAAATTGATTTTAAAAAATAGATATAATATTAAAAGTGAGATTAAAGACAGGTAAATGAAATTAAAAAATGTACATACCAAAAGATTTTTATAAGTTAAATTTCTCCTTTAGAGAATTTTCTGAATAAAACCATTGTCTGATGACATTAAAGGAATCATTCACCCAAAGCTGAACATTCTGTCATGATTTCCATGTGAACTGATCAGTGTTAGTTACAGATATACATATGTGCACATAACCGAGTCTGTGGACTGAATCAATGGCCACCATCATCTGTTTCAACTGATTACTGAACTGCAGGTGTCAAAGGATTTAAAATATAGTTAATTAAGCTACAAAATGTGCATTTTGAGGTGCAACTCATCATGGTGTTTTCACTAATAGCTCACCTGAATATGTTCGATGCCTTCAACGTGGAAAACGTCTTTATAGGCTAACAGAAAGAAGTCACTTACAAAATGAGATTGGATGAAAATTACAAAAAATCTGATCAAATCTCTCTGTGTGGGACGGGTACATTGCCAAAACAAGTGAATGGCATCTTCAAAATAGTAACAAAGACGGAGCTTGTCGAATCCACCAGTTCCGCCGCGGAATGATTCAGTTTCAAAGTCCTCTGAACGCCACGTGCTGGTCACAACTGTGTAAATGCAACGAAAACTAAGTTCAAACATGGAACCAAAAACGCTTGTAACAAATCACCAAACACCACTAAACACGAAATGCATGTATAGTATGTCATTTTATTAATTTGGCATGTTTTTGTGAAGAGCTTGGCTAAACAGGCCAAAAGACAAAAACGTTTCATTGTTCATGAAATGTTTTAGCTGGACGTTGATCTTGTTTTTTGAATGTTACTAGGCCTATTTGTTTCAGTTCCCACAATGTCTGCAAAATGTTCAAATGGAATGTTTCCTTAATGTTCAGAATTAATTTTTCGTAACTTACCGGGAACATCAGCAAAATGTTCTTAGAACATATTTTTGTTATCTGGAAAGCTAAATGCTTTTAGAGAAGCTTTTATTGAGAAATAAAATGAAATTCAGTAGAGTTCAGAGGCACAGTATAAAAACCCACACAAACGTTGAGTTCAAGTCTTCAGAGATCAGTGAGATCAGCAGCTGCAGACATGACAGATTTATTTTTGCATACTAAACTGTTCTATAAAATCTCAGTTAAGGATTACATGTAAAAAACATTCATGCTGTACATCTATCACAAAAAGAAAACATTCACATTCACGGCAAAAACTCCAAAAGTCCTGATAATTATTGCATCATTTGATTCATTGTTACAAACCCCCCAGAAAACTACCAAAACTCAAAGAAACAGAAAAATGATAAAATATCATAACCCTTTCAAAAATCAGTTACACAAGAATATTTCAAAATGATATTCACTATACATACACTTAAAAATATATAGGCATACATTTGAGATTTATGTATTTGAACTGCATATAACATTTCCATTCGTTTGGATTTTATAGTTTTAACATTAACAGACTAATAAACTTACTACATTTCTTGTTCCACAGCTAGCCATATTTTAACCATGTTCATACTCTTAACTTCTTAAATGTAATTGTTTTCACAATGAACAGATTGATGCTGATTCAAACTGCATTAATGCATTTTGAAAATCTGATTATTTAAATTAAATCAAATAGATGCAAATAGTCACTAATAAAATAAGCAGAAATCTGTAAGTGCAGAAATCTGACTTGTTTCATTTGTGTATGTGTTATGGGGTTGACGAGACGTGAGACGAGAGGATCCATTTGCAAGGCTTTATTATTAAACATGGTCGAAACACAGGCAGGGTCAGTACACGGCCAACAGGTATGGCAGGGGCAAAACAAAGAGCAGTCCGTTAAGCAAGCGTGGGTCAACGATCAGCGTACAGTATCCAGAGGGCTAGGCAGAGAGATAATCCAAGGGAACGAGTTTATATAGTGTGTGTGATTGGGTGATGGTGATGTGAGATTGTTCTCAGGTGTGTGTGTGATCAGTGCAAACAGCTGTGTTGGTGCAGTGGATGATGGGAAATGCAGTCCTTGTGTGATCTGTAACTGACTGTGTGGTGTGAAAATCCATGTGATGGGTGAGTGACCTCTGGTGGTTAATGAACAGAAGTTCATGGCCAGGATTTGTGACATAGCACCCCCCCCCCCCAAGGAGCGGCTTCCAGACGCTCCTAAATAATCCTAGGAGGGAGGTGGAGCGGAGGCGGGGGAGGGACGGAGGGCCAGGTCCATGTGGAAGTGGAATGGTTGTGGAACATGGCAAAGTCGGCAGAGCAGGAAGCCAGGGTGGAGCGGATGGAACTGGAGCCCACCAGGGCGGAGCAGACGGATCTGGAGCCCACCAGGGCGGAGCAAACGGACCTGGAGCCCACCAGGGCGGAGCAGACGGACCTGGAGCCCACCAGGGCGGAGCAGACGGGGTCAGAGCCCACCAGGGCGGAGCGGGCGTGACAGGAGCCCCCCAGGGCGGAGCAGGCGGACCTGGAGCCCACCAGGACGGAGCAATAGACCACCGCAGGAAAGCAGACCGGGCAGGAAACCATATCAGCATCTGGGATCTGGGGGGAACAGAGACAGACAACACAGAGAGAGCAGAGACAGACAACACAGGGAGAGTAGAGACAGACAACACAGGGAGAGCCTTCCTGGTCTCAGGGGCCGTGGCTGAGCAGGTCTGGGAATCACAGGAGGCCTCCGTAGCCATGCCAAGGCAGGACAGGAAATCCCAGATGGCCTCCATAGCCATGACATCGGGGCAGGACATGGAATCACAGACGGCTTCCATAGCAGTGACAGGGCCGGACGGGGAATCACTGACGGCCTCCATAGCCGTAACAGGGCCGGACGGGGAATCACTTACGGCCTCCATAGCCGTGACAGGGCCGGACAGGAAACCACAGACGGCCTCCACAGCTGTGACAGGACATGACAGGAATTCATAGGTGGCCTTCGTAGCCGTGAATGGGCAGGACAAGGAGTCACAGGCAGCCTTCACAGCCGTGACTGGGCAGGACATGGAATCATAGGCGGCCTCTATAGCCGTGACTGGGCAGGACAAGGAATCACAGGCGGCCTTCACAGCCGTGACTGGGCAGGACATGGAATCATAGGCGGCCTCTATAGCTGTGACTGGGCAGGACATGGAATCACAGGCGCCCTCTATAGCCGTGACAGGACAGGGCGAGAGTTCACAGACGGCCTCCTTTGCCGTGACAGGACAGGGCGAGAGTTCACAGACGGCCTCCTTTGCCGTGACAGGACAGGACAAGGATTCGTAGGAGGGTACCACTGACACCTCTGGAGGTTCTGCAGCAGACGCTGCCACCTCTGGAGGTTCTACCGTGGTAACACCTGGAAGCAGGAGGAGTTTAGTGACAGTCTCTTTGATAGTAACATGACAGACTGGGAGTATGTTATTGGGTGCCACCATCATACTAGGAGCTGAAACAAGAGTCGCTGCTTCAGGAGGTTCTGCAGCATGTGCTGCCACCTCTGAAGAAGCTGCAGCGAGTGCCACTACCCCAAGAGGTTCCGCAGCATCAGCCGCCACCTCTGGAGACATTGCAGTGGACGTCGCTACCTCAGGCAGTCTAGTGGTGGTGTACGCAGCCCAAATGCAACATAAAGCGATCCCTATCATGGGAAGCGCTTCAGACAGGGAAATCAGTTCAGGGACCGGAGGGCCAAAGTAAGTGGGTTTGGGTATACCAGCAGTGCGTATAGACACCAGCGGTGCATCCCTTACGCTGGATATCAAACAGGGAACTCGAAGGACTGACCTTAAATCTCTGGGTGGGATAGGTTCTGGCGGAGGAGCTGAGACGTGAAGAGGCTCTGGCTGAGGAGCTGAGACGTGAAGAGGCTCTGGCTGGTCAGCTGCGACGTGGCGTGACTCTGGCTGGTCAGCTGCGACGTGGCGTGACTCTGGCTGGTCAGCTGCGACGTGGCGTGACTCTGGCTGGAGCGTTGAGGCACGAAGAGACTCGCGACGATCAACTGTAGCTTGGCTTGACTCGTGACGATCAACTGTGGCTTGGCTTGACTTGTGACGATCCACTGTGGCTTGGCTTGACTCGTGACGATCAACTGTGGCTTGGCTTGACTCGTGACGATCAACTGTGGCTTGGCTTGACTCACGACGATCACTTGTGGCTTGGCTTGACTCACGACGATCACTTGTGGCTTGGCTTGACTCACGACGATCACTTGTGGCTTGGCTTGACTCACGACGATCACTTGTGGCTTGGCTTGACTTTTGACGATCAACCGTGGCTTGGCTTGACTCACGAAGATCACTTGTGGCTTGGCCTGACTCACGAAGATCACTTGTGGCTTGGCTTGACTCACGAAGATCATTTGTGGCTTGGCTTGACTCGAGACGAACAACTGTAGCTTGACTTGACCTTTTGACATAGGCTGTGACTTGACTTGGTTTTTTAACATCAGCGGCGACTTGACTTTTTAACATAGGCTGTGGCTTGACTTGGTTTTTTAACATCAGCGGTGACTTGACTTGGCTCGTGACTGGCAGCAATGACGCTACGGGGTGTTGTTATGACCGCCATTTTGTGAGCGTGCTCTAGTGCGGCTGTGATCACACACTTGGGTGCGGTGTCTCGTTCCTCCGCGACCCCTACAGTGAATGCTGAACCGACCGTCAACAAAGCATAGTCCAGAAACTGACTGAGCCATGAACGGGGACCCTCACGGGTTAGCTGTGATTTCAGCGGCTGATTAATGCCCTCACAAAAGAAGTCTATGAGTACACAGTCCGGCAGATCAGAAAAATGGGCGAGATCTAAATATTCTTGTATATACTCCTCGAGTGGTCGCGAGCCCTGTCTGAGGTTTAACAAAATTCGTATCCTTTATTTATCGCACAGTTGAAGCAGAGCTACGAACCGACTGCCCTAAACTCAGTGCTTTTTCCCTCACTGCGCCTGCGCGGAAATAGAACTTTAACCATTTACTGCTGCAAGAAAGAATACGACAAGAGGGAGATTTTTGATAAAATAATGTTATCATCACAGGAAATGGCAACCATTGTCCATCATTTTGCAATTAGTGATAAAGACAAACAAGTCGCAAAATTATAAATATTTCAGTTTTAAACCATGAAGGCGAGCCAGTGCATACCACACAAACAATTTTCAAACTTCATGAGCGTAATGCCCCAGAAGAAGTTTTAAACTCCAGTCAATTCATTAAGCTACAGAAAGTGAAAGTAAAAACTGACCGAGCTTTCGCATCTGTCGCTGCATAACGGCACATTCTCTCAGAGGAGACGAAAGATATGGGTAGTATTGGGTTTTGTCTTAATTTATTTTCTAAAATATATATATATATATATAAATCCCTTATGGCTGATATACGTAGTGAAAAAACAACAACAACAGAATCGAAGTATTTCGTGTTAAACAAGTTGTTTTGGGAATTTCCTTGTCTGTAACAAAGGTTCTATTTTCATTGACTGAATATATTCATTAAGCTGTTCATTCAGTGTTCAGAGTCCGGACATAGGCTAGATAGACGGTTGAGAATTTTAATTATAGGCCTGTTAATTGTGGAATATATCTAAATGTTTTAAATAATCTAAATTCATCTTTTATTATCCACGCCTTAGTTGTGTGGTAAATGCGCAATTATTTCGGGCCAAATGAATTGTAGTAGACCTATACATTTAATAATAAAACTACCATAATAATAATAATAATAGTAATAATTTAATACATTCATTGGAAATGCCAAATCCTCACGATATTACCAATATATAGATATATATATTTTTCTTTTAAAGTTATCTCTGGCTATCGTCCATATACGGTGTCATCGTCTGCGCAAGCGCAACCCACAGTTGCCAAGTCCGCATATCGAATAGCCTATCATATCGAATTGAATAGCCTGGTATGGCAAGATGTCTTAAAATGTATTTTTTAACATTTAAACTTAGACCACATTATTAGATTACCTTTTGACTTCATGAATACACATAAATGACAGTTTAAGGATTTAAAAAAAATATTTTTATAATCTTTTGAATAATATTATATAATATTTTCTTTTTTTAATATAATATATATTATAATTTAATATAATATATATTATAATTTAATATTATATTTTTTATATTTTTCTATAATATTTATGTGGCATTTAGTTTGTTTATGTCATTTATTTGATAGTTATGTATACATTATTTTATTTTAAATGGAAGAAAAACCTGTTAAATAAAGCACGTTCCCTCTGTACATGGCTGTAACGAGCAGTTTTGTGGTGCTTGGAATTCTTTATAATTAATTAAAACAAATATTGCCACATTGATGGCTCAAGAAGGTATAATTGTTCAAATAACACATCGTTTCATTTATATATAAAAAATTGTAACCAAGTGTTTTTCAAGTGTAATATTTCTGTGGACATTTCCATAGAATGACCCCCTATATATTTTAGGCTATAAATATGTGGCTCATTTATTGGTAATAAATAACTGATAATAAATAATATTGATGATAATAAATCATAAAAAAAATATTGGGCTCATTTTGGGCTTGTTTTTGAAGCTGCGGTTGCTTATTTGTCTCGCTAGAGTTGGCAACTGTGAACCCGAGTATTTCACACGTATAGTGTGAGCACATAAATCACGCTGGACAATCGGACCGTATAGTGTGAGCACATAAATCACGCTGGACAATCGGACCGTATAGTGTGAGCACATAAATCGCGCTGGACAATCGGACCGTATAGTGTGAGCACATAAATCACGCTGGACAATCGGACCGTATAGTGTGAGCACATAAATCACGCTGGACAATCGGACCGTATAGTGTGAGCACATAAATCACGCTGGACAATCGGACCGTATAGTGTGAGCACATAAATCACGCTGGACAATCGGACCGTATAGTGTGTGCACATAAATCACGCTGGACAATCGGACCGTATAGTGTGAGCACATAAATCACGCTGGACAATCTGACCGTATAGTGTGAGCACATAAATCGCGCTGGACAATCTGACCGTATAGTGTGTGCACATAAATCGCGCTGGACAATCGGACCGTATAGTGTGAGCACATAAATCACGCTGGACAATCGGACCGTATAGTGTGAGCACATAAATCACGCTGGACAATCTGACCGTATAGTGTGAGCACATAAATCGCGCTGGACAATCTGACCGTATAGTGTGAGCACATAAATCACGCTGGACAATCGGACCGTATAGTGTGAGCACATAAATCGCGCTGGACAATCGGACCGTATAGTGTGAGCACATAAATCGCGCTGGACAATCGGACCGTATAGTGTGAGCACATAAATCGTGAGCTTTGGCTTTACATCGCATGCGATCTTCTCGTACAGTGTGAGTTGATACCTTGCTGAAATCGCACGGAAATCGCACAGTGGAGGCTATGCCCGGCTTAAGACAGCTCACTAGTTTTCGAGACAATCTGAGGTAAAAACAGTTTCCCTCAATTCCGACCGTCTCTCTAAATACACACTTTACTGCAGCTCTGACAGTTAAAGCACAACAGATCAAATACACAATACAAGATGACTTTTGCAGTTATCAAGAGTTGTGAAGAAATAAAGCGCTGTCAGGACGGAAAGTTACTCACCACGGATCAAACTCATGGATGAGGCTCTCGAAGCGGATCACCGCGAACAGTCTGGAGATGAATCCACACACACACGCCAGGAAAAGGATGGTGAGAGACAGCAGAGAGCGCCATCCAGCCGGCTGAGATAACCCGGCTTTTCCTCCACCTCCACCCGCGGAGCTGGAGCGGCTGATCCCGGGCGGAGAGCCGCCGGTACCGGCTGAGCATCTGCGGTGAAGCTCCGTCATATTCTGTCAGGATGACAGTCTGTTTATTACCTATTATTCACAAGTCTGTCCGGTGAATCGGTTCGACCGGCGGATCTTCACATCATCATCATCATCGCCTTCATCCCGCAGACAAGCAGCTCGGATCGGCTCCGACTGGAGAACAAAACGCGCGTCCAGCTTGTGGTGTCCAATCCCAGAACGAATCATTTAAAACGGTTCATTGTAATGATTCAGTTGAACCGACTCGCATCCGTTTACTCCAAAGCCCCCCCTTCTGCACGTGCCTGATCAAGATTGTAAAGCCATTGTAAACAGCCTAATGTTTTCAAGTCTTTATATTAATAGTTAATTCATTCATCTTCAAGAAGGCGGCTTCTAAATCTTTTTTGTTAATTTCGTTTTATTTGTGACCCTGGACCACAAAACCAGTCATAAGGGTCAATTTTTTTAAAATAAATAAGCTTTCCAATGATGTATGGTTTGTTAGGATGGGACAAATCTGGAATCTGACGGTGCAAAAAAAGAAAAAAAAAATCAAAATGCTGAGAAAATTGCCTTTAACCCTCTGGGGTCTGAGGTGATTGTGGGGCCCTTGAGATGTTTTCACATGCCCTGATATTTGTGCTTATTTCAGCTACTTATAACATACTATTGACCAACATGTGTTTGTTTTTGTATTCAGCACAAACTGTGCTACAATAATATGTGACCAAGATGGATGTACATGTTTGCATTTTTTAGGAAAAAAATATTATGCGTGGTTAGCAGTGTTGGGCAGTAACTAGTTACTGTAACTTAGTTACTGTAATAATATTACTTTTTGCAGTAACTAGTAGTGTAACTAATTACTAATAAGATTTCAGTAATAATATTACAGTTATCATCCATAAAACAGCTTAGTTACTTTTGATGCCTCAACCCCGCTGATTTAAAATACAACAATCAAATAATTCCTAGATTTATTTTCATAATTTTCCCGACTCGCACATGCATGTGATGTCCCCAGTGCAGCAGGCAAGCTTGGAATATGGAAAAGCTTACTTTCAGCAGATAGAAATATTGCATTATATTGATTTTGTCAAGAAAAAAGATGATCTGAACACTGTTGTGTAAGTTGTGGCTTTACTTTACTCTGGTATTACATCCCTCTGATCAGCATGTGGCACATTATATTACTATAATTAAAAATATTTTTGTAAAATTAAACAGTTTCTTACAAACTTATGTGATTTGATAAAATACATAATGAAATATAATTGTATATGGGAAACAGAGAAATTACAATTAGCTTCAAGCTACACATGACAATTAATGAGATTAATACAACACTTCTCTCCCCGTCCTCGCCCTTATCTTCCCTGCTTGCTCTCTCGTCTCGTCTCGTCTCGTCTATTGAGAGACTCTCTCTGCACTGCTCTCCAAACTGAAAAATCATGGATTTGATCAACTGGTCTCTCAACACAATTGACACCATCTCCTCGACGAGAAGCTTGGGTTCGGGGGAACCTGACTGCCCTGCCGGAACGTTCGCAGCTGGCTAGACGATGGACGCGTGGGAGAGGTGGCGGGTCGTGTGTCTGGCGGCTCTTTCCGTGGAGGACATTGAAGATATCTACCTATTCGGAACCATGATAACAGGTCTTCTGCTGATTGGATTAGGCTTTGCTCTGGGTTATCGAAGAATTCAGAAAACGGGAACAGCTGTCCAAAGCCTCACAAGGCTGCCCGTCATGATTGAAGCAGTGGGCAGAGCGGTCAGCATTGAGACTGAGACTATTAACCGCAATATGGATTCCATCACGGAGAAGCTCACGGCTTTGCAAAGGAAAATTGATGGTTTTGGAGACCAGAATGGACAAAGAGAGTAGCCGTGGAATTGGAATGCGGCTACTCGCCCCAAGACCAAACAATCGCAATCTTATCTTTTTCGGCTCCCCTGAACCAGCACTGGCCTCAGCCAAGGCCGCTGTTGGAAAATCAACCCTGGGAAGAGCACTGCAGTGAGACGCTCTTGCGTTCCTCCCCCATTCTACAGACACCTGCTGATTACAAACTATTACACATACACACACATACAAACATTTATAAAGATATGCATTCACCTCCCCACCCCAAATCCCTCACCTCCGTCACTTTGTACCGCCAGCCTGACAAGCGGGTCTGTGACCAGCGCTAAGATTGGCTGCAGGACCGGATGGCTGCTTGCCGGAGCTGGATTACCTCCCCTGTTGCAAAGTCGTGTGTCTATGGTGTATTGATTATGTGCTCCCCAAGGAGCATAGTCTGGGGGTTATTTTTTTTCTCCTCCCCTTCCTCATGTTATGCTGTATTTTTCTTCAATTCCCTGTCTTCCTGTCCTGTCTACCCCCTTGTCATACTGTATGTATGTTGTGTATGTATGGACAGGTTGATGGCTAATTTCGCTGGTACTTGTGACTAGTGACAATAAAGGGCTACTACTACTACTACTACTTCTACTTGAATGTCACTATCAATCACTATTGAGTGTTTGTAATAACTTCTGACTCCGATCCAATGTGGATTTTGATCAAATGATGAGGCAGAAATATGTTTTTAGTAACATTCTACAAGAATTTTATGTGGAAGATACACAGTTACAACTTCTGTGGGACGTGAAGAAAAAGTAATGTAACTAGTAGTGTAACTAATTACTGTTGCCAGAAAGTAATAAGTAACAATATTATTTTTGAAAGGAGTAACTAGTAATGAGTAATATATTACATTCTTTGAGTAACTAGCCCAACACTGTACACTACATAGGAGAATCTGCTGTGAGGTGGATAAAGACCCAGATGGAAAGGTGATGAATATGAATGCATTTGATGAGTTCAAATATGATGGAGAGGATTTTATTGCCTTTATTTTGAGCACAAAGCAGTGGATGGAGAAAAGTCCAAAGGCAAAAGAAACCAAAATGTCAACACAGAAAATGTAGAGGGACACTTAAAGATTTGTCAATCAGGTCCTCACACTACACCTTAAGATCTGCATTGAGCTCCACATTTAATGATTCAAGAAGCTGTTTGTGTGTTGTAATGACATTTTTAACAACCATTTAAAATATCTCTTTAATAATTTAGTGAATTAAAATATGAAACACTTAAGAAGTCTTTACATGAGTCATATGGATTACTTTTATGGTGGTTTGTGTTTTTTCTTGGGTTTTTGATGTAGACTATTGGATTGTGCCAGTATGATTCAGTAGTGTTTTTTTTTAGTGAAAACACATCTCATGGTTTCAAAATTCAAATTTTATTTCACCGCTCTGATCAGGATCAAAAATTTGTGGTCGATGTGGACTACAATTTGTTTTAAAATCCAACTTTTGAAAAGTTCTCCTAACCAATGTAAAAAAGTAGCCTGAACAAAGAAATTTTAGTATGAGAAGTCAGTTTAATTTTTTTGTGTGAACTGTACAAAAATACTCTAAACATGTCGCTAGCAAAAGTTGTTTTGTTTACCTTACTTAGATACTCAAGTATTTGTTCACAACTTATCCAAATGTTCTCCCAACTTTTCAAATTGAGTCATCTGAACAAACAATTTTACACTGAACAAAATTGCACAAGTTCCCAGCATGCATTGCAGCTTGAAAACATTTTATGTTAATTATTATAAAAAATATTATCATTGTTTTAAATTTTACTGCCTTAATTTATGTTGCTGCTGCTGTTGTCACTGTCAGTTAGCTGTCATGTGGATCAGAGTTCATATTTTTACTTATTTAAAATTTGATGACCTCACCATGGTTGAGAATGGTGTGCTGAGGTACTGTAAATGATGTGCATCTTCTTACAACTTGATTCATACATTAGTCTATTAGCATAAATGTTTGCCTTTAGTTTTAAGAGGCAAATGCTGCCCATATTATGTAGAAGGCTTTGAAAATAAACATAAATCTAAAAGAAAGAGGATTGTTAGAAAAGATTAGCATTGCTAAATGTTAAAACATCTTTGGTTGCTCTAACAGATCTTTTAACACTCAGTAGACTGACTTTTCTTCATTAGATGAACTTAAGTTTTTAAGTTGTCTGTTGCTTGTTGAGTTAACTTAAAAAGTTGATTGTGATAGGTTGCCTTATTTTTTTGAGTTAGGTCACCTTTTTGTTTTTTACAGTGTGCCTCTGCACCAGCTGTGCGTAAGCTACAATTTAACCTAATAAACAAATGTGAGTCTACACTTTTTTGAAACGTAATCCTGCATATAAACTAATTTTAATATATATTATGTTGCTGTTTGCACATGTTTACATTCAGAAAGAACATGAGCAATGTAAATGTGAACATGAATAATGTGAATAACTGACTTGTTAGCAGCTCTTGAGTATAAAATCAATCCACACACTTTTCTGTGTGAAACATTTTTATTTTTGCAAACTGCATTAACACAGTTGATACAACTTGACGATAATGAAATACGCTGTGGGAATCTTGAGCTCAGTTTCATAAATCCTGACAGATGTTTTTGAATATCACACTGAACATTCACACATTCACACACAACCGACATTAAAACACAACACAACACACAAACATAACTCTCGTGTCACACTGGGTCAAACAAATCCTGATGTTCCCCTTTAATTGATCCTTAAACTGTGTCAGTCTATTTTTGCTCATTTTCAAGTAAGTCCTTAAGTTTCCTTTGCCAGTCTTCAACACATGTGTCTATTGTGGCTCTTGAGCAGGGTTCAGGATGCTGGAAGATCTTGAGGAGATCAGCTTTTATATTGAGTTGACGTGCTATAGTGTCACTGGAGGCCACGTTGGTTAACTCTTGCTCTCTGGTCTGCTGAAAAAAATATGGAATATTGTTGCAAATGATATCTCGTCTAGTGTACAACAACCTGCGGATCTCATGAATCACAACCATGGCTTTGTCCTCCCTTCTGTCTTTCTCAATGCTTCTCCTCAAACAATCGATTTCACTTGTTGTTCTCTTTTGCAGGTACCATTCTGTAAAGAAGCAAAGAATACTGTCAATGCAGAAACGTGATCTATAGTCTTCCTTTAAATCTAAAGAATAGTTCAACTGAGTTCTAGAAAAGAAAAAAAGAAAAATGCACATAAAATTATTACAAAGCATGGGATTTGGGCCATTTTTTCAGAATGCAATGCTTACGGTACAATGCTAAGCCAGACAGTGAAATCAGCAGAGGCCAGTTCCAGCTCCATTTATCATCTCCACCTTTTCCATTTGCTCCATTCATTTGATTTCTTTGTGCATTCAGATTATTCATTTTGACTGAATCCAAAATGAAAGCAAGTCAGAAGAGAACACCGTCAGCTTTTATTTGAACATGCTCTCAATTTGTCAAATCACTTTCACTTTCAGAGAGAAAAAAAAATTCACTGCAAGCAACTACTTGCAACATGTTCCTACACTATTAGGTGTGGCTTTATGACTTTACCCAACTCCTATTGCTTTGCATATATATATATTTTTTATATTAAATTCTTTCAGGCTTTCATATAATATTAAAGATTAACTTACCTTCTCTTTAAGTATCAGAACAGATGGACAGATACAGTATAATGCTGTGATTCCTCATGAATCTTTTCATGGCTTTTCACCTCAAACTGTTTATTCAGCACCGGTTAAACTGGTTCTGCAAGTGCAAAGCTTATTTAAATTCCCACCCCCTTTTAAAGACATGAGCTGGCCTGATTTCATTCGCTAAAGAAAGTTTCGCATTGCATTGCTTATAATTCACTTTCTTCTTCTTCTTTTCTTTGCATTTCACTTCTTATAATAAACCTGGCGTTGTGCATTGCTAAATGTTGTTGTCTCTGTGATAAATTGCGTATGTTGGTCTGTTTTATGTCACCTTTTATAAAAGAGTCTAGATGCATAAATGTAAATTAAATCTGTTATTAACATATTACACCCTCTGATTAATATACTAGGAAAATAAAAGGAAAAGGTCACATTGAGATGGACTGTCAACAGTGTCGTAATTATATAATATGGATGAGGTATATGGATGAGTATTTGAATTGTTTGGTTAAAAATTCAAATACATGCAGGAACATGCAGCTTTTCACTTTACACACTCTTAACTGATGGACTTGAGAGGTGTGGATTATTGTGATGTTTTTATCAGCTGTGTGGACTCTCAATCTGACGGCACCCATTCACTGCAGAGGATCCATTGCAGACAAATTGATTTAATGGTACATTTCTCCAAATCTATTCTGATTAATTTTTTTTTTTTTTAAATCATCTACACCTTTCAGCAAATTTTCATTTCTGGGCAAACTATTGCTCTTCCCACAAAGAAAATAATAACAAAATTGAATCTGATTAACTTTATTGACAATGATATCATTTACAATACATTATTTTAGTGATACAGATTAATTTCTGATCTCCAAATGTCACTCTTTTGTTCCAAGCATAGCAGCCTCAGCTCTCTGGTGTGTTTGAAGAGTGAGCTGCAGCTTCCAGTATCTGAGATACAGCCACATCAGACTCCCATTCCTGCGCTCATCTGTGTTGAGATACTCGGCACAGCTGCGATCATTCTTAAAAATATCCCTGAGACCGTCCTCCATCTCCAGACGTGCAAGAAGGGGCTCTTTGGCTGTACCAATCAGAAGGTCCTTCTCCATCTCCACCCTCCTCGCACGGGACACCAAAATACTGCAAAAGGCCCTTTGCCTTTCCACCAGCCTGTACTCTACGTCCTTCAGAGCCAGTGAAGCCCTCCACTCTTGCTCTTTCTCCTTTTCCAAGGCCCCGTGGAAGAGGGCACCACCAGGTCCTGCGTAACGCAATCTAGATCTCTCGTTTTCTTGAGCTTCACGTTCCAACCTCATGCCTCGGCGTTCCTCCTCGAGCTGCCGACTCTGGGAAGCCAGGGCTTGACGGTAGCCATGCGCTCGCTGCTTTTCTTTCTCTAGATCAAGCTCGAGCTGAGCTGTTTCTCTGTGGTTTTCAGAGACCGTCTGTCGGTATTTCACATCCAGGTCCTTCTGGATTGTCTTTATAGTCTTTTCATACTTGACCTTTGCATCCTCGATTTCCTTTTGAGACTCCTTGGACCAGATCCATCCTAAGACATAACACAAGACAAAAAAAATAATTATGAAATGCAATTAATCTAGGCCCTAGATTAAAGATTCTTGGGTGTCCTCTTTTCCCCGGACATGTCGTCTTTTTGGACCTAAAAAAATGCGTCCGGCCGGGATTTCTAAATTGCCCAAAATGTCCGGGATTCAGCTTTTGCTTTGTACTCGATTTGGCGATCACGCACACTGTGTGTAAAGGGTGCACATCTTATAAGATATCTGTCAATCTGCTGAGCAGCAAATCCTTCAGCATGGTCTGTCAGTCATCTCTCCTTACTCTCCACCCATTATCAGTTAAATCTGACTCCTGCAGCTTGTGTTGGATGCAGGGTTGCAATGGTATTCCCATGGAATTGAATAAAAAAATGGGTTGATTTACCCCCCGTGGGTTAAAAGTTTGAAATACTGCATAAATTATATTTGACTGAAATGCTTGTAACATTGGAACATTTTGCATTCTACCCGTGATAAACTGTGGTAGATGTTAAGTTTTGTGAAGGATTGCCACTGGTTAGAAGCCTTTTCTTTGTTTATGATTAATCTGCAGTGACTGTAAAATGTGTATTTTAGGTATGGAAATGACATATTTTCAGTTTGGTTATTGTATAACCCCCTTCAAACCACCCACAAACCCAATGCCCCCCCCCCCCCATTAATCACAATGCACATGCTATGGAAGCAGTAGTGTTGTGTAGTACATACGAAAGGCAGCGAGTCCCAGCAAGGGCACCAGGAGGGCATAGTTCCACTTGCTGCTGTCACCACCATCACCACCCTGCCTCTCTGGCCTTATATTCCAGTCCTGAGGATCATTCAGGTTATTCATGTGGACTGCAACTGGGGAAAAAAATGCATACTTCTATATCAAACATTTGACCATTATGATAAAATAGGGAAAGGCAGCTGTAAATTCTGACATTAAATGACTGAAGAAAACAACTGCCTAATTTTAATTTGTAGTGATGCTTTACTGTCCTTATGCAAACGAATTGAAACTGAAGTTGCATTCTCATTCAATTCCGAACTAGAAACTTGAGCAGCGCAAGACCTTCCTAGTTGAAATATGACACTTCCTGTTCCAACGACATCCATACGCGATCTGGCTAGATACTATTCTTTTAATAAATAGTATTTACCAATAATCATGCAAGCACAATACATTTTGGCAATACAATTTTGCATCAAATTTTATTGTTACCTTGCGAGTATTCAAAGCAACTCGTCTCTTATCAAATAGGTTCAAATAGTCGCTTCCATACATGGGTAGCGTCAGTGTTCTTGGACAAAATTATCGCTTATTTATAAGTGTGAGGGTTACTCTATACAGTGGTATTTACAGTAAATAACTCCATCCAGCTTCAAAGCAAGTTTTGTTTTGTTGTTGTTGTTTTTTTTTGCACAACGCTAACCGACAAATCCCCCCTCGTTGGACAATCATTGGTACGGTCCTCACTGAAGCGAGTGATTCGTGAATCATTCGAACCGAATCGCTCGGATCTTTTCAAACAGTGGTTGAGCTTGGTATTTACCTAACACGCATTTGCACCTGCTCTACGTGTATTCACAGCAATCGTTTATGTAGTTACGTGTTAAATTAAGTTTAAGTTTGCAGATGTTTAAATCTTTCATTTATAAAAATAACTAAAATTACTCGTTTATAGTTATCATTAATTGAATGATCAAGAGAAAGAAATGTATGTCGTATTTGTTAGTAAGCATTTATATACATATTTTAAATGAATACGGATTATGTGTACTTGGTATATCTTAAAGTTGATGGAAACCAGATTTCCGAACGGTTGTTATAAACGAACTGAGAACTGAATAAGAACGAAAGTTGTTGTTTAAGTGAACTGAAGATTGAATGAAAGTACGAAAAGTTCCTTGACTTTTATTTGTTATGAACTGAATCACTGCTACAACAAATTGACCAATGCAATTACAATAAACAACTTTTAACTGAAAAATAATCGAGCCGCGCCGCGATGCCAAGGGGAAAAAAGAATCACTGAATCATTTAACTGTTCAAAAGAACCGATTCATTAAAATGAGTCGGACTTCCCTTCCAGCTCGTTCACCAGCTCGTGTTTTTCAGTCAGAATCTAGCAACATGGCTGCTGTGTGCGCTGCCTCCCGTGTCCTCGGGAGAAACATTGTGTCATCGAAAGCTGTAAGTCCTCTCTTATACTTTGCATACTTTATATTTAATGACATTTGGTCAGTGCATGCCAAAAGTTTAACTGCTTTTTACTCGGATGTCGCTCTGATCTATTGTAGTCAGTTTTGTGTTGGTTTTGTAACCATCATCTGCTGGGTTAAGTAACACTGTTACGTAGTATCTGATACACGAGTGCACGTTGTATGTGATGCTGTTTTATGGATGGAGCTTGTCTTTTAGCAGTGATGCTTGATGGTTTTTCACCTAATGTATTGTGTTATTTCATAGAAATAAAGATTAGATGGTTTGTTAACAGGAATGCACTGAAGGTCAAGCAGGCAACATTAGCATTAGCCTTGTGATGTAGAATGCTCATGTCATTGTTAAATAATAACACTTTTTAAGTGTCTGGATGCATGATTTTTATTCGATTGCGCCTCACATGTATCCTCAAACAGTCTCCAACTTATATTTTATCTATCTGTTCCAATGAAACTAATGTATGTCTCACTGTTATGTCACCAGAAAAGACCAGAATACATTTGATTGTTGATACTATGTTGTGTTGTAGTGATGTTGTTTTTAAAAATTGAATTTGCCATTTACTAAAAGACTGCAAGATTTTTATTGCAGATATATTTTTATTTTATATTTATTTTAATATACAGAATAGAATAATAAATAAATAAATGAAGACAAAAACTATCAGAAAGCAGGTGAAGATGAAAATAAACAAATAAATGATATCTATTTTAAATGGTTGAAACATTCATTTTCTGTAAAGCTGCTTTGAAACTTTGTCTGTACAAATACATTTTTATTGAATTGGACTGATTAAATACTCAATTAAGCATTGAAATATATAAAAATGGATAAACATCACAGATGTGATTTTGCTTAGGTTTTTAACCATTTAAAAACACTTTTTGTTGCTTCTTCCAGCTTCCAGCGGTGTGCCAGGCGAGGAACCGCAAGTTGCATTTCTCAATCTATGGAAAAAAGGGAGATGCAAAAGTCTCCGATGGTGTAAGTATTTATAATACTTCATTGTTTGGTTTCAGTAGCTTTCATTTTTACAGTTATATGCATATATGCACCACCTTTGCAGGCTAATAAGGTTATTGGTACTTTAGTGAAACAACATTGTATGTAGAAAACTCTTTTATGAAGTGAACTCACTTAAAGAGTTTAGTATAATTTTGGCAGAAAAAGTTTTAGAATTTTTATCATATGTTAATGTGAAAAATCTTGTGTAATATAACTTGTGTTTGTTTGTTTGCTGGGTTTTATTGTATTTGTTATACTTGTATTTTTAAAATTGTTTTGCCATGAAAATAGCCTAAGATGCTGACATGGCATTAAATATATACTAGTGAAACAACACTAGATATCATAGGTTAGTGGCCTTGTGTGATGATTGTGTTGTTGGTATCTGTCCCCTCAGATCTCCACTCAGTATCCAGTAGTAGATCATGAGTTTGACGCTGTCGTGGTGGGAGCCGGTGGTGCAGGGCTGCGTGCGGCGTTCGGTCTGTCGGAGGCTGGTTTTAACACCGCCTGTGTCACCAAACTTTTCCCCACTCGCTCACACACAGTGGCTGCACAGGTTTGGAGATTTCCTCTAGTAACAAAACAACCTGTGCTCTTATAGCCTCTCATATAATTCAGCAGCACAACCTGTCTGTCATCTGGATTTATGCTAAGTTTTATAGATCAGGTTTTGCTGGTATTTATTGCAGGTAATTACTAAAGCCAGGACTATAAATATTAAGACTAATGCATCAGATTCATGTGATTTGCTCAGGAAAAGAGTGAATTGGAATCACTTCTTTAGATTGTCTGATTTTCAGCTAAAGAAGTCTAAAGTTCACAGTGAAGTTCAACCTTTGAAACTACACCTCCGATATTCTTACACCACTTTGAAAAAAAAAGCACTGATAAGTGGGCTGTTTTAAGTGTTGTTCGAACTAATACATCATTAATAATATTCTCTTAGAATATATGACAGGTCTCAATCTATTTGTATTATTGTAATTATATATAAAATATATAATGAAAACATTATATGTTTATATATTTTTTCTTAAAACATTTATATTAGGTATATAAAATATTTATATTATATTGTAAAATGTATTATTTAAAATATATATTTATATAAAAATGTTTATTTTTTTACATATTTATATTATATAAATATATATTATATTGCATTAAATATATAGTAGTCAACATTCAAAGTGGATCAAAACCTTTCATCAAAGTTGTCCTAAAACCAAATTGTGTTCTTGTCTTAGGACAACTTTGATTAAAGGTTTTGATCCACTTCAAATGTTGACTACTGTATCTCTCTTATATACCGTATATATGTGATAAAGTTTTTTAAAACTAAGTGTTAACCTTATTAAATCAATTCATTTATAGTGGATTACAACTTTCTCGTTTCTTTTTCTTTATAAAATAGGGTGGAATTAATGCTGCATTAGGCAACATGGAGGACGACGACTGGCGTTGGCACTTTTATGACACAGTGAAGGGATCTGATTGGCTGGGAGACCAGGATGCCATTCACTACATGACAGAGCAGGCTCCTGCTGCAGTGGTGGAGGTGAGAGACGGTTACAGAGCCTGCCGCTGTCACCTTTACTGCCAGGATACTGGATAACGAGAATGATTTCTGAACTCCTGTTTCCTTGTCTCTAACCCAAGCTTTGCTTAGCTTCACTATAATTGATTTAGATTGTGATTTCCATCTTGTCAGGGGTTGTTGTGTCTTTTCAGCTGGAGAACTTCGGTATGCCGTTCAGCCGCACCGAGGACGGCAAGATCTATCAGCGTGCCTTCGGAGGCCAGAGTCTGAAGTTCGGTAAAGGAGGTCAGGCTCACAGATGCTGCTGTGTGGCAGACCGGACGGGTCACTCTCTTCTTCACACACTCTATGGACGGGTCAGTGAGAGTCTGTGGATGTGATCTGGGCCGATGTTCCTTAAAACGTCAAGAAATCGAGACCTAAAATCCTAGTAGAAGTAACAAAACAATTAATCTTGAACTGGAACACCTGTTGAGCGAACTCTGTCTAATTGTGTCTGTTGGTGTCTAGTCTCTAAGGTATGACACCAGTTACTTTGTGGAGTATTTTGCCCTGGATCTGCTGATGGAGGATGGCGAGTGTAAGGGAGTCATCGCCCTGTGCATGGAGGACGGATCCATCCACCGTTTCAGATCCAAGAACACAGTCATTGCCACTGGGTAAGGGAAATTGTCAGGTTTTATGTCTTAAAGGTCCAATATTGTACACCTTTCTGGAGTTTTATTTTAGGTTTTGATGTCCTTAAGAATATATATTCGCGGTATAAGTACCAAAAATCATCTCAATATATTTTTACAGCTCTTCTCTCATGAGCTCTGGTAAAAACAGGTCGATTTGGCCTGTCTAATTAATATTCATGAGCCTCTCTTCTGATTGGCCTGTTGGTTTCTGAGTGACGCACGGCTGGGCCAACCACAAGTAACTACGGTCATGTAGGGCCAACGTCACAATTGACCTATTGTCACAAAACGTCACAAAAGCCCCGCCCCTCAAACGCAGACTAGCCAATGGTAGTCGAGTATCAGTTGCACGGGGAGCGGAACTCGGATATCTTTAGGTTTCAGCGCCATAGAGAAACATTGGAAGATCCGAAGCTCGCATCGGTTTAAGGGGTTTATGCTTCAAAAATGGAAAAACGATGTGCCTGGGGTATTTGTAACACTGATTCCAGGAATCCTGAGAGGATGGGCAATATAATTTATTTTATTACATTTCCTGAATCCAAACAAAACGGAGCAAAATGTCCCTAAGTATTCAACCCCAATACAAATGAAGACAAAAACTTTAATTTTCTGGTTGTCATACACTCATTAAGTTACCATTTTCATCTGCTCAAGCAGAATGTTAATGTTATATTGTGCTTTAGCAAGGTGTCTCTGGCTAAAACTAGCTAACGTTAAAGTTAGTGACATACAAATCTAAATAGCATACTGTTCTCGCGTCTTGTGCAGTGTAGGTAAAAAAACACAAACGAAGGTCTACATTTCACTGTCTCTTCATATTAAACTGGTTAAATGTACATTAATTTAATCGTACCCTGCAATACATGAACAGTGTTGATCCTGCATGTTGTCATCCGCGATCGTGGCGACCATAATATGAGACTTCTCCTGCTTACATTGTGATCTGTAAACCCTGCTTGAGTTACCCACCGTATTTATTTTTCAATATTTTATAAATCACTCCATGGAATATTTAATTCCCATTTGGTGGCATTCTGTGTCCAAAATTGTTCAAAAACATCGTGAGAAGGTTTTCACACTGCAGCTGTCATTGTAAGAAAGTGAGCAACTCCGTTTGTTTGTCCGAGGGAGCAACAGTTACTAAGGGGGGCGGGGCTTACCGATTAGCAGATTCAGCTTCATAAGGAGCTTAAAATATCATCTTGTTGTGATGTTGGGTGCCAGAATTGATGTAATACAGCCTCAAATTAGAAATTTGATTGCATACCTGCTGCCACTGCCAGACAAAAAAACGCCGACAGCTGTGTTTAAACACGATAAAACGAGCGGACTGGACAGAAACGATCATCAAAAATGCTCGCGTTTGCAGCACACACTTCTTATCAGAAAAGGTTCAATAAACTATTGTCTTTTGTTATGGGCGCGTCCGAAGATTTCTTGCATCTCACGACGGTTGTGTATGAAATAATATCTGTGCATGTGTGTAAAACAACAAACTGACTATATATATATATATATACACACACACACACAGTCGTTCAAACGATTTGTAATTTTTTTTTTCATGTAATTTATTTCAGTGATGCAAATCAAAATTTTCATCAGCCTTTATGCCAGTCTTCAATCCTTCAGAAATCATTCCAGTATGTTGATTTAGAGTGCTGCTCTTTTTAGCTTTCTTTTCATCAAAGAATCCTGAACAAAATGTCACAGGTTCCAAAAAATATTAAACAGCAAAACTGTTTCCAACACTGGTAATAAATCAATATATTACAATGATTTCAGAAGGATCATATGACTCTGAAATTGAAATTTCTGATTTGCATCACTGAATTAAATTATATTTCAAAGTATATTAATTCTGTATTATAGCCTATATGTATGTATATAATAATAATAATAATAATAATTATATATTATTATAACCTCTCACATGGAGAAAAGTGAAAACTCCTCACATGACCGCTACCGAACATCTGAACATAATGAAACAAATGCACATTGACGGATCTTCTTCCGTCTGTTCTACAAAATGTAAACAAATGTAGCCTATATTTCTGCAAGCGTAAATATTGTGAAAATATCAATATTAATTGTGTCTAGACAAAGGCATTCCTCCTGGAACAGGTCGCTCAACGCTCTTGATGTTCTTAAACTGTTACAGCTCTGAGTGAGAACCGCTTCAGATGACTCCCCCCGCGTGCGGCAGGGAACTGAACGAATCATTCAAACTGATTCACGAACCGATTCACTGGTTTGCCAACTGGTTTGATCAAGCCTTTGAACAGAATTGACTCAAAAGAATGAATCATTCGTGAATGGGCATCGTTCATTGCCCAGAGAAAAGTAGACGGCGCGTTTGGAATAAATTTAAGCATTTTTAACTTGTATTGTATTAAGATAAAGTAACGAGAGGAGCGTCGCCCACAGTAACGAAGTAAAAGTACCGTTTTTTCACTAAAAATGTACTTGAGTAAGAGTAAAAGTACCCATTTTAAAATATACTCAAAGTATTAGTTACCCAAAAATTTTACTCAAATAAATGTATCGAAGTAAATGTAACTCGTTACTACCCACCTCTGGCAATGTCATGGACGCGATGCTGTCTGGGGCGGTGCTCGGGGTGGTGACTGAAGGCGGTGATTGAGTAGATCGGATGTCACATTTTTACGGAAGTCACAAGGGCTCGTGAAAAAACACAGCTACTTTATGCAGGCTGTGTGCACTTTACTGTGGATTGACTGTTTTGAAACTTGTATGGTAGTTACATAGCCCCTAGACCTCTGTTATCATGAAAAAAGCCAGGAAATTTCAATTTTGATAATATGGGACCTTTAAAGGGATATTAAAATGAAAATGTTGTCATTTACTCGATTTCAAGTTGTTTGAAACAACTTGAGGGTGAGTAAATGATGTCAAAATTTTCAATTTTGATTGAACTATCCCTTTAAGCAACCAGCAGTGTTGTTATAGTATTATTTATATACTAATATAGTGTTTATTAATATTTTGAATTAGCTTTTATTTTTATGTTTTCAGTTTATTTTAATTATAATTGTAGTAATTTTGCTATGGACTTAATAGTTTTATTTTTTTATTAGTGCTAATTTTTTATTTTTATTAATTTATTTTACTTCTCTAATTATGTTTAGTAATTGTAGCACTTCACGTTTTATTTCAATTAGTTTTCAATTTTTTTCTAATTTAATGAAGTTATTCATCTAACATTTATATTTCAGCTTTATTATTATTTTTATTTAAACTGAATATTTTTATATTCAGTTTAAATGAATAAACTGAATATTCTAGTATTCAGAAGGATTCTGTAAAACAAAAGGTAAAAAATAGCTTTTTTCTAACGCTACTTTTTAATTTCAGCTTTATAAGTTTGTTTGATTGTTTGAATTTATTTATTTTATGATTTTGTTTTTAATGACAGAAACTGTCAATTTAATTAAAAAAATAGCTATTTTTAAAAAGAATGTTTATTTTTTAGTAAAGTTTGCTTTTACAATGAGGGTATACATAGTATTATTACAGTGCGTGTTATTACATCATACAAATAAAGATATGTATTGTGTTTTCTGTGTAGTGGTTATGGCCGCACATACTTCAGCTGTACATCAGCCCATACCAGCACAGGAGACGGTAATGCCATGGTGACCCGTGCTGGACTGCCCTGCCAGGATCTCGAATTTGTGCAGTTCCACCCCACAGGTGAGCTTCTTTCTTTCATACGCCTGGAAAAGTCCTTTAGAATACCTTGATGCAACAGAATCCCTTTGGCTTTGGCAATATCTAACTGTGATATATTACAGCCGTGGTTATACTATTTCTTTGCCGTGTTTACATGTGTCTACTTGATCAGCTGTGTTATAAATATCCAGCTCTTCCACTGATGCCCTCAGTTACCCTATGGCTGGTTTTAAATGACATGACCTCTGATGCAATTTCTCTTAGGAATCTATGGAGCCGGATGCCTGATCACAGAGGGCTGCCGTGGAGAGGGAGGAATCTTGATCAACAGTGAAGGCGAGAGGTTCATGGAACGTTACGCACCCAATGCCAAAGATTTGGCCTCTCGGGACGTGGTCTCGCGGTCCATGACCATTGAGATCAGGGAAGGAAGGTATAATATGCTTCAGTTTTACTGTAATATCAGTATGTGATTTTGGGCCCAAAACACACAATCCATTTTTAATGTACTATTTAAGGAATTGCAAGTTTGTTGTTAACTTCACTTTCACAGACAGTGTGTGACTGATTAACAGATATACTCTTTTGAAAAACAAACTGGTGGTAAGTTTCTAAAAATGAGTTTCCACCCTGTTCCCTCCAGAGGTGTTGGGCCAGATAAAGACCACGTCTACCTGCAGCTCCATCATCTTCCTCCCCAGCAGCTTGCTACTCGCCTGCCCGGCATCTCTGAGACCGCCATGATCTTTGCTGGAGTGGACGTCACAAAAGAGCCCATCCCAGTATTACCCACCGTCCACTACAACATGGGCGGCATCCCCACCAACTACAAGGGACAGGTATTGTGATGCATGACTATTACTATTGCTAGTGCTTAGGTTAGGCATTTGAATGAACTCCAAATGCTTAATACATTATGAAGTGTTATTTGTCCTGCACTGTTTGTCGTAGCACCATTTATTTGTGTACACGGGTTTATATCAGAACTGTAGTTGTAATAGATTTACAGGGCTATCCCAATTCTCGTTTTGATCGAGGGGTAGGGCTAAGGGGAAGTGGTAGATACCCCTTAAAACCAAGCATTTTCGCGAGCTTACTTGAAACCAAGGGGTACCCAGAACACACTGTGCAACCGGCAACAATGTCGGCCAGATCATCCAGAGAGTCCCATTTTCGGCTTAAATAATTAATTTAAAAATTACGACAGTCTTGTTTTGTGCTCTACACAGTCCTGTACATATATATTTGCAACCATGTTCTTAATTGAAACGTTTTAAAAAAACGCTAGTTTGCTACGCTAACGTTACATCGCTGATTTGCACAACAATCGCAAAAACATCACTAATAAAACCCACGCAATTGACATACACACACTTGCAGACGGCATCTTGGAAGTTTGTGATCAACACTTGTCGCCTCTGGTGACGTAGCAGACAGCTAGCGACGATGACGTAACCGTAACCAAGTGGTGTCTCATTTCATAGGGGTATGTTTTCACCCCTAGCGCTTACCACTCGGTTTCGAGGGACAAGGGCTAGGGGTAAGACGAAGGGGTAGGGGAAGGGGTAAGACAGAGAAATGGGATTCACCCTTACACTACCATTCCAAAAAAAAGTTTTTTTTTTTGTTTTTTTTTTAAGAAAATTATTTTTATTCATGATCAATTAAATTGCAAAACAATAAAAAATTACATTTCAAAGTGACAAAGTAAAAAAAAAAAATTAAGTAAATAAATCTATAAGGGTTAAGGGAATGAAACTATGCAAATGCATATCATTTTTTTTAATTAATTTTTTTAAGAGATACAGCCATTGAAAGAAAAATGTTTCATGTATTGAATGCCAAGTGTCAAATGCATTTGGGACTTTTTTGAGCAATCAGGAGTTATAAATTCAACAGAATTTAATTAATTTCCTTGAACTAGTTGTAAATCGCCCTATCAATTCTAAATTCCTACCATTACAGACAGGGGCGCGTCCCGAGTTTTAGCGAATAGGTCAGCTATGATGGTCAAAGTAAGTAGGGGGTGAAGTAGTGGAATAGTTAGGTGTTTTGGAAGGTTTTTTCACTTAGTGCGGAAGAGTTTGAACAAAGCTTGAGAATATTTGTTTTTTAATTCCTTGTTTTTATTGTTGTGATTTTTTTTTTTTTTTTTTTTTTAATGACTATTTTACTACCTTTTATGTAAAGCACTTTGAATTACCATTGTGTATGAAATGTGCTATATAAATAAACTTGCCTTACCTTGCCTAACTATATTAAATTATTAAACTATGGCTGTTTTATAAAATACAGATTCTTTGCATCCAAACGGACCCAAATTGTGAAAATAGTATACGGATTTTGAATGCATTATGAGGGTTAAACACAAATAGTAAAATCACTGTTTGGAAGTGACACTCGTCATGAGAATATAATGCTAATATCCTCTCTCTAATCATGGCAGGTCATCACCCATAATAATGGAGAGGATATGGTGGTGCCAGGCCTGTACGCCTGCGGTGAAGCCGGCTGTGCATCGGTGCACGGTGCAAACCGTCTGGGCGCCAACTCACTGCTGGATCTGGTTGTGTTTGGACGTGCCTGTGCCCTGACCATTGCTGAGACAAACACTCCAGGTACTTCAGTACACCCTGAAATGGTGAAGGAATGCCTGATAATTGCCTTTTTTTAGACACAATACACAATCCTGAAAAGCAGTGATTTAGTAATTATTTACATTTTTATACATTCAGTTGTGATTTATCTGTCTATCTTGTCTTATAGGAGAGAAGCTTTCCCCTCTGAAACCCAATGCAGGAGAAGCATCTGTCGCCAATCTGGACAAGATCCGCTTTGCTGACGGCAGTACCAGAACCTCAGAGATCAGACTGAATATGCAGAAGGTCTGTCACTTCACTGCAGTTTTTTATTTCTTAAAAGAATCATAAAATGTTTGACTGATCAAAAGGATGCTGCTATGAATTTTCCCGCTGAAATGAAGCATATGGTAGCCTCATCTTAAGATTTAGGATGATCTCAAGTGGTTATAATAAAATACTCATTTCAAAATAATTTAATCTGTTTTGTTTTTCTCTTGGACCTCAGACCATGCAGAATCACGCTGCTGTGTTCCGTACCGGAGACGTCCTGAAGGAGGGTTGTGAAAAGATGGACTCCATCTATACGTCTATGGATGACATCAAGACATTTGACAGAGGTCAGTGACGACTGGCACAGGAGAGTTGAATAAATTAGAAATCGAATGTCTCTGCACTCACATGCAGTATTGTTCAAAAGCTTGGGGACAGTATGATTAATATTTTCATTCAGTATTGATTAAAAGTGACAGACTGGATTTTTATTTTTCAAATAAAGGCTGTTATTTCTATTCATCAAAGAATCCTTTAAAAATGTATCATGGTTTCTACAAAAATCTGAAGTAGCACAACTGTTTTCAACTTTGATAATAATCAGAAATATTTCTTGAGCAGCAAATCAGCAATATTAGAATGATTTCTGAAGGATCATGTGACACTGAAGACTGGAGTAATGATGCTGACAATTCAGCTGCGCATCACAGAAATAAATTACATTTTAAAATCTATTCAAATAGAAAACGGTTACTTTAAATTATAATATTTCACAATATTTTTATAATATAAGCTTCTACTGTGTATTGTAATCAAATAAATGCAGCCTTGTTGAGCAGAAGAGCCTTTAAAACACATTTTAATCTGAAAATGGTTGTGTGTTTGCTAATGAGTAATCATTTTAGTCTTTAGTCATTTTAGTTTTGCTCCGTGTTTGTTTCTTGATCAGCATTACTGTATTAAAAAGGTTGTGTTATTGCTGTTTTTATGACTTCAGGCATTGTCTGGAACACTGATCTGGTGGAGACTCTGGAGCTGCAGAATCTGATGTTGAACGCGGTGCAGACAATCGTCTCCGCTGAGGCGCGTAAAGAGAGCCGAGGAGCTCACGCCCGCGAGGACTTCAAGGTGAACTGTCTGAAACCAGCAAGCTTGTCCAAGGACAACATTTTGTACTTTTACAAAGCTGTAATAAAGCTGTCTGAGACAGATGTGGAGAAGTGTAGCATTACATCACTTGCTCACCAGTGGATCCTCTGCAGTGAATGGGTGCCGTCAGAATGAGAGTCCAAACAGCTGATAAATACATCACATTATTCCACAAGTAATCCACACCACTCCAGTCCATCACTTCACAAGACATTAACTGATGGACTGGAGTGGTGTGGATTATTGTGATGTTTTTATCACCTGTTTGGACTCTGACGGCACCCATTCACTGCAGGGGATCCATTGCTGAGACAGTGATGGAATGCTATATTTCTCCAAATCTGATGAAGAAACAAAATTGATCTACATCTTTGATGGCCTGGGGTGAAAACTTTTTTTTTTTTTTTGCATATTTTCATTTTTGGGTGAACTACTCCTTTAATAGGCATTGCAGTGTTAAAGACACAATTGTCATGTTGATAATATGTTTTTATCTTTAACAATTTTGTTACGCTGTTTTTCTTACAGGACCGTGTGGATGAGTACGATTACTCCAAGCCTCTGCAAGGACAAGTGCTGAAACCTTTCGAGCAGCACTGGAGGAAACACACAATGTCCTATGTGGATCCCAAGACAGGAAAGGTAAATATAATGAATCATCTGTTTCATTGTGAGAGTGTTTTGCAATTGTTACCTTTTCCCTTCATTTGTTTACCTTTAAATCTTTCTTGTTAGTCTGCATATAGGAAGAAGGAAGCTGTATGTTTAAGAAAGTGTACGTTAATATGAGCTAACATGTACAAACGTGTGTTTCAGGTTACTCTGGAATACAGACCTGTGATTGACTACTCTCTGAACGCAGAAGAATGTGCTGCTATTCCCCCTGCAATCCGCTCCTATTAAACACATCCTAATGTGCCCCAGCTGACTTTGCCCTTTTGCTTATTTATAATCAGCCAATAATTAAATGAATATCTTGTTATTGACACTGACAGGCTATATTTTATTTAAATATTACCACAATAAGACTCGTATTTCAAAATTCAAACAGTAACGTTGAAATACCACTGCACTAGTCAGTCTCCATGAAAAAGATTCAGCTGTTCTGTAACTGAAGACAATAATAACAGCTGTGTGATATTGATGTATATCACTGAAACTTCATCCCTCGCATTTGCTCTAAACTGTGCTTGCAAGTAAATCATTAAATATTTAGTATTTAAATGTTGAATGATTGTCATAATGAATTAAGAAGCACTTGCACATTGTGGAAAATAGATTAAATAAGTCAACACCTTAGCTTAGCAGTTCGTAATGCTAATGCAATGTACGGTTTCGTATGTATTTGACCTTGTGGCCTTTCATTCTTGAATATACTCCCAACTCATCTGTTTGTAAAGTTCTGTACATCTTGCATGTTTTGTTTTGTAGGTTCTGTTTAAACTCAATAAAGATTATCCGGGTGATAATGATTGGGTCTGTAATATTGGCTAAAATGTATTCGTGTTAACTGGAACGAGAAGGTTTGTTTGAGAGACTGCAGTGTGCAGGGGAACAAATGCTTGAGTATTTGTGCTTGACTTTCTGAGAATTTAAAGAAAGATCATTTTTAGTTGTTGTAAAGTCCTCTTGCCTGTGGATGGCAGCTGAGTTCACCGAAAAGCTCAGGCTAGTTATCTTAAAAAAACTGCAATGACATGATTGTGTCAACCAAACCAGAATTTGTATTCTATCTATATATTTTTTATTATATATATATATGTGTATATATATATAATATATATATATAATGACATATATATATATATATATAACATTTATATTTGTTTTAAAATGTGCTGTCATGAAAAAGAAATTAAAAACAAAAAGACTTATTTTAATTAGAAAAAATGTCTATAGTTTCATACAAAATTCGATTGGTATGTCATTATGTAAACATGTTTACGCGACACACATTTGTAGACTCACCCAAAAGCAGTTATATAATGTACTTCTACTTCCAATGAAGAAACTTTATTTGGAATTAGACATTTTGGCTCAACTGATCTTTTGCACGAGCCAAAATGGCGTCAGTTTCAATGCTCGGACGTAAACAGCTTCAGTTTCCTCCTCGGAAAGGAAGATCAGGGCAACTGTGAGAATCACACCGAGGAGATGGGAACGGAGAGTCGCGGCACTTATTAAGCCATTTTTAAATAGAAATCCTCGTCGTATGTACTTAACTCGGTAAATGCTGCTGTTGTTTAAACTTACTGACAGGTATATGTTGCTATGCACTTGTTATAATAACCCTATGCTCGGTTTTCCGCTGTTAGTTCGTGAGCAGTAAATTGTGCCTGCAGAGTTATTAGCGTGCTAGCTAAATTGCTAGTTGAGTCGATTAGCCGTACACAAATATAAATACGTTTGTTTTTACACACAGTAACTGTTACCTGTAAATTAAACCGGTGTCGTTCACTAAAACGATATTAAGGAAATTACGGGGACAGTTTAAGCAGTTTTGTAAGGTGAAATGTGGCTCGTTTTGTTGGGAAATTAAAGCTATGCAGCGAGCTAATCCGCTAGCCGAAACTGGAAATTGCATTTTGCATGCTTGTACATAATCAATCCTGTTTTATCGAACTTATACTATTTAGCATACATTGAATCTATTGTATACAGTTCATATGCGTGCAAGAAGTCACGTAAAAACCCATATAAATAAATCTTTCTGTCATGTTTACACGGAAATGCAATATAACTCGCTTTGAGGCATAGTTACGATTTATATTTCTCGTGTTTGTAGTTTAAACGATATTAAGTGTCATTCACGCAGTGTTTTATAATCTTCAGGGATAATTTAGGTTGACAAAAGAGCCACGGGCCCGGGCCTCAGTCCGCGGTCTTGAGTTGAACAGTCATCCGACATCAGAGCGAGTGACTCGGTGTGAACAGCAGAGCCCTGCTGCACATGATGGGCGACAGTCGAGGTGAGACTGTTTTGATTTTATATCCACATTTGTGAAGAAAAATTACACTAACAAGAGCTGTAAACTTAATTTTTCATTGCACTTCTTCAAGTTCGTGATATTCAAGAAAATCATATATGATGAGTGTAGCTACTGTTTTTGTATATGACTAATACTCCTGCAGTTTTTAGACCTTGTTTTACCAGTGTTTCATTAATGTTTTGTTATAAGTTTAAGTAGCTTGGATTCAGTATCAGTTTCTTTTGCCTTGCGTGTATGTACAATATTTAGTTTGTTTTCCCCCTTGAAATACTTTACAAATGCTCAACATCTTTTAAAATTATTAGCCACTCTAAATAAACTTATATTATTTACCTCTGTCCTCACAGATTCCCGTAGTCCAGATAGCTCATCCGTTTCCTCGCCCCCATCAGGTCAGCGTTCACCTCCGTTGGCCTCTTCAGCCGCCTCCATGACTTCCCTGCCACCCATCACTTCGGCCGTGAACAGTCCCATCAGCAGCATGGGCTCACCCTTCTCAGTCATCAGCTCCTCTCTGGGTTCTCCTTGCCTTCCTGGAACTCCCTCTGTAGGCTACGGCCCCATCAGCAGCCCACAGGTGAGCACATCCATGATAACACTTCTGGTTTTCCACCGGACTCGACTCCCTATGTTTCACTAGTAGGCCTGTATGTGCACTACAAGGCACACAGTCCAGCTTGTTTAGTTTCCAGTTCTGCCATCAGGATTTCAAATTTTTTTTTTGAGTACACAAAAGTTTTGAAGTCATGTACACTGCATTTCAAATGATAAGGGCCTGTAAGATATATATATTTTAGATTAATAAGTTTAGTCACTAAGCATATATTAAGTTTATCAAAAGTGTCAGTAAAGACACTTATAATTAAACACATGATTTCTTTCAGGTAAATAGTTTGAACTTTCTATTAATCAAAGAAGCTTGAAAAAAAATATCAGTGTCAACAAATATTAGGCAGCACAAATGTTTTCAGCATAAGAATCGTTTCTCAAGTAGCAAATCAGCATATTAGAATGATTTCTGAAGGATCGTGAAGACTGGAATAATAATGTTAAAAATTCAGCTTTGCATCACAGGAATACATTTAATTTGTGTGTGTGTGTGTATATACAGTGGGTACGGAAAGTATTCAGACCCCCTTAAATTTTTCACTCTTTGTTATATTGCAGCCATTTGCTAAAATCATTTAAGTTCATTTTTTTTCCTCATTAATGTACACACAGCACCCCATATTGACAGAAAAACACAGAATTGTTGACATTTTTGCAGATTTATTAAAAAAGAAAAACTGTGTCCTAAGTGACCCTTTGTGTTTTAAAAAATTTAATACAGTGATTTTTTTTTTTTCACACCTGGATTTGGGGATCCTCTGCCACCTCCTTGCAATATTCTGTCAATTACGTTTTTAGGTGGACAGCCATTTTTAGGTCATCTCCAAGATGCAAAAGGGTCTGGCTGGGCCATCAAGAACAGTTTGTTGTGAAGCCAAAGCAGTCATTGTCTTGTTGGAAGGTAACATCTGAGGTTTGAACAGTAGTATGCCGCAATGAGTAGCAATGATGTGCCAATTGGGGCCACTTGGACTGAAAATTTTAAACTAGAGGGAATTTTCTAAATCACTGTTTATTCACAGAGATAATTTGAGTGTTTCCCTCTAAAACTGTTAATGGTTAACAGACCATCTGATATTTTGACCTTAATTTCCAAAGTCTCTCAGGTAGGTTTCTTTTAATCTAAACCTTATCTTTTTCATAGTCTAAATTTGAGTTTTATTAAGACAAAACAGCATGGTGGAATTGTTAGATTTTTTTTAGCACCATCTCCCTCGCGCCACACAATTTTTTTGCGCTCCTCCTCATCACTGCATTTCTGCTTCACAGATGAACATGTTTCCCAGAAACACAGAGGTGAGACCTTGTACCCTCTCTCACTTTCTGACTCTCCTCGCTTTCTATTAGCTTCTCTCATGCATATGTCCTCTTCCCTGTGCTGTTGCTCATAAATGTTGAAGTGTAGTTGTCTTTGGATGATTGAAGTCTTTTGAAGTGTTATGTTCATCAAAATGCAATCAAAATCAGATTAAGGATTGATCATCTACCTGTGCTTAAAGGGTTTTATTTGTGATGAAATGGTGAATGATTTGGGGAGAAATGTATTATCTGGTAATGATCAGTTAAGGGTTGAGAGATAATCAGGCATGTGTTACTGACCATAAGAAATTAACATGTATTTTTCTGTTATCTTTTTATTTGATATTTGTTTTTCACTAATAAAAATGAGGAAGTCTTCGTTTTATTCAACTAAAATATTTCTTCTTTTTTCTATCACTTTATCTCTCTCCATCTCTCCACTTGTCGCCCATCTCAGATCAACTCCACTGTGTCCATGTCGGGTCTGCACGCTGTCAGCAGCTCTGATGACGTCAAACCGCCCTTCGGGTTGAAGCCGTTGTCCGCCCACAGCCCAGGGCCCATGGTCTCTCAGAAACGCTTGTGTGCCATCTGTGGAGATCGCTCCTCTGGTACGTCACTGATAAACACTAACCCTAACCCATCTGAAGGAAACGCTGAAACTAATTTCTGTTGTCTCGTTCCTTTTAAATGTTTATTGCTATTGGTTAAAGGGGTCATATGACTTTGCTAAAAAGAACACTATTTGGTGTAATGCAATGTGTTTATGCGGTTTAAGGTGCAAAAAACACATTATTTTCCACATACTGTACATTATTGTTGCTCCCCTATGCCCCGCCTTTCTGAAACAAGCCAATTTTTACAAAGCTCATCATTCTGAGAAGCGAGGCGTGCTCTGATTGGCCAGCTATCCAGTGCGTTGTGATTGGCCGAATACCTCAAGTGTGAGATAGAAATGTTACGCCCCTCACCGTATTGTGATGCAGTGTCCCGGCGCGATGACACAAAAACAATAAAACACATTATAAACGAGGCATTTGTTGCATCCAGTGGGGACATAATTACTGATTATAATGACTTATACTGTCTTTTTATGCGTTGCATTGCACCGCGTAAACATTACCATGTCTGCATTTGTGATCGGAGAAACGACAAACAACAAGCACTACTCTACACTGCTCAAAACTCGGGTTTGAATCGTCAGTAGCAAATTCTTTAAATATGAAAACGTACTTGCAGGCTGTGAGTCAGAAGTGCCAGACTGTCCTTGCAAAGTTGGAATTGCCCCACTTTATAGAAACAGCCTTTGTGCAAGCCAGCATTGTAGGCTACTCTTCCAGCTTTAGTCTTTGCAACTTCAGGATCATATCTATGCACAAACAGCTTGTAACACTCCAAAGAGAAAGAAAAACTTGAAATCGCATCATATGACCCCTTTAAATTATAGAAGCGTAAAATTATTTAATTTAAATGATGCAGTTTTATCAGTTGGGGTATGTGTAATGAGAAGCTTTTTCACATTATATATTACAAAAATGTTCCTATTATATACAGTACCACTTGAAAGTTATCACCAAGACTGCATGTTTTTGTTCAGAAATACATAAAGTAATGTTGTGAATTATTTTATTTTAATATTTAAATCATTTATTTCTTGTCATTAAATTGTGATTTATTTCTGAGGCAAACCTGAATTTTCAGCAGTCGTTATGTCAGTCTTCTGTGTCATATGATCATTCATAATCTTCTGAGAGCTTAACAATTTTGTGGAAACAATTGAACAAAGTTCAAAAGTTCAGCATATATTTGAAATATTTTTTTTTTAACATTAATATCTTAAATTTCACTTTAATCTAATGTATCCTTGCTGAATAAACATTCATTTTTATTTAAAAGTATTACAAATAAAACCTTTCATTTATATTTTAAAAGTACTAAAAACTTGATGACCTCAAACTGTACAAGTAGTGAATAATCATGTGTCATGGTACTTCAGCTCTTTTGACTGTTTATGTGGAACTTGATAGTTGCAAAAAATCATGACAAATGATCAAAAACAGCTTTTTATTATGTAACACTTATGCAGCAACAATATTATGACACTGTCAAATTTAGGCTCACCTATCTGTTGACTAAAGTCTTCCACCTCCGTAACTTTGTCTCCTTTCTCCAGGCAAGCACTATGGCGTGTACAGCTGCGAGGGCTGCAAGGGCTTTTTCAAGCGCACTGTGAGGAAGGACCTGAGCTACACATGCAGAGACAATAAGGACTGTCTGGTGGACAAACGCCAGAGGAACCGCTGCCAGTATTGCCGATACCAGAAGTGCCTGGCCATGGGAATGAAGAGAGAGGGTAAGAACAAGAACTCTCTGTCCCATCTAACACATACACATACCTAGGGGTGTGCGATATATATTGTCTGCGATAGTATCGTAATTGTTGTTTTAATGATGTGCAATTTGACAATATCGAGTATTTTGCAAAAACCAAACAAAGCACCTACGGAGTGCACGCATACATTAGCCTACGTGGTGATGAAGCGGGTTCAACAGTGCACGTGCGCATTTAGAGTGTGTTCCTTCACTGCATGATTCAGTCTATTAAAATGCATTAAGAATGATTGCAAAATTCAAGATGTGGGGGCAGAAAATGTATATATTTACGTATCATATAGTTAAAATCACATGAAGAGTGCTGTTTTTTTCTTAAAAAATTTGCATGATTACAAATGTGATATTGATTTTATACAACAGTTCAATAAACAAGTTAATATTAAGAGACTTGCGTTTTAGACACCATATTGCCTGTTTTTGCTCCATTTTGCCGACAAAAAATAATTTGAAACTGCTACAGCACTGTTTTGCATTTCTGAGTAACATGACAGTGCTTCGTTCCTGAACGAATCAACCGTTAAATTAAGTTCAGTCGCAATAACTCATTTATTACCAGTGACTTTCTGCCACCTACTGGTGGTTTTAATTTCACATTTAAAGTCTATTTTCATTTTTTAAATAATTTTAAATATCAGTATTCAATGTTTTGTTTAAAATGTCAAAAAATTATGCATTTGTAACTGGTTAAAGCACTCCATGTCCCTCTGAGCTGCATTAAATAGTGTGTAAATGCATCTTAATGCCACTTCAGATGCAACTTCTGCAAAGATTAATTTTGATGATACTGGTTTCATTTGTTTGGTAACAGCCTAAATGTGTATTATCTTAATTGACTGATTAAATGTAACAATTAGACTCAAAAGATGTACACTTTTAGAAAAAAATTGCTTTATTAAAGGTAAAAATCAATTTAAACTAAAATTAAAAGATTAATTAATCTCTGATATGAACTGACCACACAGAATATGAAGAATATCAAAAACTGCAGCTGTCCACGGTAGTCAGATATCAGCACAATAACACACTCTGCAAAATATCGTCTAATTATCGTTATCGGAAAAAATCCAAAAACATATCGAGATATCATTTCCTTTCAATATCGCACACCCCTACACATACCACAAACCCCAGATGAGAAACTCCTTACACTAGAGGCAAGGAATACTGATTGACCCAAATGGGATTTGCTACATTGGACATAGTGTGTATTTTTAATTATGTGAAGTTAATGCAGTAGAAAGTTGAATTGAAATTGAAATGTTCAGTGCTGTGCTGCTATGCATTTATTTAAGTGGAGCAAGAAACACAAACTGATGCTGATATATAGAGAGCAGAGTGGGTGATTAACAAAAAAGTTCACCCAGAAATTGCAGAAGATTTCCTGATTATTTACTCACCCCCAGGCCATCCAAGATGTATATGACTGACAATCTCCAGCTGGAGAGAAATTAAGACATTGGAGGAAAACATTTTCAGTGGTCCAAAATCTATATCTAGGCAGCTTCAAAGAAATCCACACTACCCAGCTGACAAATAAGGGTCTTCTCTAAAACTATCAGTCATTTTAAGAAAAAACATTTAACAGCAAATGCTTACTTTGAGCCAGCTCTGCGATGCACATTCACAAAACTGTTTAGTTTGGCAAGGAACTGGGGATATACCCAAAAATTGCAGAGATGTGGGCTATTTTTTAAAAATATTTAATTTTCTTTATTTGACACTTTTTTTTTTTTAAATTGAATTTGTATTATTTAGCCTATTTTGCAATTAATTGGCCTGCCCAATATATCTGTCTATCACTAAGGAGAGAAAAACAGGGCAAGTGCTTTCTAGAATTATGGCAGACAAATTGACAGGAGTAGGTATTGCAGAGATATGTAGATTTCATAAGATTGTGTACTGTGAACGTAAAGAGGGCATTGTGGGTAGACATCACTGCACAAACCGGAGAGGAGAGGAGAGGGGGAGGTAGGGCTGTTGTCACCACTAACACCTGTCCCCCTCTCTCCCTCTTTTGTTTCCTCTCGTTCTCTCTCTTCCTCCCTCTCCTTCTGTAGTGGTCCAAGATGAACGACAACGATGTAAGGAGAAAGCAGGGAGGGAGGGAGGGGTGGTTGTGTGTGTATGTGTGAGAGAATGTGGGAATGGTGAAATAATTGCTTTGTAGGATATTAGTCACAGCTATTAAAGGGGCCGTATCATATATCGTTTTTTCCTTGGTCACTTTTTGCATTTTATTTTTTTAAGATCGATATTAACCATTTAATATGGTTCTATGGAAGGATATTCTTAAAGTGATATGTTATCATTAGGGCTGTGAACCTTTGGGTAGACAGTGAATCGATTCGATTCACGATTCATTGGTTTTCGTTTCGTTTCAAGCACGATATCACAATATTTGCAAATTCTGAACGATTCAATCCAAGTCGATTCACAATTAAAGCTGAAGTCCATAACTTTTGGCGCTCTAGTGGTTAAAAAACAGAAATACATGCATCTTGCGCAACATTGTAGCCAGAGCTACTTCTCTCTGTTTATGTCCTTGCTGAATCATCCAGGTAGGTACTGGGCTACTCTGCAGTGGTTCCTACCAGAACTAGTCTATATACAAACTTATTATAGGTGTGCCGTAGTGATTCAGGATAACCCAAAATCACAGTTTGGAAAATGGATTGATCATGTAGTTGCTTATTAAATAAATTTAGTAAATTATGATCACAAAGTTACGGACTGCAGCTTTAAATTTTATTCAATTTGATTGATGTGAGCTTCTTTATCCTATTTTCATAATAAAATGCTGCAATATTTAACTTCCTTCCTATCTGCGAATGATGATTCTGAAAGAAAACGCACCCGATATCGGTTTAAAATAACAAATGCAACTTTCATGCATCTGATTGACAGATGAACCTTGCGCTGTTATAGGTTATGTTGTTAATGCTGTGGGTATTTTAATAGTTTCCTTTGTATATTCGGTTTAACAACATTATTAAAAGTAATTTATCATTCAATGGAATTGTGCGTATGCTTTTAGACACTTAACTTAATGGCTGCTCAAATGTGTCGGTGAGAGCTACAAACGGAGCGCAATTCTGTGACACAGTAAAGAGTGGAGCGTGTGAAAGAGATGTGAGCGCACGAACAACGCTGTTCAAGGTCTCCATTAATTTGTGCTTGTAGTAGGGGTGTAACGGTACGTGTACCGAACCGAAACGGTTCACATGGCAAATTCCAAATTGAAGTGATTATCCCTATCCCCTTGAAGTGGGGACTTTGGAGTGAACAGGGCATGTGTGTGCCATTATTTAGTCTTTTGGAATGCACTTGGCAACGTGCACTTGGAGAGACTTAATTTCCTCATTATCTGTACCGTTACACCCCTAGCTTGTAGTAATTTAATGTGTATATTAAATTAAAACATTGAATCGCTTTAGAAATCGTGATTCATTCAAATTTCAAAAGCGTTTAAATTGATTAATGGCCAAAATCAACTATTTAAATTCCATGTTTCAAGATTGATGAATATGCATCGGCAGGTTTTGTAATCAATGCATCGAGAAAACTAGTGAATTGTTACACCCCAGTTATCTTTTCTTTTTTTTTTACATTGATGGTTAAAGTCAGATTAAAAATAAATAAAAAATAAATTTAGCTTTCTTATGTTGAGAAGGATACTCAGCTGTAGGTTCCAGAAATGGCACAACACTTTACTCTTTTTAGTTTTTCTGGTGTTTAAAAGTAATCGTATCCATCCAGCTTTCTCTTTATTACTTAACTATGACCGGGCAGACCGAGTTTTTATTACCCAATATTCGTTGTTGTGTAAATCATGCATCTGTGACATGCAGAAGTTCTAGAGTCTTTTTGCTGATTAATTCAATAAATACTTTTTTTGAACTGGGAACTGAATTTACAGTGTTTTCATAGTGCATTAAACTGTTATCAAAGGTCAGGGAAGATCTGATTCTGCATGATATGACCCCTTTAAATGACAGTATGCAGTAAAAAAATATTAGTCATGTGAGAATGTTGTTTTGAATATGTGTAATAAAGGACCTTTGTAGCTTTCACTGGGTCATTGAAGAAAGAATGTCGCTGGAGGACTTCAGGGTGTGAATGAATGTGTTGAAAGCTAACCAGGAACTACATGTATCTGTATATCTCTGTGTCTCTCTACACCTGTTTTCATCATCTTTGCCACTTTCCCTATTCACTACCCCTTCTCTGTACATTTTCCCTTTCTCGTCATGTTGATCTGTCCTCTGCCCTATCCTTCATCTCTATTTCCCCGTCTTGTTCCTCTTCCTCATTTCCCTGTGTGCGATGCAGCCGTTCAGGAGGAGCGTCAGAGGAACAAGGAGCGGGAAGGAGAGGTGGAGTCCACCAGCGCCGCGAATGAAGAGATGCCCGTGGAGAAGATTCTGGAAGCAGAGATGGCCGTGGAGCAGAAGACTGAGCTGCATGCAGATGGCAGCTCAGGGGGAAGCTCTGTAAGTTACAGATAAGCACGATAAAGAGGATTTCTGATCTTTAGTGGCAGGATTATTTGTTACGTGATGAAGAACTTCAAGGTGATTGGGCTCTAATTGTAGCAGCCCAATGACCGCAAGCTGGTGGACTGATTAAGGGCAGGAAGTTGCATATTGGAGCTTTTAGTTTTGAAACAGCTTTTAACTGGCTGCTTGTATATCGAGCATCGTCTCCAGAGTAGGGCTGACCGATATGGCCAAAAATATTATCTATAACAAACAATAACATTATTTTTTTCCCATATCATATGATATCAATATTTAAAGAGTTGTGAGACCTCCTGTTTCAGCACTGGTTAGTTCTTGCCACAGTTTTAAAAAAATGCTAAAAAAAAAAAAAAAAGTGGGCGTGGTGTGCTGCGGAAGAGGGGAGACAGACTACACACACAGCTTTGGGTTCAGAAAGTTTCATTGTGCTTCCATAGAGTTAAAAACACAAATAAATGCACAGCCATTTGCACTCTTCATCGAAAACATATATATGAATGCGCTGTTGCACCTCTGATAACGTTTTAGGCTTATTCTGCTGCGTTTATATAAGCCTTTTGACGGCTTGTCACGGAGCTGTAAAAACACTAAGTGAATGCATCGCGTTTGTACTGAACTCTTATTACAAAGCAAAAACAAACACTCTCCTTCGATCCATGAACGTTTCTCTGTTAATGTGTGCGATCTCACAGTCTGAAGCATCTGTCATAGCAAATCAACACGCGCTGTTGTGAATAATTAAGTGAAGCGTCTTCTCGTAGGATAAGAACATGCAGTCTCATGAATAATTTAATAGACACCGACGCGTCATCGATGTACTATAGTCCATTGCCACATCACAAATTGTGACGTCAACACGATGTAGATTTTAAACCCAGAAGATGAAAATAGAGCAAAAAAAGCTTAAAATTAACCAGTTTTGTCCAACAGTTAAAATGATCGGATGCTAACATTTTCTATGATGTGCAACACAAACACCTCTGCTAAAATCTCAGAAAAAGTAGTCTGGGGTTTCATGACCCTTTAATACAATATTAATTTGTTTATTCACAATCAGACTCCACCGAGTAACTACTTTTGGTCACACTTTATATTAGGTGGCCTTAACTACTATGTACTTAAATCAAAATATAAGTACAATGTAATTATTGTTCATATTGTATTGCAAAACACTTTTGCTGCTATCGAGGTGGGATATGGGTAAGGTTAGGGACAGGTTTGGTGGTATGGGTAGGTTTAAGGGTGGGTTTAAGTGTAAGGGATGGGCCAACAGTGTAATTATAAATGTAATTACAGAAATGAATTACAGATGTAATTACATAAAGGTATTATTAACAAAATAAGTACAACGTCAGAACATGTATGTACACAATAAGGGCATTGTACCAAATGGTTAATTTAAATGTAAGTACATAGACGTTAAGGCCACCTAATATAAAGTGGGACCCTACTTTTTAATTTAGGGCCACATGAAATCCATTTAAATTTTTCTGTTCTGTGTTTTATGATTTAATACAAATTTAACATCAAAAAATGGTTTCTAAAGAAATGAATTAAGAAACCTTTAACAATTTATTTGAAAATGGAATCAACTGAAAATTAATAGCAATTTACCACAAAGCATTACATTTTTATTTTTGTCAACAGATTCTGCACAACAGAATTGTATAAATTAAAACATGGATGAAAATATATCTTGGTTATGATATTACTTAAAAATAACAAAAATATTACTTCCAGAAGTTCATTTGGTATGCAGTACTAATACATTTGTCATTATTTTTATCATGTTAAACCAAACTTGTATTTTGGCAGTTTGTCGTGAAGATCTTAGGCTGATGAAACACGGGGCAACTTTTTGAGCAATTTTGCCGGGTAACATTTTTTGAGCAATGTTTCTTGGGCACTTTCCCATTGCCCTGTGTAATCAGCCTTAAAGTGCCCCTATTATGGATTTTTGAAAATTACCTTTCATGCCGTGTGTACCACAGCTCTAAGTGAATGAAAACATCCTGCAAAGTTTTAAATCTAAAAGTGCACTGTGTATAAAGTTATTGTCTTTCAAAAGAAAGAGTCGACTCCGAGTCATGAAAACGAGTCGTTTTTAAAACAAATCTTTAGCTGTTTCAAGGTGACGTCAACATGAAACATTAGCATATTAATGCCCGCCCACTTGTTGCCTGCGCAGACCCGGGAAAACTTGAACCTCCACTCCCTCAAACACCGTAGCGGATTCCTGTGGAGAAGGCGCTGTGCTCTGCACTGTGAGGGGAAATCCGTTAGGGTACAGTTAGGGTATGTCGAAAAACTCCCAACTCATTTTCTCCAACTTCAAAATCATCTTACATCGCTGCAGAAGCACCGACCCAGTGTTTACAAAGTGAACGTGCAAGGAGGGTCAAACACCCTTTACAAAAAACAAAAAAAAGGTAAAACAACGATGTAGTACGATTTTGAAGTTGGAGGAGAAGAGTGTTGGGAGTTTTTAGACATACACTGTCTTGAACCGTTGTACACAGACAAAGTATGCATGCGCCTCGCAGAGCTAGACAAGACTAGTATTTGTGGTTAAAACTAGATAGAAAATTAGATGGTTTAGCTAGATAAGTTGTGACTGATAAATTCTTTGCGACTGAAGAAAGGGAAACATGAACATCTTGGATGACATGGGGGTGAGTAAATTATAAGAATTTTTATTCTGAAAGTAGAGTAGTTCTTTTAAAAACTGTTGCTGTCATGTACTCTGTACTGTAGCATGCAAAATACGTATTTAGTTGTGTGTGTTGTGTTCGCTCCGCGCAGCTTGTAGGTCTCCGGCTAACAGCAATATCTGTTCGCTCGCAATTGTCTAGAAATGTTGATGAATAGTGAATGTTTGTCGTTGTTATTATTTGGAGTTCTGATAAAGAATAGAGCAATACCTTGGTGTACAAACTGCAGTGCTTTATCAATGCGTTTCTGCATTGGGCTAACATCTAAAACATGGCTGTTTGGGTGTTTATCACCGAGCTGTGGGCTAAGTGGTGATGGTGTTCCGTTATTGACATGCGCTGCACGCAGAAGACCAATCACAACAGACTGGATCATCAGACCAATCACTGCAGATTAGCGTCACGCAAAGGAGGGGTTTGGAAAAATGAATCGTTGAACGAACCGTTTGGGAGTCGTGAGCAAAAAAGGAAAAAATAAATGCATATTTTAAGACAATGAAGTGTTTTTTGACCTTGCATGCATGTCAACCTGTTGTTGGAGACTCCCAAAACCAAAATATGAACCTTTCATAACCCATAATAGGGGCACTTTAAGAATTTCAGTGGTTTGATGGTAGTTTTTGTCAAATGAAATGGTGAAAAGCTGGTGAAGTGACTCTCAGAGCAGCTCTGGAGATGAAGTTCATGTCCTCATTTATTATGTTGAGACATGTTGAAAACCACTGAGCGTCACATGTGTTTGAGTTTGTGTAGTAGACAAAACTGTCATTCATTCACACACACAGAAACTGTCTGTTGTCACGTTTATTTCTGCTGGGTGATAGGCAGTTAATTTAAAGGTGCAGTGTGTAGTTTTTAGCAGCATCTAGCGGTTGAGTTTGCGAATTGCAACCAACGGCTCAGTCCCCCGCTCACCCCTCCCTTTAGAGAAGCTACGGTGGCCGATACAGGGCTAAGATGCCGTCGTCTGAGACCGCAGAGAGCAATGAGGTTTCTTTACAAAGGTAAATTAAGGAATTATATTTACTTAATTATTCAATAAACGATGTCATTGCGAATATTACTGTTACTTGTTCATCATTGTGTCAGTGTTTTTTCGCGAGAACAACATAGTGACGATACGCGCTCTGTAGAGCAGTTTGTCCGTTAAGGGCTACTGTAGAAACATGATGGCGACTTCCATGTGAGGGGACCCACGGTATATGTAGTTATCATCAATATAAACTTTATTGCAGTCTCAGTGTGATACTGCTTATTGCCCTGCCCTACTCCAGAGTTTTGAACTGAAAATTCAACTAAAAGTCTTAGTGTGACATTATTGTACAAGTTTTGTTTTGATTCCTTCTCCTTACAGCTTATCCATAATCCTGTTATCTTTTTTTTTTTTTTTTCTCTCCTCAGCCGAACGACCCAGTCACAAATATCTGCCAGGCAGCTGATAAACAGCTATTCACTTTGGTGGAGTGGGCAAAACGGATCCCTCACTTCAGTGAGCTGTCTCTGGATGACCAGGTCATCCTGCTGCGTGCTGGTAAACCTGTTTGCCTGTCTCTCGGACTCTGAAGAACTTGATTGTGTTTTTTAAAATCATTGAGAACTGGATTTTAGTGATGCCTCACTTAGCAAACACTGATACTTTTCCCAGTATTGAGCCCTCCTCATCTTTTGCTGCTTTCATCTGTCCATCAGGCTGGAATGAGCTACTGATCGCGTCATTCTCTCATCGCTCCATCGCGGTGAAGGATGGCATTCTGCTGGCCACCGGCCTCCACGTGCACAGGAACAGTGCTCACAGCGCTGGGGTTGGAGCCATCTTTGACAGGTAATAGTCATGTCACTTGACTACAGACATGATAGCCTTGTATTGAGTTTTATTTGTGTCACTTGCTGTAGGTTTCCAAAAGCGGTTCAAAGTTTTGGGGTCAGTAATATTTTTTTTTAAAAAGAAGCCTCTTGTGCTCACCAAGGCAGCATTTATTTGATCCAGTGTTATTTTATTATCATTGAACTGCGGTTAGTTTTTATTAATATGTTAAATATTTTGAATGATTTTATTTAATATTGGTGTCAATTTTTTTGTCTATAGAGAATACGTCAATTTAAAATAAAAATGAGATGTTGCCTTGACAGCTGAAAATTAGTTTTTATTGTTTTCTAATTGTATTTCTGTGTTTGTTGGTTTTTATTTCAAGTATTAAACATTGTTTATGGCTTTAGTTTTTAGGTTTTTTTTCTCAAAACTTTTTCTATTCTTTCTATTTAAGTTTTCTATTTTAATATATTTTAAAATGTAATTTATTCCTGTGATGGCAAAGCTGGATTTTCAGTGGCCATAATATGCATATTTGACGCTCCTGAAACATTTCTTATTATTAATATTGAAAACCATTGTGTTGCTTCATATTGAAAACATGAAAATTTTTTCAATACCAACTTTACCAACCAACCTTTTTCAAAATTATTTGATAAAAGGAAAGTTCAAAAGAACAGAATTTATTTTAAATTGAAATATTTTATAACATGAGAAATGTCTTTACTGTCTCTTTTGATCAGTTTAATGCACCTTGCTAAATAAGTAATAATTTCTTTCCAAACAAATCTTACTGACCCCGAACTTTTGAGCAGCGGTGTACATTCACATTGATGATAGTTTACCTTCACGTGGCACTTTGATTTTGTAGGAATCAGACTTCAAGTTACTGAGACTAATGACAGAATTAGCTTTGCTACATTTCTTAATATTACTCTATTCAATACTTTTCTTAGATTACGTAACGATGTGCATGTGACCTGCTATGCTTATGTGTGAAAAAGATTAGGCAAGAAATTGTTTGTTGTATTATGATCTGTGCTCATGAAACTTAACAGCTTTGCTTCTCACGACACATTTAAGGCTGCAAGGGTGGTTGGATTTTCCTGTGTCATGACAAAGAAAAATGCCTTTTACCTCCTGACAGCCTGCCGCCTTGACGCTGCTGTATATAGTGTGCTTTTGTAGACTGACACTGCACGAACAGACAGGGCATACACATACATGCAGACACATATATGTGCACCAACGCTCTCCTCTGCTTATAGTCTCAACACACTCCCATTTATATAAAAAATACAGCGCACATGTATGAAGTGTGCTCTGTGATTCACTTTTAATCTGCTGGTTATTACAGCAGTTGTTTATTTCAAGGAACAAATTTAGCACATTTCTCCCTATAACTTTTCAAGACTCCATATTTTGTCTCTGTCTAATGCAATTCCAGGAATAATGAGCTACAGGCTGTTGTTTTAAATGAGCTCATTCTAGATGTTCTGTGCTACAGTTTGTGATGTTCATATGAAATTGTCTTTTGTTGCCATTCATCTTGTCATAATGTCTCTGCTTCAGAAATGAGCCTCCCTGTCCTTGTGCTTCACTGTCCATCTCGCCTGATTTTTGCAGCGCTTCATTGTGTCCTGTCGGTGCCGTGTGATGTGTGCACATGCTTCCCGCTTTGCTTGATTGGCTCCTGCTTTTGATGCTATTTAACCCTCTGTGCAAAATCTGATGTGTTCACCATTTAATGTGAATATTTATGCCGTTAAAGCTGCAGTCCGTTGTGATCAAAATTTATATACTAAGCAAGTACACCTTGAATCCATTTTCCAAACCATGTTTTTGGCTTGTCCTGAATCACTACGTTATGCCTATGTGTTTATATTTGGACTATTTTAGACTGGTTCGGGTAGGTACCGCTGCGGAGTAGCCCAGTACCTGCGTGATTCATCATAGACATAAACGAAGAGAAGTAGCTCCGACTATAATGTTGTGCCGCAAGACGTATGCATTTGTTTTCTAACCGCTAGAGTGCCAAAAGTTATGGACTGCAGCTTTAAGGCATGCTGAGTATTATAGTACATAATGAAACCATAACTAAAAGAATAAGCAGTTATATTCCACAACAACAAAAATAATAGTTTTTTTCAAGTCTGAAATTAAAATTAAATATTTTTTAAAAAATATATATATTAACATTTTCATAGGTTTAAGTGTCAATTTTTTTTCCATTAAACGTTTGTATGTTTTGTATTAAAAAGCTTATATAATGCATTATAAAACTAGTCTAAATGCATTAAGTATGCCTTGTAATGCACCTTATGCATTGTATGCCCTCATGAATAATCATAGCCATAGTTATAATAGTTTATAAAACTTATCTAGTCATTGTCACACTTAAAAAATGTAATGCATTAAAACACTTGACAAACTTCCAAATATTATAATGCATTTTCAGTTTGATTACAACTATTAAAAGATGTGAATGCATTACAACACACATTATGAATATCTTTGTAATGCTTTATTAGGGCTGCCACTAACGACTATTTTTATTTCGATTAATCTGTCGACTAATTTATCGATTAATCTAAACGATTAATTTCCCTCCCCAAAAAAAAACAACAATTTTACTTAAGAATATTTTATTAAACCAAATTAAATCCAAATTTCTATGAAATCCTTTTTTAAAGCAAAAGTAAAGTGCAACAGAGTGCAAGAAGCAAGTGTCCATCTCATCTCAGTCCAGATCACTGAAATCAGTTCAGTATTATAGTGAAAGAATCACAACATATCCACGTGTTCTAGTCTAATAATACAATTATAATCAGTATTTTAAATAAAGGAGTATTTACCAGAAATATTATTTACCAGAATTTATTTAGGAGAAAAATGTAAATGTGCAGTATTTCTAGAAAGAAAAAAAAAAGTTTTTTAACATAAAATCTATTAATTGGAGATGCTTTTGATTATTAGAATTTAATGGAACCATTAAAATGGAATCCAGAAAATAAGAATTTGGTACAGATAAAACTGTAAAACTCAATTAATTAGACAGGCTTTTTGATTAATAAAATTTAATTTAACCATTAAAACAGAGTATAGAAAAATTAAAATGGAAAAAAATGAATTTGGAAATAAAACGGATTTCATAGGGCCCTATAATTATAATATATATTTTTATTTGTGGTAATACAAATAGATGTAAGTGAAAAATAGCTTTTAAAATGACTTAAAATACATATATAATAGCAATGATGCAATAATAATTAGTTCAAATAAAGTATCAAAAGCCAGAAATCATATGGTTTTATTGAACAAAACTGTTAAAATACATAATGTATTATAAACAATAGAGCTAATGTAGATAACGCATAACAACAAAGGCCTGCAGGGGGCGCCGAAGGCCTGATGATTATATTTTCACATTACTGCGCTATCTAATCCTTGTTTAATATTGACCAAGCACCATTTAATTCAAATGTCCACTTAATCTTTAATATTTGGCCATTTCTTTAGGACAGAAATGCTATAGCCACTGTAATTAAATGAATATGTGGACATCAAAACGTGTAAACTCAGAGTGAGGGTTTGAGCTTTTATTTTGAAATCGCGATGAATTCTCCTGTGTTTGTGTAGATTTATAAATGATTTACCTCACACATCTGATGAAATGGCGCACGTTGTGTTCCCAGATGAACGTTATAATAAACCCAAACTCACAACAACATGCAGAGATGGAGTTTGAGACGCTCCACACATGTAAATGATAAGTTCCTGCAGAATTACTGTGAACGGAGCCGCTGTGAGACGCACGTGCTTAACCTACACGCATGTAAATAATTAAAGCGCATATACTGTATTAGAACTGCATCGCATATAATTAATTAAATCATAGCATTTGTGAATTCACAATTATGCTTAATTGTGATTTTTAAATGGGTTTAATATCATGCAGCCTTGGAAAATAGTCTAATAATGTGTTTTATGGATTCTCGTCCGTGAAATGCGGCACTTCCGGTATTTTGCGGTTAGTCGACGCGAGCAAAATGAAGTCGATGATTTTTCAAAATCGACTAGTCGACTAAAATCGACGAATCGCGACAGCTCTATGCTTTATACATATAGGCTTTAAATGCTTGTTTTTTTTGTAATATGCATTAGCTAGAAATTTAGTGTGAATAACACATTATAATAATTTTTTCTTATTTTAACTGATGCTCACCAAATTTGGAAGAACCTTTTCGAGAAATTTACATGAACAGATTTGCAAAACAGTATGAAACGTCAAGGTTTGCATGACTTAAACATGTACATTTTGTATTTGACATTAACCTGTTAACCCGCACCAGGACGCGGGCGCACTGAAAGCCCTTTGTTTGCACACGTCATTGTTTTCAAACAGATAAAGTAAAACAGGACAAAATTAATCTTGACAAACTATATATCATTTAGAAAAATGTCTGCAGGAATCTCATTTTTCATGGTATCTTCTTCAGATTTGAAATATAAACTCATGAGACATGTGACTTTCAACCCATTACTTTTCTGGATTTCTCCAGGACTGATTTCATGTATTTTTATATGAAATTAAAAAAAAATTCAGTGTGGTACAATTTTTATCAAGGCACTTCAGTGTCTATAACTTTTTATATTTTTGAGCATTATCAACTCTGGATGATGGATAGTAAAGGCCAAAGGGTCTTCTTTCCAAAGACACCACAATTGTGTGTGTGGCACACTGAAGTCAGGAGCTGTTACCATTTTAAGTTAGTTAGTCATTTTCAGCTGTGATTCCCAATATGGGGGGTGCAGGTTAACAGGTTAAAGAGTATGTGTTTATTGTTGAGCCCTGGTCTTACCCTGTCAAATATTTCTTTGTTCATGTCATATTGTATTTGTGTGCTGGGAATTGTCATTTTAAGCTTTGCTGCTGGCAACCCATGATCCATCTGCCTTCCTTTCAACAAGAGCCTGTAGCTTGTTACTCTTTAAACTGGGCCTACTGCCAACATACGTGGAGTCTTAACGTCTCTGCCTGGGCCTTTCTGGAGCAGGGAGACATTATATAACAATGAAATGTGAAATGACATTTTAATAACACATTGTGATTGAACACACAGGGAGAGTGCGCACAATGCAGAGGTTGGGGCCATATTCGACAGGTAATAACACTCCGCCACACGCCATAAACAAACAGCAGCAGTCAGGAAAGCCTGTAGCTTGAGACAGTTTATTTTGGATTAAATAATATCTGGGGCTGTTTGGGGCAGGTAAAGACCAAACTGGCCTTGTGTATGTGTGTGTCTGTGTGATTGAATGCGTTGCTTGGACTCACAGGTTAACAAGATATTCCAATATGTTCTTCCCTCAACTTAGACTGATGTTTTATGTGCACTTAATCGCAGCGCGCGGCACCACTGCTATGTTAGCACCATTTAAAATGTTAATTTCTGATTGTCCTTTTTATCCTGTTAAGGATGTTACATTACCAGGAATTTATATGATGTGTTTTGAATATATTTTGAAGAGGCTATGAAAACAGCTCCACAGTGCTTTTTTCTATTGCTAAGTTGAGGGAAGAACTATTGGAATATGGAAAAATTGTGGCGTTTTCCTTTATTGTGATTTGTTGAAAATGTTAATTTCTTCAGATATTAACATGTATCTTCTTTTTCCTGCTTTTCATCCCTCGCTCCTTCCTGCCCTCATTTTAATGGCATCAGGGTGCTGACGGAGCTGGTGAGCAAGATGAGGGACATGCAGATGGATAAAACAGAGTTGGGCTGCCTTAGAGCCATCATCCTCTTCAACCCAGGTCAGACCGCAGTCATACACATTTGGTTCACGTTCGTTCATGCTAGAGATGTTCCGATACCACTTTTTACAATACAGGTACTTTCAGTTTTGGTACTTGCTGATACCTGTGTTTTAATAGCATAAAATGCAGGTTGGACTTATTTTATTTTCTCTAAAAAAAACGGGTTGCATCGCTTCCAGTTGAGGTCTTTTTTATGTTTCATTAAATATAGAGCTATTTTACTAAAGATGGCTTCAAAGGAGCTACCAAAGAGGAGCTTTACAGCGACTTTAGTGTGATGCACCAATACCGATGCATTAGTCATACACTGTTTCTATTCAACCTTAGTCCAAACTCTGAATTAGCTAAGAATATAGTTGTACAAAGCATCAAAGTCCAGTTCAGATAAAGAGAAACAAGGGAGTAAAATGTTTCAATATATCACTATTTTAAATAACTACACATCCCAGAAAACAATATATTGTTACACTTAGGGCTGTGCGATATGACGATATATATCGGATGGACGAAATAAAAAGTCTATCGTTTCATATTATGCTCTATCGTTTATTTCGTGGTGTCGCAAAATACGTTGTTTACGCTCATACTTTTTCATCATTTGGATGACTGCGATCTTTACACGCCACCACGGGGCGTGAAGGGGAGACGGAAGCAGGTGGCTCCGAGCAGGAGCACTATCAGCCAGGACAAAACGAGGAGTACGTTCCTAAACGAGGGACTACATCTGTAGTATGGACACGCGTTTTAAGCACTGCAGTTTTAAAACAACCGATTTTAAGCCGTTGAAACACAAACAACAGCGCTATGTGTGCGCCGTCTCTGTTTCAGTGAGAGAGGAGCGCACTTTTTTTTTTGCCGCTTTATTGGACATGAACGATTACATAAGCACAACTATATGCATAAGAATCCCCGTCTTTGCAAGTATCCTCATAAACACAGTGATTTAGGTCTGAATAGAGAATAAACAGCTGAAAAAAACGCATAGCCTATGTTACATATATTGTATCCGGACTTCGGTCTTAAAGGGGAAGCTGTCCATTTCGTCCTGTCTGCCATTAATCAAACAACAGTGAGAGAAAATCTCTCATGCTCTTGACTATATCACTTTTGCTTTAATAAGAATAAATTAAATAATAATAATAATAATGATATATTTATATATAGCCTAGTATAGAATCTATACATAATGAGTGTTATTTTAGCTAATTAACACAATAAAGACTAATTAATTTACACAATGTTGTAGCGTTTTTATTTATGTAGGTTTTTGCCCTATTGCTTGCAATTAGTTTCTTATCCTTATTTAATCACTGACTGTTTATCTTCAATGAACTTGAGTTTTTTTTTTCTCCTTTTTAGGCTTCACTATATTGTTGGGATTTCTTCCAATTTTTTTTTTGCATCCAATAGCGTTTATTCTAACATTAATTCACATCAATACACATTACACATTACACAATACAATACAATACAATACACACACAAAAAAAAGTGTGTGTGTGTGTATATTGTATTGTATTGTGTAATGTGTATTGATGTAAATATAAAACTTTGTTTTATATTGTATTTTTTATATTGTATTATATTTCATTAGTTTGATATTGACATTGTGACAAGGATTATGAAAATTATATGGTATCAAAGATTTAATATCATAAAAAAAATTAAAGAAAAAAATAACTATATCGTGATATATATCGTTATTGTGATATAGAATTAGTTATATCGTGATATAAGATTTTGGTCATATCGCCCACCCCTATTTACACTGAACGTTGCTGATGATTTCCACTGTTCAGTCCTAATGGCAGCTTTTCATTTTATGTGTGTGCAGATGCAAAGGGATTGTCAAGCCCAAGTGAAGTGGAGTTACTGAGAGAGAAAGTCTATGCATCGCTGGAGGCTTATTGCAAACAGAGATATCCTGACCAGCAGGGCAGGTAGAGTATATGTTGTTGTTTTTTCTCTTCCCATCGACAATCTCCCTATAGGGGAACAAAAGCATTGCCAAGTGGGTTACGGTTGATTGCAGTTTCTCTATGTCTCACTTGGCTTTCAGGTTTGCCAAGCTCCTCCTCCGACTGCCAGCGCTGCGCTCCATTGGCTTAAAGTGCCTGGAGCACCTGTTCTTCTTCAAGCTGATTGGAGACACCCCAATCGACACCTTCTTAATGGAAATGCTTGAAGCACCACATCAGCTCACCTAACTGGGACCAGTCTCGATCCAGTTCAATCCGGTTTGCACCAGGGTATCGCAGTCCCCCCCGGACTCTGGGGCTTTACTGTGTCTCACTTCCCATTAACACCTTCCCCCACAATTCTCTCCTACACGTTCTCCCTACCGCACCTTCAAACCAGTACAGCCCTGAAAAAGACTAAGCTGTCTGGAAAAAAAAATACTTGTTTTCCATCTAATGTTTTACACAGTATGAGCTGTCCAGAGAGATCTTATTTTTCAAATTCCCTGGAGGTTCTAAATCATAAGCTTCTGCTTCCAGGTTTAGAACTCTCGTTTTGATTCTAGAGATCTCCGTGTGTCGTTTTGGTTTGTATGTTACTCTGAATGCACGAACTGTACTTATTTTTTCATTTGTCACTGCAGTTAGACGGCCCATCGGCTGAATTTACAGTGCATGTGTGACCGGAGCGAGAGTCCGCCGAGCCCTTTGGCTGGTACGAATCAAGTCGCGGCAGACCTGCCCGTTCGATTTTGACTGTGGAATACTGCTAACGTGCTATCTTTGGGATTTTTACCTTGAAATCCTACTTTGTACTGTACTCATGAAATGAGTCTGATTTATAAACGGCATTGGAAATTCTCGGCCTGCTGCATCTGGCCCTTATGAAGTGCAGGCTGGAGTTTTACATTTGTGAATAAATGTATGCAGATTTTGTTGGACATGAATTTTTGATCATGTTCCAAGGAGGGCCTAAAGGCACAGATTAAATCTCGCAGGAAAATCCTGCTTTTTTTGCCGGCAATAGGAGGGTCGACCTTGTTTTTGTTGTTGTTTTTAAAAAGGCTGGTATTGGTTTTGGTACCTTCTAGAGGACCTTATACCTTTGCCATTCCTTAATTCCCCCAAGTTCCTTTGATCCATTTAGTCACCAATTCCTCAAATGGGAACCAAATCCACACCATGCCCCCCAAAAGACAAATATTTATAGTGTGTATGTGTGCTGTGAAGTATGTCCAACCACTCTTGTCCTTTCCACGTGATCGGTGTTGCAGGCCTTTTTCTTTTGTTCATGAAATCAGCTTGTCATCAGGCTCCTCTGGAATTAACTGGTACTAACTTTGGCATAGTAAAAAACAACGGTGATTCTGGTTTGTTTAAAGGCTAGAATGCACTACATGATTTTTAATTCCATTTTTATCCCAATTAATGGTCAAGTCCCCTTTATTTATATAGCGCTTTTAACAATACAGATTGTGTCAAAGCAGCTTTACAGTATCAATTAGAAAAATATTGTCAATAATGCAAAAGCACAATAGTAAACACTCAATTTTCAGTTAAAGGCAGTTATGGTCTGGAAGAGTTAATGCTAGTCACCGAAAGTTGGAGCCAGTCAGCAGATTTTGGACATTCAGGGTTGATTGATTTCACAGAAAATCGCGTTTTGGGTGCAGACTCCAATTTTGTTGAGCTCCAGACTATGATTCCATTCAGTCAGAAAATATCATATAACATATTTTAGAAAGCATTTTGTTTTCATTTAACATGCGTCTTGTTATAATGAGGGGTTTTTTTTATTGTATGATGCCCAGTTTATTAAGTATTGTGATGCCTTGTGTTTTAAAATCTGTTCAGATTTAGTGTATTCCAGCCTTCATGTGTTGTAGTAGAATCACCTTCTACATTCCATCCATGCAGGTTGCTTCCCTCATAGCAACTCACTAAATCTTGCAAGAACGTATTGTCAAACACATCCGTCTAATTCAACAGAGACTTAGGGTCATGCAAGAATTCTGCATTCAATCTGAAAGGTCGACGTGTCAAAACCAGCATCCATCACAATCTCTATGCATTTATGTGAGAGTGATAGTATAGTCTTGGAGAAAGACTGAACATGCCAGGGAAAGAATACAGCAAATGCACCAGTATTAATGGTGGGTACCAGTTTCTCTACTAAAACCTGTTGGTTTTTGTGGCTCAAACCAAGTAATTTTAGGTAGAGACTTTAGATCAAATACTGACAGTATTTGAAGTTTTTTTATATAAAAGAATAGCTAGAGATTGCAAATGGTCCCACCTGTTTTGGTGCTAATAATGACAACGGTTAGACATGTTGACACCAAAATAGACGCACAGCAGTGGTCAAAATATGCAATTTCTCCAATAAGCTTGAATTTGATATGCCAACTTCTTGTTTAATACACCATCTTCTGCATAATGATTATCCACCTACATGCAGATTCCTATTACTATCTGTACTCTTGTACAAGTGTTTTATACATCCACGAGGTGCTTAAATTTGAATCTGAATGAGCATCAGAAACAATGGTTCACAAGGACTGATGGAATGTATTGTGATCCATAATATATTAGCCATTGACTGAATCCAGACTTCTAATGATAGCTTTGGATCTTCTAGGTTAACTTCCCTACGTGTTTGTTTTGTTGAGGCCAGTGATAGGAAGAATCCTGTTTCGAGTCTTTTCAATGTGATCAACAACTGACCTCTGGTCCTTAAATTTGGCTTCCCAGTAGTTTAGAGTTTTCTGTATTTTCTTGCATGTTTTGTCTACCCGGTTTCCATTTATCCAGGAATTGAAGCTAATTGGGTTGGTGTTGATGGTCTGCTTTATATCTGAACAGTGGGAAGGCTTATTTGATTGTGCACTGTATGCTTGTGTTTCACATGGGCGACTCGATTCTCGCTTGAGTTGTCAGTCAGCCTGTGTGTGTGTGTGTGTGTGTGTGTTTGTGTGTGCATGCAGCAATGCAGAAGTCCTATGTGAAAAATGCATACAAGAGTCTTTCCTTGAAATGGAGTGCAATGGCCCCTGTCTCCTATTACTTGATTGCAGTTTGCCATAATCGACTTTCGCTTGAATACATATTAATCCAAACATACGCTGTGAGCTTGTGTGTTCGTGTGGCCGACCCTCCCTGTCTTTTGGGGTCCACTTTTATTTTCTCTCCCTGAAAATTGTTACTTTTTTTCATGATTTCATCTTTTAACGGCTCTCTAAGGTTGCAAAGCGTTCATAAAAATGAATAATATATGGCTTGCACAGGTTTTGTACCATTTGTCTCGTAACCCCTGAATTACCCATGATGCACCTGAACTGATTCAGCACTGCCAAACAGGTGTGAGGGGAGTGTTTTCTTGGGTGTTCCTGACTAACCCCTACTGGTTGACTGTGTACTGTGATGATCACTAAACAGAGCCCCTATTGCAACTATTTATACAGAGCTGAGTCAGAGATCCGGAGGGTTCTGTTAGTGCGTTTTTTCTAAGGCCTCCTTGCTGCAATTTTCGTCAGACGTGGGAAAGCCCTCCTGTTTGTGTGTCTGGAGCCGAGCAGCGCTCTGAAATATGCACAGTGCAAACTTGAATCAATCTCTGCCTGAGAATGAAGCGGTTATGCACGTTACCGTCTGGGAGCTGATTCTCTTTATCTGTGTTTGTGGTTTATTGCTGAATGTTTGCTTGTGTAAAGAGAGATGTGTAAGATATGAGTGAAGGTGAAGTGGGTTCATACTGGTGAATTGCACAAAACCTGTCAGGAATGTGTCTGGGTCATACTTCACCACAAAATCGAAAGAAGGAAATGTACAGTCTATTTTTAGGACCTTTTAATTTTTCATCATTGTAAAGTGATATTTAAATTGTGAATTATGCTGATTTAAATAAAAATCATTGGCCTACAATAGTGAAAATCACTATTTAGAATAATTGGAATGATGCTTTTTTTATTACATTAAAAAAAAAAAAAAAAAATCCCTGTTGATTTTGAGGTGAAATGTGACCCGGACGTGTGTTTTTTTTTTTGTTTTTTTTTTCACTCATTCAGGATCATGTTTGATGGATGTACAGCTGAAGGAGGGCTATATGATGATGATTTTGTATTTGTAAATGATGGCTGATGAAAACAGTGATTGTTCAGTGGGAGGCTTTCAGAGATTACGGACTTGATATGAAAGAGCTTTCTTAAAATTTAATCCCACCAAAAGAAAAAAAATATTGCTTCTCACTATGTTTTCCGACTGCTCTTTTCTTATGCTTTACATCTTTGTGAATCCTGACGTATTAGTGCAAAACTGTTATGTTATTTGGGGTCTTTTCCCCGCACACCCTTCCCTCTTCATTTTTCTCGTCTAGTTTTGAATCTGTCTCCAGCAGTTGTGGAAATGATTGACTGTACCGAGTGTGGAGAAAGAAACATCTTTCTTTTTGCTTTATTGTCATTAATTCAGAATCTGTTTTTGTTGGATGTACCATGTGTAAGTAAAGGTTTTAATACAGCACAGTCATGTCAACCTCTTCTCTTCACAATCTGCCTGCCTTGTCACAAACAATTTAAAATATTTTTCACCTTTCTTACCAGACCTATAGAATTTATTTGCTTTAGTTCATTTTTAAAAAAGATACAATACACAGTATTTTAACTTAGATGATTGTAATAAATCTAAAACATTTTAAATACTGTATAGTTTATGTATGATTGTTTGATTAGTTACATCTAAGTCAATATATACATGTATATGTGTGTATATATATATATATATACACACACACACACAGGTGCTGGTCATATAATTAGAATATCATCAAAAAGTTGATTTATTTCACTAATTCCATTCAAAAAGTGAAACTTGTATAATGTATACATTCATTCCACACAGACTGATATATTTCAAGTGTTTATTTATTTTAATTTTGATGATTATAACTGACAACTAATGAAAACCCCAAATTCAGTATCTCAGAAAATTTGAATATTACTTAAGACCAATACAAAGAAAGGATTTTTAGAAATCTTGGCCAACTGAAAAGTATGAACATGAAAAGTATGAGCATGTACAGCACTCAATACTTAGTTGGGGCTCCTTTTGCCTGAATTACTGCAGCAATGCGGCGTGGCATGGAGTCGATCAGTCTGTGGCACTGCTCAGGTGTTATGAGAGCCCAGGTTGCTCTGATAGTGGCCTTCAGCTCTTCTGCATTGTTGGGTCTGGCATATCGCATCTTCCTCTTCACAATACCCCATAGATTTTCTATGGGGTTAAGATCAGGCGAGTTTGCTGGCCAATTAAGAACAGGGATACCATGGTCCTTAAACCAGGTACTGGTAGCTTTGGCACTGTGTGCAGGTGCCAAGTCCTGTTGGAAAATGAAATCTGCGTCTCCATAAAGTTGGTCAGCAGCAGGAAGCATGAAGTGCTCTAAAACTTCCTGGTATACGGCTGTGTTGACCTTGGACCTCAGAAAACACAGTGGACCAACACCAGCAGATGACATGGCACCCCAAACCATCACTGACTGTGGAAACTTTACACTGGACCTCAAGCAACGTGGATTCTGTGCCTCTCCTCTCTTCCTCCAGACTCTGGAGGTGTCAATGGTCGTCTTTTGGACAACTGTCAAGTCAGCGGTCTTCCCCATGATTGTGTAGCCTACAGAACTAGACTGAGAGACCATTTAAAGGCCGTTGCAGGTGTTTTGAGTTAATTAGCTGATTAGAGTGTGGCACCAGGTGTCTTCAATATTGAACCTTTTCACAATATTCAAATTTTCTGAGATACTGAATTTGGGGTTTTCATTAGTTGTCAGTTATAATCATCAAAATTAAAAGAAATAAACACTTGAAATATATCAGTCTGTGTGGAATGAATGTATATATTATACAAGTTTCACTTTTTGAATGGAATTAGTGAAAAATCAACTTTTTGATGATATTCTAATTATATGACCAGCACCTGTGTATATATATATATAGAGAGAGAGAGAGAGAGAGAGAGAGAGAGAGAGAGAGAGAGAGAGAGAGAAGGAGACATATATATATATATATATATATATATATATATATATATATATATATATTTATATATACACATTGCATTCAATTTTAGTTTTTTTGTTAGTTTTTATTATTTATTAAATGTCTAGTTTTTATTATTTTGATTCTCATTTCAGTTTTAGTTTATTTTAGTACTGAAACAATTGGAAATTAGAAATGTTGTTAAACTAGCAGAAGAGAATTTATTTTTTTTAACTATTTCCAAAACATTTTTGCTATTAAACTCTATTTGTTGCTTATTAAACCATTTGTTGAATTATTTGTATTTATTTAGTCTTCATGCACACACAGAGCTTTCTTATTTATTTTAAAGTTTTAATAATTTTGTTGCCTTTTGTCAATTTTATTAGTTTGTTTTAAATGTCTAGTTTTTATTATTTTGATTCTCATTTCAGTTTTAGTTTATTTTAGTACATGAAACTAAATGGAAATTAGAAATGTGTTGGAAACTAGCAGAAGAGAATGATTTTTGTTTTTAACTGTTATTTCCAATAACATTTTTGGGTTTAGAAAACTATAATTCTAGCTCAAATTCTGATTCGCTTATTAAACCATATTGTTGAATTATTTGTATTTATTTAGTTTTTTTAATTAGTCCTTCCCATCTTGACTAAAGGAGCTCTTGATCGCTGTGGTTGTGTGGGGTCCCTCTGGTGCGGAGGTGAGTTGGTTCTCTCTTCAGTCCAGCAGGACCCCCGGGCCTCGAGCCGCTGCTGGCGCTGCAGAGTCGCGCTGCGTCCGCTAGAGGGAGGCCTTCAGCAGCGTCACTCCTGGAACGAACCAATGATCATCTGCCGCAACTTTAACTCCTCCTTCACTTCCTTCTCCCTTCTCTTCTAAATTCTGGGCCACGCACGCAGGAAAAAAAGCAGAATAGATAAGAAATCATAGTCTGAATGTCCAGATTGAGGACTTTCATGAAAGCGTGCTTCTAACGTGACGTTTAACCAGTCAGAGAAATCTGGATCTGTTAACCCATTCAATCCCATAAAGAAGGTTTTCATTTATAAAGCTCTAAAAATCGTACAGACTGATGTTTTAGTGCATTTCCTGCAAATATGGAAAAAAATAAAGGGTCTCAATTAAATATGTTCCGTGTCACGTTAATTAAAGATGTTCTCGTTATCTTTAAGGTGTTTATTATTAATATATGAATTCACAATTATTAATGTTTGTTGAGTGTTGAGTTCTAGAATGAGTAAACATGTTGATGGTCAGTACTGTGACCGGTGGATAACAGTGAGTTTAGGAAGGCTGTACATAAATCCAGCTGCAGTTGTTCGTGAAGGCTGCACTGAAATGTTGCACAATTAATATATATATATATATATATATATATATATATATATAAAATCTCAAATATTACAAATAAGTTACAAATCAACAAATATTGAATGGTGCATTTCAATTATTTAATATTATTGATGTTGTAATACTGGTAGCACAATTTTATGATTGTTAAAATAACAATTTTGAAATACGTTGATGGTTGTATTTTATCTCAGTGTTGTATAAGGGTTTTTATGCATAATAGTAACCCTAGAATATGACCAATCCGTTTAGAATAGCTGGGCTAAGATATATAACTATTTTTTGACTGCAGAAATGTTATTTCAATACATGCATTATCCCAATTGTGACTGACCATAAAACACAATTTTTCACACATTTTTCATGTCTGGAAAAAAATTGGGATTAAACGAGTTAAGTGATAAAATAGACAAATAGGTGCCTTAACCTGTCTTAATATCCGTTCTGATAGTGTAGCACTGGAATTTAATTACTGCCCACTGCTGACTAAATCAATTGTATTTTATGTACCATGAAATCAAAAGATTAATATTAGATGTGCTTCTTTTTGAAGCATCGCTCTATGAAAAGCGTGTCTCGTGTGTGTGTGTGTTAGAGATGCGCCTGCAGTTCCTCTGTCCGTCGTCAGGTGGCGCTCTTACAATGTCTCCTCTGTACTGGAATGATGAGGGCAGCATGTTTTCGCAGTTATATTTGCGCAGTAAACGTTCTGCAGGTCTAGAATTGACGCCAAAACCTAGTCCTTAACAATTTTGAGTTTTGTTTGCAACAACAGCTATTTCTGTGACATTGCACGACTATAATAAGGGCACGGCAAGCCTTTTTACCCCTAACTCTATCTTTCATAAGTCATTTGATTGAAAAGATGGCTTATTGCTGGGATTTGTTGACTTGTTGACATTACCTGTTCAGCAAAAAAAGACATTCTTTTGTTATTGCAGTTTTAATGTATATGTTCAGCTAGACATTAGTAACATGACAGTGCATTTACAGCTCCAGTAAACTTAAAATAGCCACGTTTAGTAACACTGTGGACTCAGTTATCAGTTAAGTTACAAGACAGCTCCTCCTATCAGCTGTGTGAGGTGAATACAGGACACTCTCTTTCAATGACCATCACTGTTCATTAACATGCTGTTTCACAGCAATACAGACCTTATGTTAGCCATACATTCCAACATAATTCAATTTTACCTTACTGATGTTAGTGTTGTAGTTGTTATTATTATTGCTGTCTATTTGTTACTAAAATTCCTCTTACCTAATTTAAGTCAATGCATGCAGAAATATTTTTTATATATTTTACAATATTTATTTTATTTTCAAATTACACTTCTTTTAAGGAATGCTGCAACTGTTAAATATTCTACTGGCTACAAGAGGTGGACAAAATGATGTGATGTTATATGACGGAGGAGTTTAGCTAATGAGCATTTGTTAAATTACAGGTTCTTGCAAATGAGCAGTATGTATCAGCCATAAGAGGTTTGCAAACTAGCACTTTGGTTTGTGAGTTTAAACAGCAATGTGAGGCAAGTCAATTCTTCAGAGCCAAACTTCAGTATCTTGAGCACAAACACTGAGGCGTAATTTAAGTTCAATCCAAAACCAGATTTCCATCTCCTATTCTTTTTCTTGAATAGTGGTGAAGTATATTAGAATGTGAATCTTTATGGACATTATGTGTATTACGTTGTTTATATTTTTCCCATTGGGATGTGTGCAGAAGAATTGTCTTTTTATAGTTGTTGATGTTTCTGGTTTGGATTGTGTTGCTGTGAGGAATGATAGAAAAGCTTCAGTCTGGGGACGCTGTGTGGCAGTGTGGATGTCCAGAGGCTTTTGTTCTCTTTAAAAACTTCTACTTATAGGTCTTTTTTTCTCAAATGTAATTTTTTTTTTCATCTTGTGTAAGCACACTGGAGAGCAAAAGAAAACAAGTGCATGAGAATATAGAAACCAACACTATAATTAAAAAAAGAGAGGATACAAAGTATTTGTGTCTTGAAAATAAATATTTTACATGCTTATTGATGCAAAATACACAACTTGCTAACGGAATACTGTTTATTTTGTAATTATAAATTATATAGAAATAATCATTATTTTCTTTTTTCATTCTTTTCCTGCTATTATAATATGACCAAAACAAAGTGTTGAAAATAAAAGGCAATTAAAATAAGAAGAGATTGTGTAAGAAGACCAGAGAAGGTGAGTGAAGATCAACAGGTTTATTAATTTGAATGTCATCCAGTGTTTGTGTATTCATGATGTCACTCACTAAATGCTGCTGTTATGAATAGAAAACTGAACTAAATTGGAGCAGCTGACGTTTATGTCATTTAGTTTTTCTGCCAATACATTTTTCTTCAAAATGTATTATTTTTTATGATTTTTTTTTCTTATGACCTGGTTACCCAGATAACACCGTTTAATTCATACATATCTTAAAGTGTTATTGGGCTCTAGAGATTTCACAAATGATTAGAATTAGTTCACTTCTTTATTTGTTTGTAGTTAGTAAGATTTTTTAAATGATATCTAAATAAGCATGAACTATCAGCAACCTGGTTAACAGTTAGCTTTCTAACCATTAATTAAAACTTAAAAAATATATATATATATGTGACCCTGGACCACAAAACCAGTCTTAAGTTGCACGGGTATATTTGTAGCAATAGCCAAAAATACATTGTATGGGTCAAAATTATTGATTTTTCCTTTATGCCAAAAATCAGATATAAGATATAAAGATATTTTGTAAATTTCCTCCCATAAATATATCAAAACTTAATTTTTGATTAGTAATATGCATTGCTAAGAACTTAATTTGGACAAATTTAAAGGCAATTTTCTCAATATTTAGATTTTTTTGCACCCTCAGATTCCAGATTTTCAAACAGTTGTATCTCGGCCAAATATTGTCCTATCATAACAAAGCTTATTTATTCAGCTTTCAAGTGATGTAAAAATCTCAATTTCACAAAATTGACCCTTATGACTGGTTGTGGTCCAGGGTCACATACACTAAAGTTTGGGTTCAGTAAGGTTTGTTTTCTTTGAAAGAATTTATTTTTATTCAGCAGAGATGTATTAAATTGATCAAAAGTGACAGTAAAGACATTTATAATGTCAGTCATCAAAGAATTCAGAAAATATGCACCACGGTTTCCACAAAATATGAAGCATGCTAATAATAATAAATGTTTCTTGAGCAGCAAATCATCATATTAGAATGATTTCTGAAGGATCATGTGACGCTGAAGACTGAAGTAATGATGCTGAAAATTCATCTGCGCATCACAGGAATGAATGACATTTTACAATATATTCAAATAGAAAAGAGTTTAATTTAAATTGTAATATTATTTCACAATATTCACACAAAAAAACCAACCCAAAACTTTTGCACTACATACTGAGTCTAAAGACCATGACACTCGTTCAAAGGCTAAACTTGACCATATATATCATACTTATAACTCTTGCACATCAACCAAGCGTGATGGTGGTAGCATAGCTAACCCTTTAGGTCAATTTTGGTGAATATTTTTGAGTTCATTCACAACAAACCATATTTGATTTGGTTTGTTCAGTATACATCTATAGGACTTATATGTTGAAGTTTGGTTGTTTAGTGAAGGCCTCACTCACTCCTCACATCTCTCTGTACCTCTCAATCTGTGCTTCTCTCTCTGCTCCCATCAGGCTTGTACTGTACCTACAGCTCTCTGTGTGTCTCTCTTCCTGCCTCACAAAAGAGCCCTCTGTTCTCTGTGCTTTACCCCACCCCCTTCCTCAACACCCAGGTGGTACATTCCCTCTCCTCCTCATCCTCCCCCTGCAGTGCGTCTCATTGTGAGGCTCTTCTCCTCACCTTCAGCTGTAGTTATTACGGTACAGTGCCGCAGACACCTGAAGCTGATGTGTGAGATCAGGCTCCACAAACAGAGCTGTTGTTTCACACCTGCTGTAGAGCACAGCGTAACGCTGAGACGCTTGTCTTCTCCAGCTCTGCAGATACAGAAACACTGAGAATGATTGAGACCTAAGGGTTCTACAACTTAGCTTTAAGTATAATCACTAAGTATATACACTACTTTTAAAAATGTTGGAGCTGGTATTATCTTTTTTTTCTCATTATTATGAAAGGAATATTTTATGCTTAATAATGCAGATTTTTTTTAAATATGTCTGTAATGTATGGTTTTTCTAAATTGTATAATAATTTAATAATGTTATAATTATATAAAATATAATTATATAATTTGAATATATATATATATATATAAACATAATTATTTATTAACCAATTCTTCAATTAAAAACTAAACCTAAGAAATGTTTTCTTGGAAACTAACTAACATAAAACAAGTTTATTTTATTTTATTTCAGTTCATGTGTGTTTTGTTTCAAGTAATTAAAATGATTTTTAATTGTTTTTGTCCTAGTTAACAGTAATAACCTACTCCAGTCTTCAGTGTCACATGATCTTCAGAAATCATTCTTACATGCTGATTTGCTGCTTAAGAAACATTTCTGATTATTATCAATTTTGAAAACAGTTGTGCTGCTTCATATTTTTCAGGATTATTTTTTCCTGTTTCTTTGATGAAAGTTTATACATTATACTATATACTGTATATGCTATATATATTTCTTTACTGTCACTGTTGATCAATTTACTGCATCCTTGCTGAATAAAAGTGTTAATTAAAAAAAATCACCCCCAACTTCCTGGAGGGAAAAAAGCTAGTAGCCTATACACACAAAACAAAGTTTGCTCATCACATTCATCATTGTGCTTGCCTGATGTCTGTTGATTCTGGAGGGTTTTTCCTGCAATTAGTGTTCTGGAAATTGCATGTTGTTTTTGTAAAACTTTCTGCTAAATGACATGTAAGCTCTGTTCCAAACTCCTGCCAGCTGCCTTGCTGTCTACTGCCTAAATCGGCAGCTACCTTTTAAGATGGCATCCCAACCGCAAAAAAAAACTCATAAGCAGACCCACACGGATCTGAACCCACAGAAACTCCGCTGATTTCTGAATAACTAGAATGCTAATCATTCACAAAAGTCCTAAATAAACAAATCAATCATTAAAACATTTTAACTTTAAACTGTCACTTCTGGCCAAAATATGAGTCCATAATAACATTTCCTCCAGTGAAAAAGTCCATCTCCTGTTGTCCACTCACATCAAAATCCAGCCAGATATTTGTTTAGAACTGTAGCTGGTAAATGGTGCTTGATCTGTGCATATTTCTCTCCTGATATAGATGAGGTGACTTTTTCACTGGAGAAAACAGTATTATTATACAGGTGCATCTCCAATAAATTAGAATGTCGTGAAAAAGTTTATTTTTTCTTGTAACTTATTTCAAAAAGTGAAACTTTCATATATTTTAGATTCATTACATGTAAAGTAAAACATTTAAAACAAATGTGTTTTAATTTTGAGGATTAGAGCTTGCAGCTCATGAAAGTCAAAAATCAGTATCTCAAAATATTAGAATATTTACATTTGAGTTTCAATAAATGACCATCCATATAGTATAAATTCTGGGTATCTCTTGTTCTTTGAAACCACAATAATGGGGAACACTGCTGCCTTGGCAATGATCCAGAAGACGAACATTGACGCCCTCCACAAAGAGGGTAAGTCACAGAAGGTCATTACTGAAAGGTGTGGCTGTTTACAGAGTGCTGTATCAAAGCATATTAAATGCAAAGTTGACTGGAAGGAAGAATTTGGGTAGGAAAAGGTGCACAAGCAACAGGGATGACCGCAAGCTTGAGAATACTGTCAAGCAAAGCTGATTCAAACACTTGGAAGAGCTTCACAAGGAGTGAACTGAAGCTGGAGTCAGTGCATCAAGAGTCACCACGCTCAGACGTCTTCAGGAAAAGGGCTACCAAGCCACTTCTGAACCAGAGACAACATCAGAAGCATCTTACCTGGGCTGTGGAGAAAAAGAACTGGACTGTTGTTCAGTGGTCCAAAGTCCTCTTTTCAGATGAAAGTAAATTTTGCATTTCATTTGGAAATCAAGGTCCCAGAGTCTGGAGGAAGAGTGGAGAGGCACAGAATCCATGTTGCTTGAAGTCCAGTGTGAAGTTTCCACAGTCAGTGATGATTTGGGCTGCCATGTCATCTGCTGCTGTTGGTCCACTGTGTTTTCTGAAGTCCACAGTCAACACAGCCATCTACCAGGACATTTTAGAGCACTTCATGCTTCCTTCTGCTGACAAGCTTTATTGAGATGCTGATTTCATTTTCCAGAAGGACTTGGCACCTGCCCACACTGCCAAAGGTACCAAAAGCTGGTTCAATGACCATGGTGTTACTGTGCTTGATTGGCCAGCAAACTCGCCTGACCTGAACCCCATAGAGAATCTATGGGGTATTGTCAAGAGGAAGATGAGAGACACCAGACCCAACAATGCAGATGAGCTGAAGGCCACTGTCAAAGAAACCTGGGCTTCCATACCACCTCAGCAGTGCCACAAACTGATCACCTCCATGCCACACCGAATTGAGGCAGTAATTAAAGCAAAAGGAGCCCCTACCAAGTATTGAGTACATATACAGTAAATTAACATACTTTCCAGAAGGCCAACAATTGACTAAAAATGTTTTTTTATTGGTCTTATGAAGTATTCTAATTTGTTGAGATGTGAATTGTTGGGTTTTTGTTAAATGTGAGCCTAAATCATCACAATTAAAAGAACCAAAGACTTAAACTACTTCAGTCTGTGTGCATTGAATTTATTTAATACACGAGTTTCACAATTTGAGTTGAATTACTGAAATAAATGAACTTTTCCACGACATTCTAATTTATTGAGATGCACCTTAGATGACTTGTATTTTAGCTCGAAGCAATGGTTTGAAGTAAAAAACATCTTAATAGTGGATTTGTTTCTTACACACTTCACAAGACATTAACTGATGGACTGGAGTGGTGTGGATTATTGTGATGTTTTTATCAGCTGTTTGGACTCTCATTCTGACGGCACCCATTCACTGCAGAGGATCCACTGCTGAGCAAGTGATGAAATGCTACATTTCTCCAAATCTGATGAAGAAACAAACTCATCTATATCTTGGATGACCTAAGGGGGGAACACATTTTCAGCAAATTTTCATTTTTGAGTGAACTATTCCTTTAATATCCCTTTAAAATTCATTTAATATCTGATATTTATTTATTTATTACTTTATTCAGAGTACAAATCGGTGGATATTTCTCTTTTACTGCCATATTTCAAATGAGATTTTGTAATGCAATTTGGTATTGCATCCAGGAAATTTTCGTGACATCCTCTCTCTCTCTCTCTGTCCTCTCCATCACCGTCTCCTCCTTTGACTCATCAGTATGTCCCCACATTTCCACTTCAGTCAGTGGGTCATATGAATCCACCTCCTCCCTTCTGCTCAGGACTCCCTCCCGTACCACCCCTCTCTCTCTCTCTCTCTCTCTGGGTAAATACTGTTTGATCCCTCTCTCTCTCTCTCTCTCTCTCTCTCTCTCTCATCAATAGGCCTCATTCATTCCCCCTCTCCTGCTGCATGCCATCGGACCCCCTTTACCTTCCCTATTCATTCCAGTGATTTTTTTCCCTCCGTGATGTTTTCCGTGACTTCTTAAATAGCTCAGTACCTGTTCTCTCTCTTCTCACATCATCTCTTTCCATAGTCATTTTCAGTATTTCTCTTCTCTGTCTTCCTCCCACACTTGTTTGTTTCACCTGTTTTCACCTGTCCACGGTCACACACACACAAATAATTCATCAGAAATTATTTATGAATTTCTTCAGAGAAATAAAAATAAAGGAAAAAAATGCTATGAATTTTGACAAAGTAAGACTTTAATGCTATTAAGTGAACTTTGGAAAAATGTGATGAGAAACATATGAGTTCATAATGAGATCTCTGACTTTTGGTTGCAGACTATTTTGGCACATCTGAGTACAGTTTAAGATCTCTTCTCAAATTCCACAGGAGACATGGGTCTTTTTCTCAAGAAGAAAACCCTGAGGTGAGCGAAGTTAGGTAAACTCCGATTTTGCACTCCATTTAATCTCATTGCTTTCTTGGTGAAACTGTAGCATATCTGATCTGAAATGTCCATTACATGAGCTCTCGATGTATGTCCCATTCCCTGCACACTTCTATAAGTATCCGTTAAATAGTCACCATTACTGAGGCGATTGAAGAAGCTGAAGTAAATTTGCTTAATGATGCATAATTGTGCTAAATGATCTGAGGCGCATTCAGTGGCCACATTTAGAAAATGTGAAAAAATGAGTCAAATCGAGAGCTTATGTTAGTGTTCACACGCTCGCACATGCTATAATGATCTGCGCAGCGAACAAACAAACATTTATTTGGTGCTTTAAACTCTTACTAGCATAACTGACGGTTTAATATGGCTTACATATACAAGCTGGCATTAAGCTCGCTTCCCATCTGGGTGTATATGAGTCCGGCATCCAAAATCACTGAGCCATTCTTTTTTCGCTCTTTCATTTTGCGCTCTTATATCTGGGTCTCTACTTACTGAGAGTTCTGTCTAGCATAATACAGAGGTGCATACATTTTTTTCAATGCTCCCACTGTAACCCTGTACCAACCCAGTCCATTTCCTCACAAACACGCACACACAAATATACACATGCCAATCTATTTCCTCCCCCCTTCTCCGATCTATTTTGGTGTGTTGTAGTGGGCTAGGGTGTGTGTGCGTGGTTTGCAGCCCTGCCCAGTAAAATACAGACTTTTTTAAGGAAGTCTGCAATATAATCTGGTCGCTTTATTGTAATTACAAGGTCCCCATTTTGGAAATAACCAGGCTGTCCGCAAGCACTTGCCGTGTCTGACTCCAAGGAAAACTTGAGTTAGCTTTCGTGTGCCCCCCGTTGAACTGCTTTATGCCCAGCACATAGCCCTATCGGAAGATAATTCATTTTCTCACACATGCAGCGAATCTCAGAAGTTGTCATAAAATCTGTTAGCATGGGTGGCCAACCAAAACCTACACAACCGCATGGCTAGCGGCCTATCGCCAAAGCCTGAAATTACTGTGGACAAATTAGTAGGCTGTATTAATCCCAACAGCTGTATTCACTTAAGGTGGGAAACATCTGTCTTGAGGATTTCTCTGTGAGAGTCTGAGTGGCTTTTTACCTTTTTGCTTTCTAAGTTTTATCGGTTGCATGGTTTGTACAAATGCCAAGACATTATGTCAGTCATCTATTTATGTGGATGTTCTCAAGGTACTTTGCAGTGTTTGAGCTGAAGTTGCGCTCCAGTGTTTCTCGGATGTAAACTGGTCTCAGGCCATTTCAACCCAGCTGTACACCTTCTCAAGGTCTGTGCTCACCTGTATGCCATCCTCTGCTTGGTTTTATACATTCTTAATGTCTGTGTTCATGTGCGGTTTCAGACAGACCAAGCAAAGGCGTTTTAATTCATCTAATTGTTTAATGTCAGTTTAGAGATTTTCCCTTTTTTCCCAAATGCTGTTCATGATTAAACTGTAATTATGAACAACACTGCTATTTTTATCCTACTCGGCATAGCAGTTAGATTTAGCATCAGTGCTAATTTGAAGGGAAAAAAAAACAATTCAATCTGCAAGTTTTGCAATTCAAAACTTGCCAGAAGGCTGCGTGCTTATCATCTTATTCATTTAATTTTTTAATTATTAATTTAATATTGATTTATTTTAGATGTATTTTATATTTGTTTTTTATTTAATATTAATTAATTAATTTAGTTGTTTAGTAATTTAAATATCGCATTACATTTTATCTTCAGTAATAGTACAGTACACCTGATTGCCACTTTCCACCCACATCCCTCATTTTCCATGATCTTTTCTCACATTTTTAAAAATACCTTTATTCTTTCTCACATTCTCCTCTGGCCTTTCTGTGTCAATAGGAACACCACAGATTTAAAGCGTATGATTATACTGTTTTATTATAGAAATGCTAGAGTTCACCAGCCAGAGGCCTTACAAAAACACATGCCATGATTGTTTATGGATTGTCTCCTTTAGACCATAAAGAGCTACAAGGACATAAGAAGCACTGATTTGATTCATTTTTCCCTGCAAATTAGAATTTCCCTGCAGGGACAAGCTCTCGTCAGTTCCTAATAGAGTTGGTAGGAGTTTTAATAGTGCAGGTCATGTTATGATTGGTGACTGCTGACAGTATGGCATTTTATTACTATTCTCTTTCATAAATGTTTGTTTTATGCATTTGAGGAACTTTATTTATTTCTTTATTTTTAAATTTGAGTAAGCCAAGACTCATTATTTTGGGTTCGTTCTTCAAAAGCACAGGTGCTTATAAAGATCTTTGGACAGAGAATAGGCGTAACCTAAATAAATGACTGGGCTTCTTTTTTGAAGAACTGCACTTTGCTGCATCTATAGCAGGCAACTAAAGAAAAAAAATGAAGGAAAGGAAAAACATCAAAATGAATTGGTTTCTTTGGTGTATCAGAGATCAAATGGGAGCGAGCTCATGATTACACTTAATCATTACTTTCTGATTTTTGTCACTTAAAAGGTCTGCCTATGTGTAGGGCTATGACTATGCCTGAAATCCATTAATAATTAACATACAATAAACATTTCTTCAATAATGGTGTATGACTAACCGAAATGAAGTTTTGCTGACAGGGCTAAACGTTCATTTTGTTCCGTACCTGCTGCGTGGTCATTTAATTTGAGTAACCGAGTTGGACCGAGCCGTGAAAAGGGAGAGAAGAGGGCATGTGACGTCAGGAGCGGATAAGGATCTGATTGGCTGCTGAAATCCTTCATGCCTTCGGACCCATCGGTCCTACATGGTTCAGCTGTGAAACAGAAATAAAGAGAGGAATAAACTGACTGATCTACATGCCAATCTCTGGCACGTTAACATCAAAAGCTCATTTGATGAATACAGATATTTTGGGCCATATAGATCCTTTCATAAATTCTTGAAATTATGTCTGTCGACACGTAACGTGTAGAAAGCCGCATGCATTTCCCTCCCTCTTTTTTGCTCTCTACCCTCTCATTCACTCTCTCTCCACACACACACACACACACACACGCACGCACACGCTCCCTCGCATTTCGTGGGAGAAAGTAAGAAGAGGGAGAGAGAAAGAGAGAGATTGAGAGAGAGTGATTTGAAGGCTCTCTCCGCTTTTCTGTTCACTCAGACTCAATGGGGCTCTAGCATTAGGGGTTTCAAGCTGTACAACTACATATTTATTACCCGTTCCCTTCTTTCTATTTAAGTTTTGTACATAACACAGATAACTTATTGAAGAACAAGGTGGGCTCGCCTTAAGACGCACCAAGTTTGTTAGAGGCCAAGTCGAAGTTGATGTCGAAAGAACGAAAAGGCTAATTTGAAACTGTAGTCCAACCAAACCGGTCCAAAAACTTGGGAACTATGGATATTCGGAAGAAGCGGAGGCCGTGGTGCATGGAGACCTCGTTCTTGCTCCTCCTGTGCCTTACTCTGGCACAAGCAGGTGAGCATTTCGCTTTTTTTGTTTGTGTTTGTGGGATTTGACAGAAGAAACTGTAACGTGATTTATGCATTGAGGCATTTTGTCTCAGTGCAACATTGGGTTTTGATGCGCTTTACGCGCGCCAGGTATCCACGAGATTACGCAGGTGATTGTGTTTTAGTGTTTCCAAGAAGATGCTTGAATCTTTTTGCTAAAGTATCTTCAGTTAAAGTGATTTCAGTGCATTGATTTCTACTTTTAATTCTGATACATCATGTTGGATCTAGCTGTCACTTGGTGAGCTCAGGTTAGCAGACTAAAACTCGGTTCGGAGTCCCTTAAGTCGACACCACTCTTTCAACTTGTACGAATTTTTCAAGAATTGAAATATGCACAAAACAAATACAGGCCCCTGAGTGGAGCTCCAGGCCGCGTTGGCACACATTATGTGGCATCCCAGACGGTGGCATAGGATAGGACGGTGCTTTCACATGGTTTGAACTTCATTTCAGCGCACAGCATCTTGAGATGATATTTGATGTTAGTGCAAACAAAGAACATTAATCGTATCGTAAATGCAAAGTAGGCTACATGGTTTATTTTTATTTAGGCTATATTTTTATTTTTCATTGATTGTTATATTGTTACTATTATTAATTACATGGTTCTCTTGAATGCTTTGTTCTGATTGGTCAGTCAGAACAAACCTCTTCGCGTTTTCTTAAAAATCATAAAAATAATATCTGTTTTTATTTGTTAATCTATAGCCATAACTCACTTAGAGTGTCCCAAAACCTTCACTGAGTATGTTTTTGGCTGACTGGATTATTCACCTGCTCTGAACTGTTATCTTTATTAACACGAGAGCTTTTCGTCTTCGTAAACCTTACGAACTTTTATCCAATGCGCTTTTTGTTGCTGACAGTAGGTTTTTGTTTTATTTATAAAACGAATCCATATTTAATATAAGAAGCACCATATACAATTAGTATTTTATTTTATCTACCCCTGCCGACTGGACATTAATTTCTGCACATTATTATTTTTACGTAAATCGTCAGCTGCGCTTCTAGCGTTCACCACTAGTCGGTGAGTGGCGCTCCAGAGTCTGCTGCTTCTCCATAGACGTTTCTTTTACAGTAAGTAGAAGCACATAATCAGATACAGTACATTTTCACACCATATTTGGACAGATTTAATTGCTATTTAAAGCTTCTGGTTGAATGAAAAAGTGACAAAACGATCTTTTCGATGATGGCGCGCACCTAAGGTCCCTCAGGCATGGATGTGATTCCAGATTTCTGATTTGATCGCTCTTTTTCCTCCCCATTCCCTCCCTTGTGTGTTTGGAGGAAGTCTGAATATTTGTGCCTCGCATGAGTAGGTTATTATTCTGCCCTGTGGTTCACAGAGATGCAGTGAATGAGTTAGTGTCTCCGTGTGTGAGCTCAGTGATGCACACGTCTATTACACCTGGAGAATTTTCCACAGTTTTAGGCCAGTGAATGTTGCACTGTGAATATTCCACAGCCTGCTATTGCTGGTTCAAAAACATCTATGATTTTTAATAACACAAACCAGTTTATGTTGTTCAAAACTTAACTCCAAAAAGTTATGCGAACCAAGCCACTATGGGATTCTCTTTTAATGTTCAAGTCCATTTATGTCTGGTAGTTACCTTTAAGCGGTCATCGTTGTTCCATATTGTTAACTTTGGGACAGCAGACAGACTTTTGGGAGTGCAGTGTTTTTTAGGTGGGGAATATTTATTTAACATGGATGTTCCTTCAACCTCATTTCAAAGGCAGCGCTCTCAAAGAACAGTCTGTCTCGCTTCTGTTAACCAAAACACCCTCAACCCAATGCAGCGAAAGAGGACTGAATGGAGCCACTGTGTGTGAAGGAAATGCCCGGAATATTCGTGTGTATATTCGTAGCACGTGAGAAAAGACTGTCCTCATGGGTGTGTCCATCATTCCTGACAGTTTCATGAATGTCATTGTGTTACTTACATTGCTAATCTTCCCCATCACTAACTTACTCTGGTCCTGAAGTGCATTGGAAAGATGAGGGCTGAAGTTTAATGGGTGCTCCTCAGTGCCTTATTAGATTTGTTGAATTGGCTATGGAAAGAGCATAGCATCACTATAATAATTGTGTATATTTAGTATTCAACTTTTGGTTGAAGAAGCACAGCTTTGCGGTATGTCTTAGAGAGATAGTTAGTCATCATGTCTTCAAGTCTCAGTCCACACAATCTTTTGTCCTAAAATACATAGAAAGTTGGCATACATTGTTAAAAATACAGGTTCCAGAAGAAGGTTTTTCACACCAGTGCCATAGAAGATCCCTTTTAGTTTCCCAAAGAACCCTTCAGTGAAATTTATTTTTCTTAAAGAACATTTTAATAATCTGAAAAACCAACCTTTTGTGGAATGGAACATTTCCATTGATGTTAATGTAGAACCTTTATTTTTAAGAATGTGGTGTTTGAGCCATTAATACCTTAAATAGATCACTGCATCTCTCTTCCAGACATGTTTCAACTTTCATTGCATTATGCAGCTGATTATTCTGGGGAAAAAATCTTAAAAATGGAAACATGCAATGAAAATGTCTTTACCAGGATTGTTGCAGCAGGTTTTATATCTTACAAAATTTCTGTATTTTAAGGTTAGTTTAAAATATTTTTTTGGGAATGCAGACATCTCACCACAAGAGGGCCCAACACATGCTCAAGCTTTTCAGTTCAATAGCGCCACATCTGAAGGATTCACTGAGCACATAATAAGCACCCTCTTCCTTTAGTCTGGCTTAGTTTTTATTAACATGTCTCAGGGAATTTAAGCTTTTGTGCATGCCTTATGATTATGCATCTTTACAGTTGTAAGCTGATAAAAGTTGTCTGTTTTCACACTTCTGTGCTTAAGATCACAACTGATTATAAAAACGACCAAGCTATTTGTCAGTAACCAAATTTAAGACTGATTCAGAATGTTTTGCTAACCATATTATCTTGGATTGCTATTAATAGGATTAGTCTGAGTAATTCTTAGTAAAGTATATTCATTTTCTGTGAGTAGTGTATACTTTGGTTTACAGTGATGGGTGTATACAGTAGCTGTGGGGAGTCTGTATAAACGCTCAATCTTTTTTAGTTTACATGATGTTTAATATAGTGGCCATGTGGTCAGTCTATCCATCCTGGCAGTGGCAAGCCGAGGTGGACTGTACACCACACACTGACTCATACTGAGCCACCTAGACCCAGAACACGCTGGCACAGAATATATATATTAGTATATATAGTATTAGTATAGTATTATAATATATAATAATACATTTACAACCTTTGTTTAAGGCAATACATGTTCTAAAGCAGTTCTTCGTTGACTTTCAAGAGGCCCTCCATCTCTAGGGAATGAGAATAATATTAAGCAAATGACAGCAAATAATCATTTGAAAATATAGCTGAATGCTTTTTTTCAAGTGGAATTGAATAGCTCTCTGCACTTGAACTGAATGGACACATTATGGACAGCACAAATGAACTGGCCTATTGTTTACATTTACATATTTATGCATTTAGCAGACGCTTTTATCCAAAGCGACTTACAGTGCATTCAGGCTATACATGTTTTATCACTATGTGTGTTCCCTGGGAATCGAACCCACAACCTTTCGCGCTGCTAACGCAATGCTCTACCACTGAGCCACAGGAACACTAGAGGTAGAACACTAGAGGTTTAGAGGTAGATTACTGATTGTTTGTTTTAAAAATCCCATGTTTGTGTCATAAAAGTACTACATTTGTTGAGAAGAATCTTTATTCACTTCCTGGAAAGCATCAGTAGTCAGGCTAATGTGCTTGTGTCAGCCTTTGGCTTTTTTATTTTTTTAAAGGTTTCATCAAGATAAAAAAACATCAACCACACTAACACACTTGGCAATCTGTGAACATGAAATACCTACTCGTTTGATATATATGTCTCTGTAACCCCATATTATGCCAGGAGTTGGTATGATGGCATAGCTGTCTGCGTATTATAAATAAATCATAAATATAGAGAGCCATGATTTAAATTATAACCTCTACAGGCCTGTACATGCACGCCTAACTACTGCGGTCGGCGGGAAGAGAGAATGAGACAGGGGAGACAGATCCAGACAGCTTGATGGATTTATCTTCATGTCTTTTGCATCTTTTGAAGTTGTATCTGTTTGTGGTTTACTGTCACATTTGTTGCAGTTGTTTGATACATTTGCAGGTGTTTCCTCCTCATTTGTTCAGAAATGTTGGACCTCTTCTCTATCTACTTCTTCATCCTCAAATCTATACGTCTTGCTCAAAACAAGGGCATCTTTGTGAGAAGTAAAGGTGAGAGTTGAAAAGGTCAAGGTGTCAGGTGGTACGTCCCGCTGGTATTTAGCACAGTTATTTGAAGCTCACAAGAAGACACTAGAACACCAAAGCTCAAAGAAAGAGAAGATGGAGTAACCAGTCTCCTGGAATGTTCTGTGACAGAGTTCTGGTGGTGGAAGTTTGTTTAGAAATGTTGGGGTCACCTTGACTGCTAATGACTTACCGTTGGGAATGTTGGTTCTTGGTCTTGTTCTTTGAGGATGATTGTCTGTTCCTGTGTTTGCGGACTGTGTGAGCACACAGTGTTTGTTTGTGTGAATGCATTGTGAGAGCATTCAGTGACTGGTTTCAGACATTTAAGAACATGTTTGCCATTTACAAAATATTTACTAAGCTCTGTTGAATGTTGGTGTTTGGTAGATGAAGTAGAAGCAGTAATGTCTTCTGTAATAAGTGCATGGCTTAGCAGAAGTGATGGACCAATGTAGGTTGATTAATCAGCTAAAATTGAGCTATTTTGAGATGATTTGTCCACTGACAGCTTTATTGATAGAAAGTGCTTTTTTTATTTGGAGCTATTTTTAGATAAATGTTCATTCTTGCTAAACTTAATATAATACATTTAGATTTTAAATCAATATTTCAAAATTGTTTTTTGATCCAATTAAATTATATATAGTATTTTCATTTTTTTTTTTTTTTTTTTCTACAGTGTCTTATTTTATTTGTGCACTGCTTGCCCTTATTCCCAATTTTGCTCTATTTGAGAAATGATTTTTGGGCCTCTCCCTCATTACTTTATTCAATTTTCTATGGTTGAGGTCTCAAACAGTGCCATACATTGTGCAGGTTGTCTCTTCTGGAAACCAATACAGTGACCAGAGACTTTTTCTTGTTCGTCTCTTTCTTCCAGAGTGTTTGAATAGGTTCACCTTTTGAGAATCAAGGAAGCATTGCAATTTAGCTAGAAGCCCCATTTTAGGGTATTCCTGCACTCTTGAACCTCCTTCAGCCTGTTTCCTTACAGTATTGTGTTGAATATTGTCCTCTAGTCTATTGTCCTCTTACGAACATCTGTCTCTATATTTTTTGTATGGCTAACTGTGTACTCACATTCTAATTAGTTTACATAAGTAGAATTCCTTATTTTTGGTCTGTAATATGAATATGCTAGTTGCTAAATGCAAAATGACTTAACTACCCATTGTGGTAACTGCACAGACTATATTTTGGTCAATGTGGTTATAGGGACCAAAAATACTGGCAGAGCCTCAGAGGAAAGTGCCAGCGCTAAAATGAAAGGAAACAGAAGATTTGTCAAGCCATAGAAAGAGTATATGGAGACAGAGCCAAACATGCTTAACCTCAAATAGGTATTGCAAATACATTAAGACTTGTTAGAGAGTTTAACATAGTTTTAGACAGTTAATAATGTAGTACACATGGTGGGTTCGAGCAGATGGCATCAGGATTCACATGAATCCCATAAAGAGCAACAGAGCTGCCAAGAGCAATAGGAAGATGGAAACAGACATACAATTTTAAAACCTGTCTGTGTGGGGCCTGTTGAATGATTCAACATTTGTTTGAACTCACTTTTTGAACTGTGTAAAATAGTGTTCCCAAAAACAAGTGCATTTATCTTGTCTGAAAATTATGTTATTTCATTTTGCAAGGCTCATACTAACAGAAATATGTGCTGTTAGCTCTGTTTGGATCTAAATGAACAGAAACTGTTAATATGAATGCATAATCATTTATTATAAATGTAATGAATGATGAAATAATGTTAAAAAGTGTCTTAATGCACTTTTTTTATTCTAACAGTGACCAAACTCTTCTTCTTCTACAGATCCGATAGATGTTTTGCGGGTGCTGCAGTTGCCTTCCCTCCCTGAAGGTGTGCAGAAGGTCCCGGGTTTCTGCACCTCTCGCCGGTCCGGCACTCCTGACCATGCCTACCGCATCACTAAGAAAGCCCAGATCTCTGCCCCCACCAAACAACTATTCTCAGGTAAGTTCTTTTAATATCTAGCCTAATCGTTTTAATAACCGTTATTCACATAAACCAGATCAAAGACATTCTGTTGTGTTCATAGACACACAATTGCGTAACTGAATGTTATATGTATCTGAAAGCCACTTATGGAGTGTTAGTATGTGTCTGGAATATGAAGGAATTCAAAAGGACAAGGGTATGATTTGTGCAAAAGGTAGGTTCATAATTGAAAGGCTTGAAAGGAAAAGTGCTGAGACGTAAAAATTGAAGGTTGGATACTTTTGTAGACGTTTGTATATACAATTAGGAATTTTACATTTTGGTTATAGGGAAAGTGCATTATATATTAAATGAAGTGTGAAATTATTTATCAGCTGGGTAATTTGGTTGACAGATTCATTCTCATAGTGGTTTCAAGTTTTTTTTTTTTTTTTTTTTTTTGGATGCTGTTTTAATATGCTTAGAAAGATTACTAGGTCTGGGTGAAAATCATTTGGGTCTCTAACATGCAATTACTCCTCAAAAGCAGGATGAGAGCTTTTCAGTAGCTAATGAGATGGTTGCATAGTTAAAACTAAATCTGAATGTTAGCGTCAATGAATTGTGTGCAATTTCTGCAATTTGAGTCATGAATCATACGTTTATCCCAGACTGCAAATGTGTCTGTGCTTGAAGTACACTTTTAAAAATAAAGGTGCTTAACAGGTTCTTCACAGCGATGCCACAGAAGAACCATTTTTGTTTCCTCAAAGAACCAGTCATCTCTTTCTTACCTTTTTATAATCTGAAGAACCTTCTTTCGCCACAAAGAACCTTTTGTGAAATAGAAAGGTTCTTCAGATGTTAAAAGTTCTTTATGGAACCATTTAGACAAAAAGGTTCTTCTGTGGCATCGTGAAGCACCTTTATTTTTAAGAGAGTAATCTACATTATTTGTCTCAAATCTTCATATTTCTAATTTATTATTATTTTTTTTAATTCTTGTAGGACGTTTCCCGGAGAACTTCTCCATCATGACTCTGGTAAAGGCCAAGGCTGGTCTTCAAACCTTCCTGCTGTCCATCTATAATGAGCAGGGTGTCCAGCAGCTCGGTGTAGAGTTGGGACGCTCGCCCGTCTTCCTGTATGAGGACCAGAATCGCAAACCCGCCCCAGAGGACTACCCACTGTTCAAAGGGGTCAACCTGGCTGACGGCAAGTCAGTAACCAATGCCTGCTGAGTCCCATCAGCCCATCAATTTCAAATATCTTATAATTACTTGTGTTATGAAAAACTGATGCTGTTAGTTTCCAAGCAATGTGATGTGTAACTGTTGTTTGAATAGTAAACATCACTTTTTAGACTAAGACATTTTGTAAAATATTAGACATTGAAATATAGGCGATGACGTCACTCAGCCCCCCACATGCTCCAAATTCACGAAAAAATGGTCTTGTTTGTTTGTGCTCCGTTTGTGCTGGTTTGTGCGTACAAAAATTTTGTTTGTGCTGCTTCGGTTTTTAAGATATTAAAACAATATTTAATAGTCTTTTTCTGAGGTCACTCAGCCCCCCACATGCTCCAAATTCACCCAAAACTGTCTCAATCGTTTGTGCTTCGTTTGTGCTGGTTTGTGCCGTTAACATTTTCGTTTGTGCAGCTTTGGTTTTTTAGATATTAAAATAATATTTAATGATCATTCTGAGGTCACCAGCCCCCCACATACTCCAAATTCACCCCAAATAATCTTCTTTGTTTGTGCTCCATTTGTGCTGGTTTGTGCCGTAAAAAAATTAGTTTGGGCTGCTTCAGTTTTTTTAGATAGGCTATCAAAATATTATTTAGTGATCATTCTGAGGTCATGCTCCAAATTTACCCCAAATAGTGGTCTTTGTTTGTGCTTCGTTTGTGCCGCAAATTTTTTTTTGTGTTGCTTCGGTTTTTTTAGATATTAAAATAATATTTAATGATCATTCTGAGGTCACTCAGCCCCCCACATGCTCCAAATTTCCCCTAATAGTCTCGTTTGTTTGTGCTGGTTTGTACCAGTAGTATTTTTTGTTTTTACTACTGTCTTTTTTAACAATACAGTTAAGTAATAAGGTAAAATTCAAATGGCAAAACAAATCACATGAAATAGTCGCAGTCACTTAATTGTTAGTAGCCGTATTCGTTCAATTAGGCTAATTAAACAGAAAAAAACCCGACTTGGGCCCATTTCACAAAACCAAAACAAAAAAATAACAAAAATAAATAAATAAAATAAAGACTTGGTAGGCCTATTTTCGTTTCTGCGCACAAATAAAACATGCAATATCCTACTGGCCTATTCAATACTTTTGTGTTCATTCCTTTTTTAACCATGACGAAAAAAAAGAACGGTTGTTGTATTTTTAAATGCCCTCCTGAAAACCAAATTTGAAATTAGAACCTTACACACAAAATGCTGCCAAAAAAGTAAAATGTTGATTTTCTTTTTTTTGTTTTTCTTTATGACTTATTGCACCTTTAGTAAGCATTTGAAAAATGCACAAATCAATCTAGAATTTTTATTTTAACAAGTTTTCTTTGGCCAAATTAGAAGTAGGCTAATGCTTCTCCAGCATGTTCAGTTTAGAACTATCTCTGTGCTAGATCATTGATGGGGAGCTGGGCTATTAATAGTAAATATGACCAAAACAGGATATTATTATTTTTATATGAATAATAAAATCGCTATATAGACGCATTTCAAGTGTTTATGAGGAGTGTGTGAGTATTATCGCGCTAACTGTATGATATGGATGCGCACGTGCAATCTCTAGTATTTTTTTCCTGCGGAAAGAACTTAAAATAGGCCTACTCCTTCATTTTTGGATGTGCTTTTTGTAGTCTCATGCAGTCTCCGTGAATGGAGCGCGTCACAACAATGAACCGGCTCACAGACACAAGAAATAAATCTATAGAAATCTTGAGATGCCTACTATTAAACAAACCAATTCAAATAAAAAAACAAATCTTCTCTAATTATGTGGTCCATATGAAAGGTGCATTTCTCTATTAAAGGCACGTCCATTAGCCTACCGTGGAGATGGTTATCAGCGTCGGTGTTTGGCAACTTCATCTTTGCAGCCGACACTGACTGAGAAAGCACTAGTTTAGTAATAAGTCCCCCCCCCCCTCCTCCCTAAATTCCTATATATTAAAGGATGGTTTATTATATTAATCATTTAAATATAAAAGTGCGACTAGACTAGGAAAAAATCTTTAAAAAGGTCAGTAGCAAAAACGAAAATATTACCAGCACAAACAAACGAGACTATTAGGGGTGAATTTGGAGTATGTGGGGGGCTGAGTGACCTCAGAATGATCATTAAATATTATTTTAATATCTAAAAAACCAAAGCAGCACAAACGAAATTTTTTACAGCACAAACCAGCACAAACGGAGCACAAACGATTGAGACTATTTTGGCGACGTTTTGCGTTGGGTGGGGGGCCAACTTCACTCTTTTGTGACTATCTGGCCAGTTCACACACATTAAACCTTCAATATCTCCTCTCGTCCTATAGGTGGCACCGCATTGCCATTTCTGTGCAGAAGAAGAACATCACTCTGATCCTTGACTGCAAGAATCGTATTACAAAAACTCTGCCGCGTAGCAACAACCCAGTCTTGGACACCAAGGGCATCACTGTCTTTGGAGCCCGTCTCCTGGATGAGGAGGTCTTCCAGGTCTGGTATACCTTGTGCAAGAGATAAAGGAATTCTGTGATACACACTTTCTGATTGATAGATGACAATTAAAGGGAGAGTTCACCCAACAAAAAAAAAAATTCTCATCATTTACATAATTTACAATTTCTTTCTTCTATTGGACATATGAAGATATTTTGAAAAATCTGGGTAACCAAACAGTTTATGGTCCCCATTGAGTTCCATATTACTTTTTCCAAACCATGGGTGTCTATGGGGACTGACTGGCTACTGTTTGGTTACCCAGATTCTTTAAAATATCTTCTTTTGTGTTCAGCAGAAAAAAGAAATTCATTGAGGTTTAGAACATGATGAGTAAATGATGACAGAATTTATTTTTGGGTGAACTATCTCTTTAAGAAGGGTTTCTTTGTAACATGTTTGGAGTTTTTTTTTTTAATTGTCCTCATGAAATGAACTACAATTTATGAACATAAACATGAAATCAAAACTGATCTTATTTACTTTGTTAATACACATTCCTGGATTTTTAAGTAAACCAATAAGTACAAGTATTTATTTACCAAATTTGATGATGATGAACATTTTCAAACGTTTTCTGTCTGCATCGGTCTTCATAAAGCTCTTTCTGACTTCTGAAACCTCACACAAATGTTACTGAGGGCCAACTTACAAACTAGTCGAGACCGTGAAAACAAAATGTGTTGTTGAAAAAAAAGAAATCATAAAAAGGCAAGTTGTCAACTTTGAAACAACTAAATTATGAAATCACTTTTACAGTGTACTCTTGTTGAGTGCCCACTTGATACAATCCAGTCAATTGCTGATGTATCTAATTAAGTCCTATCTTACGTATTCTCGCTGAATATTCTACTTTACTCTAAAATATGTCTCAGAACGGGGTTGCAAATGTCATTTTATTTTGACTTTAAATTCCTCCTATATGGTATAATCAGAAAATCACATGTGAGACAGTTCTGTTGCACTTCACGTATTGCTATTCAAATAATATTTAATAAAAAAAATATACACAAATAAAAAATTTAATCTTGCACATACTAAATGCCTTAGTATCCCACATTACCTGACTTTGACCCCTGGTAACAAACTTGATAGTTTATTCACATCTGGTTGTTAAAGTGACATCTCTTCTTTTTCTTTGCTTCTCTCCAGGGTGAGATCCAGCAGCTGCTGATCGCATCCAATCCTCAGGCCGCTTATGACTTCTGCGAGCACTACAGCCCCGACTGTGACTCCCCTCTGCCCAAAGTCCAGTCCCAGGACCCAAACAGCTACGTGAGTACCACAGCACATTTTTACAATGGGGCAAAGTGTCCTGATGTGAGATATGGAAATAAAGTTTCACCAGTCAGTAGCAACAACTCTTCTCAATGCATCAATGTACGATAAATGTTTTTGATTATGCAAAAGCAGTGACTCATCAGTCATTAATCATGCCATTCAAAAGCTGCATCTGTATTTCACTTGGATTGGACTTGCGCTAAATGCTTGGAGAAATATGGGCCAAGCCAGATATTGTAAATATTACTCACAAATGCATCTCACATCAGAATGCCAGCTGAATATTCATGAAATTCGTCCACAAAAATCTAGAATTTTTATGTTTCAAAGCACATTAGTATCATGTTTCACCTGCAGTATAATAGAGCCCCTTATGTGAGTCAGATACACATCACTCCCCTCCAACACATTTTCATACATCCACAGCTCTTCCACGTCATCAAAGGTGCTCTGTCCTAATGCAGTCTCCGTTTCTCATCAGTGCATGTGGCTTTCTTGAGATTTATCTCTTACAAAGAACAAGAGGAATCTCACTTCAAAGTTTAGATCAAACTGGAAACATAGCAACCTAGAGGAGCTATATTACAGCTTCATAGGGACCATGGTTAAAAAAAAGGTGCTGTAATGCATTATAATGTATTGCTTTAATGAAGACATAACATATTTTAGTATCAGTAAGATCAGTTTTTATCATTGTTTTGAGTTTTAAAGTTTGTTGTTTTTGTTATTTTAGTAGTTGTTTTCTATATCTATATAGTGTTATTAAATTTTAGTTTAGTTTTAATACATCAAGTTCAGCTAAATTAATCAACTAATTAATTTAAAAAAATATTATGTTATGTTATTAATGTTTTTTTATATTATTTCAGTTAATGTTTATTTTATTTCAAATAATGATTTTTTTTTTGTATGGTTTTACTTTTACCTTCAATTTTAGTTTTATTTACATATGATAACCCCGAGACAGAAATATGATAAATTACTCCAATTTTCTATAAATAGTTATATTTAATACATTTATTTAATTAGAATGAATAATTCTTTAGTCAAATAGGCTGAGCAGCATAGCAACTTGCCACAATGGCTTTTATCTTTTATAATGGCTTCAAGCACAGCTCATTCAGTCTGAATTTAGGGTCAAAACTATTTTATAACGTCCAATTGAATCTAAATGCTGAAACTGCGTAACATAGCTTTATTTTGCTTACTGCTTACAATATACCCTCGTGACAGCTTTTCAGCTGAATGCATTTGTTTTCTTGTTCATTGAAGTTCTCAGTGTGTTTTGCAGTAATGCAGTAACATCTGAGTGTTACTCAAAGCCATGAGTCTGATGAACATGATAAAACCATCATGCTTTCATCTTCCCTTTATTTCTAGTTCCTACATCCTTCACTTTTCTCTCCTCTCTCCCTATTATTCTCTCAATCATTTTCTCTTCCCAAAGTCTTGTCGTTTGCTACATTCTCTTACTGTCACTCACAAGGCCTCTCTCTCTCTCCTTCCCTGCATTCCTCTGGCTTCACTGCTCCTCTCTCTCCCCCCCATGTCTCTCAGTACTTTGATGAAGAGCGGGATGATTATGAATACCCCTATTATTATGAAGGAACTACGAGTGTCCCTCCCTCCGTCCCAGCCGTGGACCCCACCAAAGAGGTAAAGAGGGAGAGCGAAAGTGGAGTGAATCAGAAAAGAGAGGAGGAGAAAGAGACGGCATGAGACCTGATTTAGGGTAACTTGATAAGTGCCTGCAAGGCTGAAAAAATAATGTTAACGTTTTAAATAAATGTAATAATTTTCATGTCTTGTTTCATAAACATCCCTCTGACAAAACAGATCTAAGAAAATTTGATGAGGTTTATGCTAAAAAGAAGACAGCAGGGTAAAAAAAAAAAAAAAAAAAAAAAAAAAAAATGTATCACAGTCTTATCAATTGCTTCTCAAGTAAATGTATTTATTTTAAGGATGTTTACTAGAAAACAAGATAAAAAAATATTGATTACATTTGTTTTTAAATATATTGCCGTGTAAACTGTGACTGTAGGCTTTGGTTTTGGGTAATGCATACTTGAATATATAGAAGAAAAACTATAAAATCACAACATGGTATGCAAATAAAAGAAATAAAGAATACCAATGTGAAGTCATTATGCAAATATTTCTATGACATTGACAAGTTTTAATTTTAAATTTCTTTATACATTTTACAAAAACCAACTGGACCCAGAGAGTTTAATATTAAACTCACCTGTCTCTTTCAACTGAATACGTTCATCCTCTCTTTTCTGTTCACTCCTGTCTCACATCATGTGATGTCCCACCTCTTTCCGTTCATCACCTCGTTTCACCTCGCCCATCACCTGTCACTCCATAATATTGATGTTGCTTGTGTCATTTACCATGTTGTCCTTTGTCATATATTTGTACCTGTATAGTGTCAGAATGTTTGTGTTGGTCAGTTCATGATTGTGTGTATGTGGATTTTTAAAGGGGACTGGAGGCACAACACACATATACACACACACACACACACACACACTATATCACAGATCATGGCCGCACTGTGTTAAACCAACAGCTCTAGAGAAAGAGATATATAAATATGGATTTACTAAACAGAGAAGGTAGTGTCTATAGATCCAAGTGTAATGTAATATATATATATATATATATATATAGAATACGTTTTTTAAAATTATTTTTTATTTATATTTAAATATTATATTTACTTGTTTAATTCTTTTTACATTTTATGGCTAAATTCCATATTCCATTGTAACTTTTTGATTTGATGCGGACATAATAGCTCAGGTAAACAGGGTTTACCACTTTTCATTCTTCTCAATTGCATGGCATTACTCTTCTTAAACCTGGTTTTATTCTTATGTGTATTTGCATGTTTTCACATTTCACCTGTTGTGTGAGTAACAAAACTTGTGAGTTCGCTTGTGTCTTGTGTCACCCTGATCTGTTATCATGTACAACGAGCGTCTGTGTCTATGTGTTTATTCATATCCATCTCTTCACTTTATAGGTTTACTTTCACTTTGGCCAAGATTGTACTCTCACTTATTTGTAGTGCTGTTTTTCTTGCCCTGTGGACAGTCATGTCTTTATCTTGCGTGCTCACTGAGCTCTTTAAAAAGCTATTTTGTGTTTCACTGTGAGTATAGTTAAACTATACTAGTTTAATTTAGCTCAGTATGTGTCAACTTGAGGATTAGTCTTCAATTAAATATGCCTGTTTTATTTTCTGCAGTTTGTGCTTTTGCTTATCATCTGAATCTGGGTAGTCTACGCCATTCATTCCTTTCACATTGATTAGTGTATGATATTTGAATCAGTTTTCAGATTTTTATGTTATTTACTTAAACTGTTTCCTTTAATGATTTGCTAGCCAGGTCATTTTTAATGGAATTATGAATGGTGTATTATGACTATCTCCCTTCCTTTCCTTTAATATCCCTCTCTTTCTGTGCAGTTGGGCAGCACAGTGTACCAGCCATGCATCAGTTTTATCAGCAGATGCTATTTGAGCAAACTTTCCCCCCAGTGCCTCACAGCGTTATCCCCATGCGCACAACATGCTGCTTTTTTAATGTGGAGATTGGCATTATTGGAGAAAACAGTATCAAATTGTTTGTTTCTTTAGGTATGATTGAAGTTCATGAAGTCTAAACTTATTAAGTGACTATAAACATCTAAATCTGACTTAGCTTCATACTGTATCCAGTAATGCCAGTGAAATCTCAGTCAGTCATTCAAGCGCCAGCGATCTTAAATTCATTGTGTTGTCTCTCTCTCTTTCTGTCCAACCCCACTGCTTTGAATCCCACCCACCCCTGATGTCTTCCACTCTCTATCTCTCTCATTCACTCTTTTCATCAACGCTGACCTGACACTTATGCTTTGAAATACAAACAATATCAATCAAATAGGAGGGAAAGGCGAACAACGGCAAAGCTGATAAGTCAAAAACTACCCCAGCCAAAGCTGCTCCAGCTAAACCAGCTAAAACCAAGCCAACTCCAAAGCCAAAGGCCAAACCTACTGCTGCGCAAGTCTTGATCTCAAAGATAAAACCTACTTTAGCTTCTAAACTAGCATCTAAACCAAAAGCAACACCGGCCCCAAAGAATGACAACAAAAAGAAGGCAAACAACAATGGAAAAAATAACGGTCATGCTAAAATAAATGGTAATGGCACTGGCAAAAGCAATGGGAATGGGAAAGATGCTAATGGTAAGGCTAAGGCTGGCAGCAATGGCAAAGCCAATAATAATGGCAACGGGAAGGCAGCTGTGGAGAAAAAAGCAAACGGAGAAGCTAAAGCTAATGGTAATGGTGCAAAAACAGTGAAGACTGAAAAGGCAGCAGTGACCAAAGTAACAATAGCAAAGAAGTCAGAGACAACTGCGAAGAAAGCAGAGACCAAGCCTCAACCAGCCAAAGACAAAACAAAAGCCAATGCAGCACCCGCAAAGCCGAAAGCGACCAAACCTGTGGTAGAAAAGGTTCAGACCAAAGTTGCTAAAACTCAAAAATCTGTTGCTTTCAAACCCACCCCTGCGTCTTTGCCTCTCCCTTCAAAGCCCAAGGTCTTGGACATCAATAACGTCAAATCAATGTCCAAAAATTTCCCACCCTTCGACAAGGCTGCTGTGAGTGGCACGACCATGTCTTCTCCAGATATACCCAAGAAGAAACCCACCAATGGTTATCAACAGGTACAAAATCAAGAGCCCGCACTGGCTTTCCAGAGCTGTATTTCCAACCTCGCCATCCTGGTAGATCAGGACCGCGTTCATAAAGTATCTCAAAGAAAGTGTTGATCTGGGATTTGTCTTCATTGAAAATGTTGAAAGATCTCAGATGCAACACATACTCTGGTGTGCTTTGTGAATAAGGTCTTGCCATCTTGCCTTTCAGGTTTTACATATGTTTTCAGTATTAATGTCATTCAGAACAGGATCAGGAAGGCGCAGAAAAAAAATAAAAAAAATTTAAAGCACATTTTTTACATATTTTGCACTTTTTGAATTTTAAATCAGTGTGTAAAACCATAAAGGTATCAAGAGACTGACCAGCTGTGAGGTTGGAGACATACAGACCCGCTGGACCTTCTCCATCCCTTTCATATATCAAATGATCTGAGAGATCATTAGAAGGATATGATAAGCGGTATAGACTGTGTCATCACCGCATGGCTATTTGTACAGTCTTTTGTCTGTCTTCTTTTCACTCCAAATCACTCTCTACCCGGTTAGTTTTTAGAAAGTAGATCACCAGGTAATGCGATTAGAGCATGTGATCAGTTAAGAAACATCAGAAGTCGCAGTTTATTGAGTCATTGGTAGAGCTCAATGTTACACATGACACAACGAGTCTCTTTCTTCGTCTCATTTTATGACTTCAGCCTGTTTCTCTTTTATGTGTTGTTTGTTAAATGCTGTCCTGTCAGTATGTGAATGAAGCAGTTTCACAGAAAATATCCTGTTTAAAACAGCGACTCTGTGACGCAGCACTCCATGATTATCAATTCTTTCTGTCTTTGTTGAAGATCTGAAATTGTGGACAAATATCCGAAAGTTGTTTACTAATGCAGTCAGTTGTGTTTCAATGGTCTGAGATTATTGACACCAACATCAACAACTTTAAAGTCAAGTTTTGACCCAACTTGACTATATTTTATCCTTGACATGGCAAAGTGGCTAATTAAACCAAATCAGGTTGAAAGGAAAATCTGGGACAGCAAATCTTGGCGATTCAAATATGTCTTTCACAATGTAAAGGCTTATTACAAGATTTTTGATTCCAGCTGCAAAAGTTTCCTGTTCTGATTTTACTATGACATGAGATCAATGGTGTTTTTGTGTGTCTATTGGCAAAAACACATTGATCTTTTCTTTCTACAAGTTCATTAGACCTGAGCTTGTTTCATACTAATCTATCTCTCCCCTTCAAATCTGCTTACCTCCTCCCCCAACCCCTCCCACCTCTCGGCCTCCTCCAATCAGGACATAGATCCTGCTTACTCAGAGGCTGACCACACCCCCACAGAGACCGATTATTATTACACAGTAGAAGAGGCGAGCCCACAGCCAGAGAGTGATCTGACTGGATATGAAGAAACCATTAACCAGGTAACCCACACCCATAGATATCTGAGAGACATGGAGCTGAAAACAGTCTCTCAATTACTCTAAATCATTACAATGGAGGTGAGACCAGCCTGTGTATATTTTACCTTAACAATTAACCATTCTGCAGCCACGTGTGCCATGATAAGTGCTGTACTTAACTGAAAAATGAATGCATAGCATCCATTTTATCAGATATTTTTTTGTGATTCTAAAAATTACCTCAAGATTTTCTCCTTGTTCCTATGTCAAAACTGGGCACGACACCATTTTGACATAAGAATGGAAATCTTGAATAACAGAGATCACAAAATAAATGGTACAATTAAGGAATGAATACCATGCATTCATTGCTGGACAGCTTCTTTTGAGATGATTTTTTGGGATGCAGACACTGCCAATATGTAAGATTTAAGAAACTGGTAAACTTTACTTTGAGCAACTTAGTAAGTTAGTTATGGATAAACTTAACTAAAACATGTTTTTGTCTAGAGTGCCACTTTTTGGTCAGGTTTGTATTTAAGAATAGATGTTTAGGAATAGTTTGGAAATGGACATGGCCAGGAAATGTAAATGAAAGAGTCAACAATACAATGGTAAGAGACTAGAAGTAGTGCTTTAGTGTTTGCCTCAAAGTGTGTTGCCATAGACCTGAGTGATTCTGTGGTCTCATTTTGAAACTAATTTATTGATTTTTTAACAATATTTGGAAAATGCACCAGAAAAAGAATTTCAAATTTATCTTGAGGCACAACGCTCATAATTATGGTCACACATTTTGCTTAGTCAATGCCTTGATGACGGAGATGAAATGGACAAGTGCTTTCTTAAGGACCGTTCACGTCAAGGATGATTACTGTAACTATACATTTTTAATAATCGTTCTTATTCTATGTTTACAACACAAATATAATAGTAACTACACAGAGGAATGACAATTGGAATCACTTTTAGAATTTTTTTTTCCAAATGATGAATGATAAAGAGCAGGATTCCATCCTGCTTTAAAGAGCTTGAGCATTTAAAGTGGCTGTGCGTGATTATAATAAACAGAACATTATCATCCATTGGCGTGGATGCTGATATGATTAATGTTACAGTTATATTTATAGTTATTGTTCTTGGTGTGAACAGGCCTTTAGTCTGAAAAATAAAGTGGTAAATAAGACTATTGCTTCATTGTGTAAAATTAGACATGAAGACGACTGTGTACTGTGTGTGTGTCTGTAAAGCTGTGCGTGGATGTTTGCCCCACTCTCATATCTGTTTTACAACAGGTAAGATCTTTTATTCTGATTATTCTGTCTCTTTGCCTTCTAATTTCCACTTTCCTCTCTATTTTCCTATTTTCTATTCATTTCTGCCCCGTCACACCATATAATCTTCCTCCAAACCATCCACTCCACCCCTACCTCTGCTCCCAATGGAACGGCCCAGGTTGACGAGACTGTTGGCGCTGAGGAAATAGATGCGACCAAGTCAGGTGGTGAAGGGGTGTCTCAAACACCAGACGAGCCCTTCACTGAGGAGTACATTACAAGCGACTTTGGAACAAAGGAGTATGACTATTCCTACAGGGACTACAATGAGCCCATCATCGAAAGCAAGACGGAAGACACCTTTGGCCCTGCCCTGTCCGCTGTGACAGATGAGGGAGGTGTAAGTTACCTTGTGCTTTCCAGCAAATTCACTTTAAACTTTGATAAAAGCTTCAATTGAATTTGCAGTGGCTTTAAATCTTGCAGAGGAATCAAGCAGGGAGTTGTCAATATCAGCTAAGTGTTGGTGCTGGTCCAAGACTTGAGCTCTGTTCCAAAACCTAGTTAATTGCCTAGACAGAAATTTAAGGTAGAATGTGATGACAATGCACATACCTTGTTTGAAGACAGCAGCCCATGTGTCCTTTACTTTAAAGGCAAATCTAGAATTCATCTAGATGGCAGAAAATAAGTATTTATTATTAATGAAATACTGGACAATATTGATAAATTTGTTCATTCTTAATTAATTTATAATTATTAAGTATATGAATAATCTAATAATTACTGACTATTTGCATGAGTTATTGTCACGGTGCACACAGCAGGGAGGATACAGGAACACGCAGACGAGGACGTAAACTCAAATATTAATAAAACATCAGGGCTAGACATGGCAGGGCAAGACAAGGCTTACAGACAGGATACACCGGGAGTAACGAGTAGACCAGACGAAATCAAACTGAACAGACAGGACTATAAATACACAGGTAAATCATAGATAACGAGACAAACACAGCTGGACACAAATTAACTAATGATCACACTTAACAAGGACAGGAAACAAACCAAATATGGACACAAGAGGCAGGAACACATGACACACACAACAGAACCCTGACAGTTATGAATTGGTATGATTATTAAAGTATCACATTGTTTGCTTAGCAACATGTTAAAGCCAAACTCTTGTTGGAGTCATAGTATTATAGTATTTTGAACAGGCTTTTATTTTTATATTTTCAGTTTTCAATTGAATTTTAGTTTAAGTTTTAGTAATTATATTATAGTTTTAATTTATTTTAATTTATTTTTAATTAATTTTCTTTATAACTTGTATTTACATAATTAGATTTATTTTTTAGTTTTAGTCATTTTAGTACTTGAAGGAAACATTTCTAATTTTCTGATTACTTTTACTTTTTATTTATTTTTTACAAATATTTTCATCTAGTATGTATATTTGTATTTCATATTATGAGCCCTACTCATGACATGTGGAAAAAAAATAGAAATTGTAGACACAAATTAAGAATTCATTCTAACAATTTATTAATTTAGTCCCTCGTGGCCACGATTTAACCAAATTAAAATGGGGCTACAAAGTAATTCAAAGTGGCCATGATTTAACTGAAACAAGGGAACAAACTGATTATCGATCATGGGAACGAATTCTTAATTTGCAGCCATGATATCTTTTTATTTTTCCCTGTATGTCATGTCCAGGGCTCTGTATCAAATAACAACAAAAAAAACTTTTATATATATATATATATATATATATATATATAACAGTAACAACATTGGTAGGCAGTTGGCAGTAAGGCTGCTCGCTAAGTTTTGGAAGAAAACTTCAGTCAACTAATTTGCATTCAGTGTTTACTTAAGACTAAATCAAGTTTGCTTAGAGTAATGATTTAGCAAGTTATGCCATCAACAGGAAATGGTTCTCATGTCAGCAAACCTTGTTTATCACAAGACTTAAACACTATTTCTCCTGCACAAGATTCCTCTGCAAGTCTGCATAGAGTGCTTAGTTCAGTAGAGCTCCATCAGTATTGGTTGACTCCTCTGCTCTTATGCTGATCTGAGAGCAGTCCTAATCTTGATCAGCATAGAACAGCAGTATCTTCTTGGAAGGGTACCACAGTGTTTCTGCTTGACTTCAGCTCCAGAGCTGTACAGTATGTATTAACATGCTGTAGACCTGCATATACAAGAATAAAAATGTATAGTGGTCACTTACATTTAGATGGATGGCCTCACAACAGAAGATAAGTGAAATTTTAAGCCTGTTTGGTCAGCTAAGTATCTACTTAACTTCCTTAAAAAATAATTAGTCAGTCAAGGTAAATCTTTTAAGTTTCAGTGGTTTATGGATCACGTCCAAAACCACAAAAAGGGGTTATAATGTAGTAAGTGGGTACCTGAACATCTTGGACTGATGGTTTCTTGTTTGTATATTGACTGGGCTCTGTTTTGGGTTACATATCTGTTTTCCTCAGGCCTCCGTGCGAGCCCAGAAGGGAGAGAAGGGAGACCCTGCTGTCCTTGAACCTGTAAGAGACATACTTTCATAATCAAAACATTACTCCAAATCATTATGACAACTGGAAATAATCAAGGGAACTGCTTTATCTGTTAAGACATGTAATTCATCCAGGCCAGCAGAGGGTGCTACAAAATAACATTGTAATGTATTTCATGTATTAGTGTTTCCTAAATGTACTATTTCTGTGTTTAATTTCTTAATTTTACTGTCTTCACAGGGCATGTTGATTGAAGGACCACCTGGACCAGAAGGACCAGCAGTATGTTCAATTTATTTGTTTTTGATGAGTCAGCATTCTCAGTCCTCCCCAAAATTAAGCTAATGACCAAATAAAGTTTGACTCTTCTAAAGCAGAACTTACTTTCATACAACTGCCATATTGAGCATTGCGAGTTATCCAGTTTATGTTTTCATTACATGCTAGTGCATATTTTAGGTTTGTGTAGATTATAATTATGCAATATTTCTGTCTGTGTTAGGGTCTCCCTGGCTCCTCTGGCCCCCAGGGACCCCCTGGTTCTGTTGGTGATCCTGGTGAGAGGGTGAGTGGACAGTTTTTTGTGTTTATGCTTTAGATGAGGCTGTTTTTTCTCCACTTCTGTCACATGATGGAGTTTGAGTTCCTTGTCACTCCTTACTTGGAGTCTAAAAGACATTTAATATTCATTCACTGATTTGATGGCACTAACGCTATCGGATGAGAACAAAACTGAATTGGCCTGCCCTGAATAACGATGCTGTTGTTTTCTGATTCATAGCTGACTCAAATTTGCTCATAATTCAATTTTGCAAGATTGACACTTATTGAACTGAACTGAACCAACATTGAAATGACTTGAGCTGAATAATGACATTGCTGTCTTGAATGGAGCTGATTTTGTATATGGTATTAAATGTAGCAACAATATGTCTGAAATATATATTTTATTTTTACAGTTGTATATGTAACTGTATTAAAACAACATATATGCAAAAAATGTGCATGTTTGTAATAATTTTTTTAATACATGTCTGTCTTTTATATTTACTTGCATAATATCAACAAGTATTGATGAATTTTAGGATAAATATACATGTACAAGACATGTATGTCCAAAAATGTATTGCACATACACAAACATGCATATATGTTAACATATGACAATTTCTAATAGATTTCATATGTTTTTACTTCATATGACAATATATTTCTTATATGGAAATGTATGTACATATATTACATTTAGGTATGGGTGAATTTTACACAATTATTGAACTAAACTGAACAACTGACTAGAGCTGAATAATGACACCATTGTGTCATTTCCTGTTTAATTCTGTGAAACTGCTTTGAAACAATCTCTATTGTATAAAATGCTATAAAAATAAGGTGACTTGGCTTTAGATACTGGTTTTTGAGTTTAGTTTGAAATATATGCTGTGGTGCTCATAGTTTCAACTTTGCATATGTCCTTGTGAATATATATTTAGTGTGTTAGGTTTAGAGTGTTTATAATTTTAATTAAAAGCAGTATAATTAACCCTGTTGGTTGTTTCTGTAGGGTCCTTCCGGTAAAGCTGGTCTACCTGGAGCGGACGGTGTCCCAGGACCTCCTGGAACTTCTGTCATGCTTCCTGTAAGTATCTGTGTCCTTTCTTTCTTTCTTTCTTTCTTTCTTTCTTTCTTTCTTTCTTTCTTTCTTTCTTTCTTTCTTTCTTTCTTTCTTTCTTTCATTCTTAAAGTCATCTCACCACTAGATGTCACCATTATGGTTCAACAAGTTATATGTGACTTAATTCCTAACAGTCCCCCCCACCCCCCTCCGAGTTCCTACATCCTTGTACATCCTTGTTACTTAAAAGAAATAATTTCAAATCCTTAATTTGTAAAACTCTTTTCTGGTTCTTGCAGTTCCGTTTTGGACAGAGTGCTGGTGAAAAAGGGCCCGTTGCCTCTGCACAGGAGGCCCAAGCTCAAGCCATCCTGTCTCAGGCTCGGGTTAGTAGCACCTGTTATATTGCAATTATTTCATATTTATTTATTAGTTTTTCCACATTGAGGCCTAACTTTATGCATCTTAATTTTCTTCTGTCTAGTTGGCTATGAAAGGCCCACCAGGGCCAATGGGTTTCACCGGCCGTCCAGGACCTACGGTAAAAGAGCTAAACACAGATAAATAAATAAAACAGACATGTCTGTTACAGTATTACATGTTGTTTGTCAGGTTCTTACATTTTGATGTTGTGATCCTGTACAGGGAACACCTGGAAGTCCTGGCTTGAGGGGAGAAAGTGGAGACCATGGTCCTCAGGTAAAGTCCTTGATTTGTGTTTCTGTGACATTATAATTCTTAGCCATGCCTTAAGAACACTAGCAGGACAATGAGCCATTCTGAGATGCTCTAACATTCAGAATGTATAAATATCTTGGATATAAAGAGACAGCCTTCTAATTTATCATGCATCCCTATTGTGTTTTTGCAGGGCCCCAGAGGTCCTCAAGGATTGTCTGGTCCTCCTGGTAAATCTGGTCGGAGGGTAAGTCCACTACAGTGCTCATGACTAATATGTGACCCTGGACCACAAAACCAGTCTTAAGTCGCTGGGGTATATTTGTAGCAATAGCCAAAAATACATTGTATGGGTCAAAATTATAGATTTTTCTTTTATGCCAAAAATCATTAGGATATTAAGTAAAGATCATGTTCCATGAAGATATTTTGTAAATTTCCTACCTTAAATATATAAAAACTTAATTTTTGATTAGTAATATGCATTGCTAAGAACTTCATTTTGACAACTTTAAAGGCGATTTTCTCAATATTTAGATTTTTTTTGCACCCTCAGATTCCAGATTTTCAAATAGTTGTATCTCGGCCAAATATTATAACAAACCACACATCAATGGAAAGCTTATTTATTCAGCTTTCAGATTATGTATAAATCTCAGTTTTGAAAAATTGACCCTTATGACTGGTTTTGTGGTCCAGGGTCACATATAAAAAAAAAACATGCAGGTTTACTTTGACTCAGGCCTTATTTATGGGCCAGAATATCATAGTAACTTCAAAGCAGTAAAAAGAAAACTGCCTAGCAATAACCCAGAACACCCTAGCAGGGCCGTGCAGAGACCTTTGGAGGGGCAGGTGCTCAAAGTATAAAAGGGGCACATGGAACACAGCTTTTAATAGGGCTGTGCTGCTTGCTGATATGTGTATCGAAATGGATGCTTCTGTATTGATACAGCAGCAAATGCCATGATGCAGGTTTGAAAAAGAGACACAGAACAGAAAAGACCATTTTAAGTTTAAATGTTAAAGACATTTTTTGCACCTCTTAATTACTCTGGAATGATATTATTATTAGTAGTATTGTTGTTGTTGTTGTTATTGTGTTTACAGGGTATGGTGGTTTTGCTGTTGTAAACACTACTGTTGTTGTTGTAGAAAAAAATATTCCTGTCTTATTTAAAATAGAATTCTATTCTAATCCTGTTCTGAATTTATTCATTTTTTGAATGATAATGATTATAAAAACAGGATTGATAAGTATAATTCGGAGGAAAATCAGTATAAGCCCAGTGTTGTGATAATTATTTTTAAGGCACTCTACGTTATTTAAATAAATACTGTAATAATAATAGTTCAAAGTATGAATAGTTTTTAGTCAGATAACATAAAAAAGACAAGACACCTCGACGCGCTTTAAACTTTTCCCAATTAAACAAGAACGAAAGAGAACAAGCACCTTTGTTTTTATTGCTGTGTGTAGAACCACTTTAGCTGCATTTTTTATTTAATATTAATTTTAATAAAATGTCCATTCGTCCCCGGCACTTTATTCAAGCTCGAGCAGGTTTTTCACATAGAGGTTTCTAGATTTAAATCTAGATTTAAATTAAAGAGACATGACCTGACGTTTTATTCGTATCCAAAATGAGGAGATATGAATATCAGGAGAGCTGAACACTCTCGTGCAGTGCATGTTTCATTCATACTCAAGCCACAGGGCGCTCTCGCACAGAAACTTTTGACGTATGGACAAACTCACAAGGCTATCGCTGTAGCTGAGCTGAATAAAAAGCAGAAACGTTTTTACTGATGAAACGTGAAGACAAACACACGATTGGGAAAATATATGGTTTATGTGTGTTTTTCAAGTTATCTTCAGGTAATAAATAAATAAACTATATGAAAAATGCAGTACTGATTGACATATAATTTAGTATAGAAACTATAAAATATATTTCCTGAATTATTCTGTGATAAAAATGGGAAAAGGGTGTTCGTATTAGCCTTTATAAACCAATCATAAAATTGTCATTAGGAAAACATTGAACAAAAATATTGTAGCCCCTTGCTGCAGTGCTTCCACAGGCTACACACAGCTGTGCATGATCTCTTCACGCCATTCTCGTTAAATAATAATAATTCAATAATATAATATAAGTTTACAAGCACACCGCTCCGCTGAGAACTCCACTTACCAGCAGCCTCCGACATTATTGAAGGCATCCTAAAGGCGTGTCTGAACGTGAGGGATCTTCCCGGATGAGATCGTCAGGTGAAAGGTCATCATGTGGATAATTTAATTTACGCTGAACTATTATTAATTCATTTTACTAATAGTTAGACTGGGCAGGCCTTCACAAAAGGGTGTTTAATAAAAAAAATAAAAAAATTGCCTTGACAAAAGGGCACTTTGGGCATCAAGGGGAAAAGGGGCAGGTGCTCAAGCACCCCCCCCCCCCCTCTCTCTGCACGTGCCTGCACCCTAGCAACCACATATCAATATCACAACCACAGAACACCTTAGCAACCGCATCTTAGCATCTTGGTGGCACCCCTTGCGTTGCCCTCAAGAAATCAAATAATCTAGTTGCTCATGTTTGATATTTCCTGCAGGGTCGTGCTGGTGCAGATGGAGCCAGAGGGATGCCAGGAGAGACTGGAATTAAGGTCGGACATCTTAACCATTTTTTGTTCAAATTATCTTCTGTGTGTGATTCATTTGTGTATTTTTGTGTTATTCCAGCTCTGAAACTTCTTCATAGAAATGACTTTGACCTCGAGTCTTTTGAGCAGCGTCTGTGGTTTGTAAAGTCATGTATGTGTATGTTTTTCTGTATTAGGGCGACCGTGGCTTTGATGGCCTTCCTGGTTTGCCTGGTGACAAGGGTTATCGTGTAAGTGCTGACATTTTACATCGTTGTTAATGTTCATAAGCCCTGTTCCAAAACATAGTGAGCTTTTAAGGCAGTGTAATTACAGATACCTTTTTTGGCCAAAATCAAATGCATCTTCTAGTGTGTACACAGTAGACAGCAGGGGTTTCGCTGGATTTTGGAACATAGCTATAAGTTACATAATAATATTAAAATGTTTAATTAATTAATTTATTTTTAAGGGTCAAACTGGAGGAATGGGACCCCCAGGACCCCATGGAGAGGACGGAGAAAGGGTACTTCTCAAGGATTTTGTACTGTTACAGTAAATTAACAATAGTGAACATGATGTATGTTGCCTGAACATCCTTGTGATCTTTGTTGATCGTTTTTTCCTTGAATATCTATCATCATCTTTACAAAGCATAAAAAAGTGAACTTTTTCTAATTGTCCTCTTCCGCCTTGATAATTGTCAGGGAGACGATGGAGACATTGGACCTAGAGGTCTTCCCGGTGAACCGGTGGGTGTTTCTGTTTCTCACACATATGACAGTGTATATGATAGTACTGACCTGTAGAAATTGGTTTTGTTGTCCTATTTAAAATCTGTAAGGCTACTTAGATTTCTTTGTACATTCTTTGAAGAACCTCTTTCTTGTTCTGTAGGGGCCCCGTGGGTTGCTGGGGCCTAAAGGGCCTTCTGGTCTTCCTGGACCTCCTGTGAGTATTCATTGAAAGCTCAACCACAAATACTGCATAATAAAATGTACATTTTAAAAGTCACAATGGCTGCACAGCAACTTCCATAAAAATGGAAGATTTGAAAAAGAAATATTTGTATAGGGATGTCCAGATCTTTCTTTAATTTCTCCATATTATCTGCCTCTGCCAGGGTGTTCGTGGAAATGATGGTCCACATGGTCCAAAAGGAAACTTGGTCAGTAAATTCTTGGACATTACCCTAATGCACTCTGACTACTCTGTGCACGCTCTTGAACGCTGTAAAAATATGCAATAATTGGCATATGTGTGTAATAGGTTAACAGCAATCAGAAAATTTAACAGAAAAAAAACAAAAAAAAACAGTATATGACAGTACAGAGTGTCCTCATTCTCCTTGTCTTTTTTTAAGGGGCCTCAAGGAGAGCCTGGTCCTCCAGGACAGCAGGGGGCTCCAGGAACACAGGTGAACAATGAGTCTATTACAAATTAATGACAAATTTACAAAATCATAGTAAAGTATATTAAATATTATTGTTTTTCTGTGTCATAGGGAATGTCAGGTCCACAGGGTGCTATTGGACCACCAGGAGAGAAAGTGAGTGTTTTTATAATTGTAGAACACAAAGCTATAATTATCAATAATCAATGAAAGTGCTTTACAGAACTACCACTTTGAAGTTTGCATTTGGAAAAAAAAAATGACACACTTACATGTCCAGTCTTATTCTGAGATCAAGTATGAATAAAGGAATTTAATGCAATTATAATGACATTTTGTATGTCTTCTTAAAGGGGCCCACAGGAAAGCCTGGTCTACCAGGAATGCCCGGAGCTGACGGTCCTCCGGTGAGTGCTAGATGTGGTTTTCTCACATTCAAAATAAGCCTGTTGGTTTGGTGTTTTAACATCTTTTAGTTTATGTGAGTTAATAATTTTAGACCAATTGTCAGTTTATTTAATAAGGCAAAACAACATGGTTACAGAAGACAGTGAACATGTATGTGGTTATTTACCTGTGGTAAAGAATAAAGAATATGCTGTTTGTGTCTTAACAGGGTCATCCCGGAAAGGAAGGGCCTGGTGGAACCAAAGGAAATCAGGTGAGGCCATATGAGAATGCTAAGTAGAATTCTCTCTATAACTTCATAAATGAAATGTCATTTGTGTCAAAACTATTTGTATGCTTTCTGCATTTGTCTACAGAACAAATGTATACATATATTTGTTAATAATTATATAGACAGACATTTTCAGGGCAGACATGTTCATAAGTCCCAGTGTGTTCATATGTTGACATTTATTTTTCTTGTTCATATTTAGGGTCCTAATGGCCCTCAGGGGTCTATTGGCTATCCTGGCCCTCGGGGAATTAAGGTAAAATATATATCTTCTTTAATTAGTTTGGATGCAGATAGCTTTTGTTTTGATTATTTTCCAAATGGACATTAAATCTGTGCAAGTATTATGGAGGTCAATTTAAAAACAAATCCTTTAATCACCCTGTGTCAATTTTTTATTTTACTTTTTTGCAATATTTTCATTAAACAGATTGTAAAATGACAATATATGCATGCCATACAATATAACCAATACAACCTGTAATTTTCTTTTTTAACAGGCATAGTGAAAAATGAATAAAATTATACAAGAAACCAGGACAACACTCTTAACTCTACCTATCCACACTTTGTAAAATGAGTTAACAGAGTCTCTAATGATGTTTATTTTTTTCTATGTGTAGAAAGGACATTAAGTCCTTCAGCCAGGAAAAGTCACAAGGAGGCCATGAGGCCCTGTCTGTGTCATTTTTATATGCAGTTCTGTCTATGGAGATTTTTATGTATTGGTAATGGCTGCTGATAGTTAATATCTGCTTTAAGATTAAGATAACAGATTAAATGTTTTATGACAGGGAGCTCAAGGTATCCGTGGACTGAAGGGCCATAAGGGAGAGAAGGTGAGTGTTTTTGGTCCAAAACATCAAGTTTAAACATAAACCCAAACCATTTTGTGCTACAGTTTTATATGTAACAATCAGTGCTAAATAATTTATTTATTCATATTTACTTTACTTTCAGGGAGAGGACGGATTCCCTGGAATCAAAGGAGACTTTGGTGTGAAGGGAGAGAGGGTATGTCTTACATATTACAAATCATCAGTGGATAGAAGCTCATCCATTAACATGTGATTTAGCACAAATGTAGAATGATAGTAAATGCTAATAAAGCACTTGACGTTATTGACCCATTTCAACTGCCCATTGAGATTTGTTGTGCACCATCAGGGAGAGGTGGGAGTGCCTGGCCCAAGAGGAGAGGACGGTCCTGAGGGGCCGAAGGGTCGCGTCGGTCCCCCTGGTGAAATCGGTCCTATTGGCCTGGTGGGAGAGAAGGTTAGTTTGACTCATATATATATATATATATAAGCTATGTTTTGCATTGCCATTAATATTGACAGTAAGCTGTAATGAATATAAATGTTATGTTTGTTATATTAAATTTATATTTCTGAATATAAAACTAATTAATTAATATATTTTAGTTGCTGGTCTAAATATGTATTAAATCGTACAAAATTCTGCCAATCCAGGGTAAACTTGGTGTGCCTGGACTTCCTGGATATCCCGGAAGGCAAGGAATTAAGGTAAACAAAAAATAATATTGTTTATTATGCATCATAAGATATATATAGCCAAGTGTTTAATCAAATTTAATGCATTTTTAAATCAATATAATGCTTGTATTTTTAGGGCTCCCTGGGTTTCCCAGGATTCCCTGGTGCAAATGGCGAGAAAGGTGGAAGGGTAAGAATTTTTTGACTAAATTAGACTAAAATTCAACAGTTACAGTAGAAGGTCACAGAGATGTCAATGCAAGGTCTTCATTAAAGATCAAAGTTGAGTAAAGTCCTTCATTCGCAATAAAAATTTAAATAGTCCCACATAGACTATCTTTCTTTATTTTGAAAATCTGAAATATTCTGAATTGATTTTTCTCTTTCCAGGGTTTGATTGGAAAACCTGGACCAAGAGGACAGAGAGGGCCGACAGTAAGGGCCTGTTTTAATTCATCATCTCATCTCTCATCTTTTTCTCTTCCACTTTTTTAAACAAGCACTTTTTGCTTTCATTTGATTTGAAATGGGCTGATTTGTTTTGTAGATTAAAGTTGCGAGTTTTGATTCAACAAAATGTGCAATGATTTTCTAAGACTTCTTCTTTTTAAAACAAATCTTTTTAGGGTCCCCGAGGGCAGAGAGGACCCCGTGGGGCAACAGGAAAACCAGGTGCTAAGGTATGAGATTAATTTAAAGTTATTCTTGGTTTTATTGCTATTTTTAGATTTTTTATGTTGTTTTCATTGTTGTCAATTTAGTGGACATTGTTTGAGGAGCTGGTCAAATAATTTTTGTCGTTTTTCAACAATAACAATAAAGATCAATTAATTTCAATCAATCAGTTTCTATGTTCTGATGTTTTAGGGCGGATCCGGCAGTGACGGGCCTCCTGGACCACCTGGGGAGAGAGTATGTTTATTTCAGAACTTTATTTATTTAAAATATTTCAGTCTAAGTTTTTTCTTCAGCTTTAATTTATTTATAATGTTTCTGCATATTTTCAGGGACTAACTGGACCTCAAGGTCCAAATGGATTCCCTGGGCCGAAGGGACCTCCTGTAAGGAACAGTTTATTAGTTTGATCTGATGCTTAAAAACTTTAGTTTTTCTCCTATTGCTTATTGATATGTCATTTGATTTTTGAAGGGACCTCCAGGGAAAGATGGACTGCCTGGACACCCTGGACAAAGAGGCGAAGTTGTATGTATCTTTCATTTTTATCATCTAAAATACAAAATTCACTCTGATCAAAGTTAAACAGCAACATATATTTTTCACAATGCATTCTTAGGGTTTCCAAGGCAAAACTGGACCACCTGGGCCACCAGGAGTTGTTGGACCACAGGTGAGTTTTGTGCTTTTATCAAGCAAAATGGGTTTCTTTCTCGAGAAATTGTTCATAAAATTCCTCAAAAATCAATAAATCTTTTTTAAAACAAATCAATTTAAAAATGTATGGAACTGTAGTCAAGCTTTACTCAAGTCTAGTTCTTGTTTAGGGTCCCTCTGGTGAGACTGGTCAGATGGGTGAGCGTGGTCATCCAGGACCCCCAGGACCACCCGGTGAGCAAGGTCTTTCTGGGCCTTCTGGTAAAGAGGGAACCAAAGGAGATCCCGGTCCCCCTGGCGGCCCCGGTAAAGACGGACCCCCTGGACTGAGAGGATTCCCAGGAGAGAGAGGACTGCCAGGAACTCCAGTAAGTCTCACCCATTCTAGTGAATTTTATATTATAAAACCTTTTCTAAATGTATTTTGTCAGCAACTTTAAAACTGCTCATAAATGTTTTTATACCTAACTGAGCTGTACCTTTGTGTTTCCATAGGGCACTGGAGGACTGAAAGGAAATGAAGGCCCTGCTGGACCACCCGGATCTGCTGTATGTTGCTCATAATAACCAGAATCTGAAATATCAAGTAGATACGCTCTTAAAAATAAAGGTTATTTTTTGTTATTTATGGTTCCATGAAGAACCTTTAACATCCATAAAACATTTTCATTGCATAAAGTTTTAAAGTTCTCTAAGTTATAAAATGTTCTTCACACTATCAGAAAAAATGACTCTCTTAAAGGTGCTGTATGTAGGATTGAACTAGTTATTGCAGTCCAAATTCAAAATATTGGAGAGGGTTTATTTTACCCGGCTCCTCCTCCTCAGACTTGACGCACACGCAGGTTGCCAGATTGACGACACCAACAGGAAAAAGCGCACCTTCCTTGGCAGCTTCCATGACTGAAATGAAATACGCTGTGTTTTCTGCCAACTGGCAAGCCGGGGTGCCGAAATACAATTGGGTAAACTGGCAGTGGACGGGTTACACAGACCAAAACAGAGACAGACATTCCGACACGGAACGCACATTTTCAAAGGAGAATAACTGACTGTAGCATTGTTTTTCAGATAAACATGTTAACTTAGCATGTTTCTTACATATCTGTAAACATATTATGGTATTTTTATGCTTTAGTACAGTCAAAAACTTACATACAGCACCTTTAAGAACTGAAAGGTTCTTTGGGGAACTCAGAATGGTTCTTCTATGGCATCACTGCAAAAACATCCTTTATTTTTAAGAGTATAGAGATATTAATTAGTGATTAGTGCCCCACTAACTTATGAATTCATATTGATATCGCTCATATTTCACACCAAAATCAAAAGGAAATATAAGTAATTATATTCTGTGTAAAATAAAGCCTTTTTAATGACAATCAAGCATATAAAATCTTTATCTCTATATTTAATAATTTAATTGATTTATTTTAAATTAGCATAAATTAAAGGTAGTATAATAAATACAATACTGTAATGTATACTGCACTTACAGTTGTACTTGTTTGCAATTGCAATGTGTATACGATTTAAATAATAATTTCAATTTATTTATTTTTTTTACAAAATATATTTTTCATAATGAGAACTCTATTTTCACATTAGAGTGGGCTAGAGAGAATAAATGATGTGCTTAATTGTTATGAAAATGATTTTTTTTTTAATTTTAGGATGAAATAATAATGATAAATAATAATTCCCAGAGGTTTATGATCTTATTTTTGAGGAATTAAGAAATTAAATGATGGTCTTTCAGTATGTTACCCTAACTGTATTTCTATGCAGGGATCACCTGGGGAGAGAGGAGCAGCTGGCACTGCAGGTCCTGTCGGCCCACCTGGACGACCTGGACCTCAGGGGCCCCCTGGATCTGCAGGAGAAAAAGGAGTGCCAGTAAGTGTCTACTCTAGGTTTGCACCTTATCTCTAATACAGATTTATATATAGGCCTATCAAATAAGATCATCCTGTTTTACAGGGAGAGAAAGGTCCAATTGGTCCAGGTGGTCGTGATGGTATCCAAGGCCCAGTTGGTCTCCCAGGCCCTGCTGGACCTCCTGGTACTGCTGGAGAGGATGGAGACAAGGTCAGTGACCTCTTCATATCTCTAACTCAAATCATCACAGTTATGTGGATGTTCTTGACAAATGTAAATTTGAATTGTTTTTTGTATAGGGTGAGTTTGGAGAGCCAGGACAAAAGGGAGCTAAAGGATCCAAGGGAGAACATGTGAGTAAATGAGCTTGAAAAAATGTGAACATCCTGTTTCAACAGAATGCGTCAACTAATAAAAGTGTATAAAGCCATTTCAGTTGGTCTTAAAATTAGAAATTCTTGCATGCTTAGATTTTGTTTTACTTATTCTGGTGGACATAATATCAATCTATAATCAATTATTTGCATATTTACAGGGTCCTCCTGGTCCACCTGGGTCAATGGGTCCTGTTGGACAGCCTGGTGCAGCTGTAAGTGTGGTTTAATGCAAACAAATGGGATCACAGATTCATGCTTCTATTCACAGTTAGTCAAAAGGTTATATAGGCTTGTGATCAACCCCATTTCAAATCTCTTCTCAGGGTGCTGATGGTGAGACAGGTGCGAGGGGTCAACAGGGGCCGTTTGGTGCTAAGGGAGATGAAGGAACAAGAGGGTTCCCAGGTCCTCCAGGCCCCATTGGACTGCAGGTACTGCATTCAGATTGTTTTTTTTTTCGCTCATACCCATTAAAATCTACATACTGGATGTCTTAGCTATTTGTACTTCATTCACATCTTTAGGGCTTGCCAGGCCCAGCTGGAGAAAAAGGAGAGACGGGAGATGTTGGTCCAATGGTGAGTCTTAATATTTTGATTTAAAGGTGCAATTGATTTATATAATGCAACATGTGATGTTTTAGCATTTTGCATCACCCTTAGAATGAATATATATGATGACTGTCTATCCTAATGTTTTCTGGTTATGTATTTCTATAGGGTCCTCCTGGTCCCCCAGGTCCACGTGGTCCAGCTGGTCCTAATGGTGCTGATGTAAGTACCTTAATTTGCACTATGAATAATAATTTACAAATGATGACAGTTCATTATTATATGTTTTATGATCACTAAGCAATGACTCTCTGGAATACTTTATTCAGATTGGTCAATCATGGCATTATGTGGTCAGTAAATTAGGCCTTTTTTGTCTAATTTAATGCACATCCTTAATTTTTCAGGGTCCTCAAGGTCCTCCAGGAGGTTTGGGTAACCCAGGTCCCATAGGAGAGAAGGCAAGTACAAAAGAGTTCAACTTTCCACATGGATGATGACTTTTATTGAAAAAAATCAGCAAATCTGATTGATGGCACTTGACGTCTTTTTATTTGTATTGACAGGGTGAGCCTGGTGAATCCGGACAACCTGGTGTTGGTGGAGAGCCAGGAAAAATGGTGAGAATTTTAGTCAAAATATTTTTATTGTCCTCTGAACCTGTACAAAATGCTTACATTTATATTTATTTATTTAATAGATGTAAAATAGCTAACACCTTATTGGTTTGCTTATCTGATGGCAGGGCCCGAGAGGAGAGCGTGGTGAGAAGGGAGAGGCTGGGCAGCCGGGCACCTCTGGTCCTGCTGGTGGAAAAGGACCCCCTGGAGATGACGGACCCAAAGGAAACCCTGTATGTATTAAACATGACATCGCTTTGAAATGAGAAATAGGTCTATATGTGACTCTTCAGCAGCCGATTTTTGTGTTTTCAAGGGTCCTGTTGGATTCCCTGGTGATCCCGGTCCCTCTGGTGAAGTTGGACCACGAGTGAGTAGAGCTTTCATTTATATAGTTAAACATGATGCTTAAAGTCAACATGAAATTGAATTTGACCCATTCTTCATAAATGTTCCTGGTCTTATTGTATATGATTCATCAGTGCAAGAAAAAATGTTTGACTTTCTTTCTGATCTTCTTTACAGGGCCAAGATGGTGCAAAGGGTGAAAGAGGAGAGGATGGAGAACAAGGAGAAGCTGTGAGTGATCATCCTCTTATTTATATAGTGCAAATCTTCCTTATGCATACTTATAAGGTGTTTTTCAGGAGACACTGAGCACTATTTTTGCATGGCTTTAGGGTTCACCTGGACCAACTGGTGAGAACGGACCACCTGGACCTCCAGGAAAGAGAGTAAGATCAACTTATTTTACAACAGCCCAACATTATACATAGTGATAAAACATATATAGCCATCATATGTTTGGAATTTGTAAATGCATAAATGTAAATGTAAATGTAAATCTGTATTGTTGTATAACCATCATTGATGGTGTATTTCACTGTAACAGAGAGTAAGTTGTATTTACATATTTGGTTTACAAAAAATTTAAATACAGGATCGAATAGAAAAATGCATATTTCTGGACATATTTAATGTTCATATTTCAGGGCCCTCCAGGCACAAGGGGACCGGAGGGTCGTCAGGGAGAGAAAGGAAGCAAGGTAAGACTATGTAAATTAAAGGAAATACAGCTGCAACAAATAAGCAGGCTTTCTGTAGTTTTTTTTGTCCTCATGTAATATGTTTTTTTAGGGGGATTCAGGTGCCCTTGGCCCTCCAGGAAAGACCGGCCCCGTGGGGCCACAGGGTCAACCAGGAAAACCAGGAACTGAGGGTCTAAGAGGGTTGCCTGGAACAGTGGTATGATATTGGAATTGTGTTTTTTGTCTGTTTATTTAACAGTAACTAATGTAGTGTTTATCAAAATGATCGTCTGATAACTGAAAACTTCAATTTAGGGTGAGCAAGGTTCTCCAGGTGCTGCTGGCCAGAAGGGACCTCCTGGACCAATGGTAAGAGCCTCTGTATTAGAGCATTACAGCAAACTCACACCTTATGAAGGTGCAAGTTAGAGAAAAATACTTTGTAAAGAAGAGTATAACTGCACACTCATTAGCAAGTTCAATATAACCAATATGTCTGCAACAAACCATTGTCAAGTTACAATTTCCTCAAAATGGAGAGCGTCATAAATCGAGTCAACAATAGCTTTCAATCACAATCAGTATTCAATAATTAGTTAACAATCTTGATCAATTAAAATAACAGACTGATCCATTTATCACATTACATCTCCTAGACAAGATCAACATTTAATGAGAAACTAAAAATATCTGGTTATGTTGTGTTGGTCTTTTTTGGTCTCATTGTTTTTGGTAATAATTGTGAGTGCATGTGCAGTTATATTCTTCTTTACTAAAAGACCTGCTGTATTATCAAATATACAGTAATGGATTGAGTATTCAATATACAAGTATTAATACCTGAAACACTTACTCTAAGAAGTGAACTATTATTACAGTTTCATGAGATATGTGTTTATATGTTGAATGCCAAATTATTTTTCCCCTCCTCTCACAGGGTCCTCCAGGTTTGCCAGGTCTTCGCGGTGACCCCGGTGCTAAGGGTGAGAAGGGACATCCAGGTATGCTTGGTCTGATTGGACCTCCAGGAGAACAAGGAGAGAAGGGAGACAGAGGCATGTCGGGACCCCAGGGATCTTCAGGACCCAAGGGAGAAACGGTATGTGAAGTCTGGTCACGTACTATGCACATCAAAATCAGACCACAGGCAAATATGCATTACCATTCAAAAGTTTGGGGTCAGTAAGATTTTTTAAAGAAATCAATTATTTTATTTATCAAGGATGCATTAAATTGATCAGAGGTGACAGTAAAGAGATTTATAATGTTGCAAAAGATTCAATTTCAAATAAATGCTGTTCTTATGAACTTTATGTTCATCAAAGAATCCTGAGAAATCAAATGTATCCTAGTTTCCACAAAAATATGAAGCAGCTCAACTGTTTTCCACATTGATAATAATCAGAAATGTTTCTTGAGCAGCAAATCATCATATTATAAAATGTAAAACTGTTATATTTAAATCATAATATATTCCACAATATTACTGTTTTTACTGTATTTTTGATCAAATAAATTCAGCCTTGGTAAGCAGAAGAGAATTCTTTCAAAAAACATAAAAAAAATCTATCCAACACCAAACTTCCGAACATGCAAAACTTTCCCAGTTTATATCCTGTTTCATATCATCAAAAAGCATGCTTTTTTCCATTTCTTGATATGTTTATTTTAGGGTATGCCTGGAGGAACTGGTCCTCTTGGTCCTGCAGGTCCTGCTGGTATGCCTGTGAGTAAACGTTCATTGCCATTTCTCAATTTTATAAAGCTGTTTATCATACTAAATTCTTGTGGAGAAACGTGTCTTAGGTACTTCAATGGCACTTATTTGTCATGGTTGATCCTTTATTAAACCTTTTATGAAATCTTGAAACTATGAGTACTCAACTTGAGCTCTGAAGCACCAAAATATATCATCTCCAAACGGATGTGATGTTTCTCACAGGGTCCGACGGGTATCAAAGGAGCTAAAGGTGCCAGCGTGAGTAATCCTTGCAATGTCCTTCCTTAAATATTTGTACTTAAAATAAAATGTGTTATGAGTGTGAAAAGCATCTCATGAGCCATGGAAAGGAAATGTTTCAATAAAGCATAGTTCACATGTCTTATACTTTACAATAAAATGTCACTAATCTTGTATGTCTGCTCTTTGTGGTACAGGGTGGAGCTGGTCCTAAAGGAGAAAAGGGTGTACAAGGACCACCAGGACCACCTGTGAGTTGTATCTGTTATCTACAGTACAAATGTTTTTATTGAGAAAAACTTCAAAAAACACACAATCATTTAAGACAAAAAATAAAAGGAGATCAGTGCATCCTATAGTTCCTGTATGCATGCAATGCAGCTAACTTCTCCTTTTGCTTTAGGGACCCCCTGGCGATGTCATCCAGCCGCTGCCCATTCAGTTCCCTAAGAAGTCCAAGCGCTCCATCGACGCCAGTAAGATGCTCTCTGAGACTGACACTGAGGCTGCCGACGCCACGGGCACAGCGTTCCTGACTGGTAATGAGGGTATGGAGGAGATCTTCGGCTCGCTCAATTCCCTGCGCCAGGAGATCGAGAGCATGCGCTTCCCGCTGGGAACACAGGAAAGCCCGGCCCGCACCTGCCAGGACCTCCACCTCAGCCAACCAGATCTGAAAGACGGTACGATCGTCATGGTTACTATGTGATTGACACATTCCTCGACCAATGCTGAGCCATTTTGTATTTGAATCATTCTCATTCTTTTATTCAGGAGAGTACTGGATTGATCCAAATCAGGGCTGCGCTCGCGACTCTTTCAAGGTTTACTGTAACTTCACTGCTGGTGGAGAGACGTGCTTGTATCCCAGCAAAGCTGTGGAAAATGTAAGAACTTGCTGTCATTCACTTTGATATGTTTATATTTTACTGCAACATCCTCCTTAGACTTCTGAAATCTGGATTGGTCTGAATTTATGAGTCCCAAATTCTGCCATAGGTGAAGATGAACACTTGGCCAAAGGAGAAGCCTGGGTCCTGGTTTAGTCAGTTTGCAAAGGGCAACAAGGTGAGGTTATCACCTCAAAACTCATCTCTTCAATTCTTATGTTTAATTTAGCCAAGTAATGTACATAAATGAACCAAAAGCTCTTTATTGAATTGATACTTCACCCAAAATTCTGTCATCATTTACACAAAAGAAGATATTTTGAGGAGTGTGTGTAACCAAACAGTTTCTTGTCCCCATTGACTTCCATAGTATGGAAAAAAATACAATGGAAGTCAATGGGGACCAGCAAGTGTCTGATTACCCACATTCTTCAAAATATCTTAGCTCATAGCTCATACAGGTTTGGAACGACTTGATTTAAACAGAATTTAAATTTTTGGGTGAACTATCCATTTAAAGCACATTCACATTGAGAGTGATTTGCAGTGACAGAGCATCCAGAAGTCATTCATTTTTAATGAATTCAGTGTGATTGTTATTTAGATTAAATCTAAGAAATATTACAGTGTCAAATTCATTATATTGTGAATCGTGATTTAAGGCTGTTGTTTTTGTTGTAGTTTTCATACGTTGACCTGAGTGGAGAGCCCGTGGGTATTGTCCAGCTGGGATTCCTGCGGTTGCTCAGCGTTCAGGCTCGTCAAAACCTGACCTACCACTGCCAGCGATCAGTGGCCTGGGCGGACCTCACTACAGACAGCAGCTACCAGAGGGCACTACACTTCCAGGGTGCCAACGATGAAGAGCTCAGCTACGAGACCAGCCCCTACATCAAAGCCCTCGTCGACGGCTGCTCTGTAAGTTACCTCATCCTGATTAAAACTAACAAACAGACGAGAGATTGCAATATGTTTGTATGCTAAATATAAGATAGCATAATCTCAATGTGTAATAAGCATTTTAAATCATGAAAATAGTATGCTTTTTTTTTTTTTACTTTAGATTCATATTAAATGTGCATTAAATTACAATTATTTAATGTAACTTTTTTTTTACATTTGTGGTCGGTAAGATTAATGTTTTTTTAAAAGTCTCTTCTGCTCAACAAGGCTGCAGTTATTTGATAAAAAATACAGTAAAAACAGTAACATTGTGAAATATTGTTACAATTTAAAATATCTGTTTTCTATTTTAATATATTGTGAAATGTAATTTATTTCTGTGATCAAAGCTGAATTTTCAGCATCATTACTCCAGTCTTCAGTGTCACATGATCCTTCAGAAATCATTCTAATATGCTGATTTGCTGCTCAAGAAACTTGCTTATTATAAATGTTTAAAACAGTTATGCTGCTTCAGATTTTTGTGGAAACTGAAACTTGTTTTCAGCATTTATTTGAAATACATTTTTGTAACTTTATACTCATACTGTCAACTTTTGATCAAGTTTAAGTGAATCCTTTCTGAATAAAAGTATTAATTTCTTTGAAAAAATCTTAATTAATGAAATAGGAGTTTATATTATTACTGTTGCAAAAATTACGCAAGCACCAAATTTTTTTAAATAAATAAATAAATAAGAACAAAAAAATAAACTAGAAATGTTAAAAACTTTTACTTTTTCAAGTCAAGTGCAAAAATAATTTGCAACTTAAACATTTTTTTTTTTTTAAACCGCACATCATGTCTTGATTACACAGTTTATTTTAGGTTTGTTTTTAGAAACCAAAATCCAATATAAAAAATAAAAAAAAAAGTTTATTATTAAAAACTTTACAGATATTTCTCTATTTTTTTCTTTAGCTTAAGGTATTCTGTCCCTAAATATGTTTCCGCCTCTTCCCTCACAGTATCGTAAAGGCTTGGACAGGACAGTACTGGAGGTGAACACACCTCAGGTGGAGCAGCTCCCCCTGCTGGACATCAGGATCTCAGACTTTGGGGAGGACAATCAGAAATTTGGTTTTGAAGTGGGACCTGTCTGTTTCCTGGGATAAACACACACATGCTGAGGGCAAGGGGAATACAATCACCGATACAATCGAGAACACACACACACACACACACACACACACACACACACTCATTAATCATGCACTTAAAACCTAGACATAAATATCACCGCATAGAGATGTGCCAACACTAATAAAGACATTTTAAATCACGTGTAAGAAGTGGGACACATAGATTCACACATACACACACATTGTGAAACAAAGTTGCACACAAAGTACACGCCCAGGGAAAAACACTCCCAGCAACGGAGGAGAAGAGAGCCATTCTCACAGGAGAGGAGAGAAGATGTTCTGTGATGGCGCAGATACTGCTGGCCTAAAGCAGAAGACCCTCTCGTCTCGGCCCCCTCTCTCTCCCACAGATCCCCTCCCCACTGTTCCTCTTCTGAGACGCTCCACTCTTCCTACCTCCATGCCTGATCGCACCTTTTATAGTCCTGTGTGAAGCTCTTACCTTATAGAATAGAACAACATTCTATGTGCAACATTTAAACTGAGGAACGGAAGCAGAGCGTCAAAGTTCCATTAGAACCATTTCAAATCAGCAACTGTCATCAACATACGCAATGAAAAGCCATTTACAGTGTAAAATTGTATTGAATTTGATATTGTTGTACATTTATTATAGAATGATAAAATCTGTAAGAATTTTCAATATTTTTGTTCATGCCGTGAACATGCTGCCAATTTACCAGACCAGTATTTTTTGGTGAACGTATATAAGCTGGTTATTGTTTCATTACAGAGGCCTTTAAAAATTATCGTTTTTTTCTGACACACTTTTAACATTGTGCCCATAGCAAACCCATGGGTTTGTGACCTTTGACCTTTGGTGTGGACAGTGTTCAGGCTGGAATCGTGCATGAGAACCATTTGTACAGAAATATTTTATTGTATTTATTTTGTGAAACAAACAGGTGCTCACAAGAAAACGACCAACACTTGCAGTACAAAATAATGTGGTATTCATCTGTAATTATTTAATTAAATTAATATAAAACATCTATTAAATATGTAAATGAAACCCCAGAAAGCAAATCTGCCTTCTCTGTATGATATATATACATATGTACACTTGGTGATAGATCATGTTGCATTATTTCTTGAGGTTCAGGAGAGTTTGGTGCAGGTGGAGACAAATGTCTCTAGATTCAGACAGCAGTGGAGAAGGGACAGGAAGAGGAAGAGGAAGGAAACTGATGGTGGTTTGTTTTTTATGTATATTTTTTGTTTCTTTTTTAAAACATGGCGAGGGGAATGAAAAGCTATAAAAAATGATTTGTGAATTAAAAGTTGTTTGTGTGGTTTTCTCACAAGGACAATACTGCTAGGATTGTTTTTGTCGGTGAAATTTCATCTATTAAATATGACAAACATCTGTCTTTATAAAATATGGTGCTAAAACGTGTTTATGTAAGGGACAGGAAGAGGAAGAGGAAGGAAACTACTTCAGAATCTGTTTGTGTAATATATAATCTATTTAAAGAGCTGTTGGACTCCTTTGTTGTTCTTTTCTGTGTTTGTTTCCTGTTGTCATGGTGCTTTTGCTCATATTTCATCTGCTTCACTCTTCTGAGCCAAACTCCCATTTTCACCTTTCAACAACACCACGTCTCTTGTGTCTCAGAAAAACACATGTAATCTGGCCACTTTCCTTCAAACGACTCCTAAAACCCTTTTAAATGATGAATTTTGTTTCTCTCTATAGTCTGAGTTTTGAAATGTTAACTGTTTTAATTCTTTGACGATGTTGTTTTGGTCCAAACGTTCCCATTAAACCACACATCAACACATTTCCTCCTGTGTCAACTCAATTGTTTTTATAAGTGGGTTCAGTATAAAATATTCACAATTGAATTGTATAAATATAGAATTTTTAATTTTTACTTGTTATATTGTATACAATATTTTACAGCAATCAAATGTAATTTATACCAGGACAACTTCACGAAGATGAAGGCACAGAGTTGGCGATCAGTTTAGTGTCATTCAACAGTTTTCAGCCAATGAAGAGTCCACCTGTATTGTTAAAGAGAAAACTCCATGTCAGTTCAAAACACACTTGAGAATGAAATTACACACGTTTGGCTGTTCAGCAAGAGATCAAGTGTCTTACCAGCAACTTCAATGCTGATTCCAGTAATATATCGACTGTCATCAGAAGCCAGAAATGCACATGCATCAGCTACTTCTGCACAGACAGGCAAGAGTGAGAAATAGATATTTATATTAGATATCAAATCCAAAGCAATTATTAGAACACTCTTCTGATAGAAATATGTTCATGAAAATGTTTTTGTGTAATGAAAACATTTACCAGCAGGCTCTCCCATCCTTCCCATTGGAATGATGGCTGTGAGCTGCAAAAAATAACCAAAAATAGTGCTCATAGTTACAATAGATGTGGCTTCAGTGTGGTACTTTGTCTGACCATGCAATTTCAATTCATAAATCTTATTCAGTTTTTGGATCCTTTACTAAAGTTCAAAGCTGTTGTAAAATCTATGAAAAACAGTCACTTAAATAATTCTTGCTTACTTTATCGATGACTTTCTCAGGGACTTTATCTGTCATGGGTGTAGAGATGAACCCGGGCAGGACACAGTTGCAGCGAATGCCAAATCTAAAAGGAACAAAATAATGTTTTTCATATAAAATTATAAAAATATAGAACATAAAGAGAAATGTACTCTTTCTTTAAACTTTTCTCAATTAAAAAGCTCAACCAGCCCATAACTAAGACATAAGCAGACCACAAACCCTAAAGCAAAACATGGATACAATGCATTTAAAAATTGCAGGTGTGTAAACGTTATAGTTACTGTGTGACATAATAATGACATGCTCACACACTTGCTCAGCTCTTTGGCAGCGGTTCGAGTGAGTCCCTCCACTCCGGCTTTAGAAGCTGAGTAGTTCACCTGCCCGACATTCCCAACCTACAGACAAAGAAACAGACACTTAAGTAATAATATGCAACTTAAGCTCTGAAAATGTTAACCGTCTGTGGTGTAAAAATGTTAAATGTCTGCTATAATAAAACAGTGAGAAAATGAATAGAGCCTGATATTGCTCTAGATGCGTGACCTTGCCCACTATACTGCCCACAGTGATGATGGAGCCCTTCACAGCTCCTGCAGAAACTAAAGCCTTCGAGACGGCCTGAGTCATGAGAAACGTGCCCTGAAAGACATCAGCAATACAGAAGATCAGACACACACCTGCACACCCTCAAGATTACTGTCAAAACTTTCAGAAACACTATGAAAAAGAGGACAACTTGATGGGAAAAACTATATACACACACTACCGTTCAAAACTTGGGGCTGAAATTTAAATCTTCAAAGAAATTCATACTTTTATTCAGCAAGGATGCATTAAATTGATCGAAAATGACATTTGCGCTGTTATTTTGAACATTCTATTCATAAATCAATCATGCAAAAATGTACCTCAGTTTCAACAAACATATTAAACAACACAAATGTTTTCAACATTGATAATAATAATAACAAAAGATTCTTGAGCAGAAAATCAAGGATCGTGTGACACTGAAGACTGGAGTAATGATGCTGAAAATTCAGCTTTGATCACAGGAATAAATTAAATTTTAATATATACAGGTGCATCTCAATAAATTAGAATGTCGTGGAAAAGTTCATTTATTTCAGTAATTCAACTCAAATTGTGAAACTCGTGTATTAAATAAATTCATTGCACACAGACTGAAGTAGTTTAAGTCTTTGGTTCTTTTAATTGTGATGATTTAGGCTCACATTTAACAAAAACCCACCAATTCACTATCCTAACAAATTAGAATACTTCATAAGACCAATAAAAAAAACATTTTTAGTGAATTGTTGGCCTTCTGGAAAGTATGTTCATTTACTGTATATGTACTCAATACTTGGTAGGGGCTCCTTTTGCTTTAATTACTGCCTCAATTCGGCGTGGCATGGAGGTGATCAGTTTGTGGCACTGCTGAGGTGGTATGGAAGCCCAGGTTTCTTTGACAGTGGCCTTCAGCTCATCTGCATTGTTGGGTCTGGTTTCTCTCATCTTCCTCTTGACAATACCCCATAGATTCTCTATGGGGTTCAGGTCAGGTGAGTTTGCTGGCCAATCAAGCACAGTAACACCATGGTCATTGAACCAGCTTTTGGTACCTTTGGCAGTGTGGGCAGGTGCCAAGTCCTGCTGGAAAATGAAATCAGCATCTCCATAAAGCTTGTCAGCAGAAGGAAGCATGAAGTGCTCTAAAATTTCCTGGTAGATGGCTGCGTTGACTGTGGACTTCAGAAAACACAGTGGACCAACACCAGCAGATGACATGGCAGCCCAAATCATCACTGACTGTGGAAACTTCACACTGGACTTCAAGCAACATGGATTCTGTGCCTCTCCACTCTTCCTCCAGACTCTGGGACCTTGATTTCCAAATGAAATGCAAAATTTACTTTCATCTGAAAAGAGGACTTTGGACCACTGAGTTCTTTTTCTCCACAGCCCAGGTAAGACGCTTCTGACGTTGTCTCTGGTTCAGAAGTGGCTTGGTAGCCCTTTTCCTGAAGACGTCTGAGCGTGGTGACTCTTGATGCACTGACTCCAGCTTCAGTCCACTCCTTGTGAAGCTCTCCCAAGTGTTTGAATCAGCTTTGCTTGACAGTATTCTCAAGCTTGCGGTCATCCCTGTTGCTTGTGCACCTTTTCCTACCCAAATTCTTCCTTCCAGTCAACTTTGCATTTAATATGCTTTGATACAGCACTCTGTAAACAGCCACACCTTTCAGTAATGACCTTCTGTGACTTACCCTCTTTGTGGAGGGCGTCAATGTTTGTCTTCTGGATCATTGCCAAGTCAGCAGTCTTCTCTATTATTGTGGTTTCAAAGAACAAGAGATACCCGGAATTTATACTGTATGGATGGTCATTTATTGAAACTCAAATGTAAATATTCTAATATTTTGAGATACTGATTTTTGACTTTCATGAGCTGTAAGCTCTAATCATCAAAATTAAAACAAAAAAACTTTTGAAATGTTTTACTTTACATGTAATTAATCTAAAATATATGAAAGTTTCACTTTTTTAAATAAGTTACAAGAAAAAATTAACTTTTTCACGACATTCTAATTTATGGAGATGCACCTGTATTCACATAGAAATATGTTATTTTAAACTGTAAAAATATTTCACAATGTTACCATTTTTACTGTATTTTTGATCAAATAAATGCAGCCTTGGTGAGCAGAAGAGACTTAAAAAAATACAACCAAAACATATGGTATATGTTATATATATATATATTAGTGGTGTCAAAATTAGCGCGTTAACGCGGGAGATTAATTTTTTCAGATTAACGTGTTAAAAATATTTAACGCAATTAACGCAGGGACGGGGCTAGGGTTGGCACCCCATTCACAACTGCTGCCTCTGTCTCTTTTTTCTTGAAAAAAATTTATTGATTGCGTTTATTTAGATGCAGAACGTCTTTATGACCACATCAAACAGGAGACATTTCAGACGCGCGCTCTAACGTCGCCTCTGCGCCAGGCGCGAGTCAAACGAGTGCAGAAAAGATACTGTGCTCGTAGCGCGCGCTCTTCAAATACACGCACAAAGGTGCCGGCGCGCGCTGTAGCCTGTATTATTTCATATCAAACAGCGAAATAAACTACGTGCATGTAATGTCCTAGTTATGCCGTCAGTTAAGGCATGAAGTTACCAAAAAGGCGATTAAAGCTGCCTTAAAACTGTGTGCATGCATGCAATATGATATGCGTCACATTTAAGAACATGTCTCTGAAATGGTTTTCAAAACTTTCCTGAGGCACCCCAGAACTGTCTCCCTCATCTAAAACACCCGGTTCAACTCGTCAGTTCATTAGAAGAGACTAAGACCTGAAGTGGGTCAGAAAGCAGCAGCAGCTTTTAAAGCAATAGCGGGCAAATAATAATAACCAGCAGCTGTGATGTCTATCAATCCAAGAACAAAAGAAAAAAAAGAGGAAATCAATAACTTTTATAGCTTTAAGGGGTTCATCTATATTTAATTTAGAATTTAGAGTTTGGTTACTATTAATTTTCTGTATATTTCTGCTGAAGGGCACAGGTAGCTAAATATGTCATTTATTACAATGGGTTTGTGTGAAGATTGTTTGAAGTTCACTTAAATTAGAAGTTAAGTCTAATAAATGTTAAAATTGATAGCTCTCAATTATACTGTAATACTGAATGGCTACAGTCAATGGTTAAATATTAAGGGGAAAAACAATTTTACAGAGACATCAGTAGTATTGATATCAGTGATGCTGGCCTTCAATCATAAAAAAGATGCCATTAAAGAAATATTAAAAAATATACTGTCTTTATGTTGTTTGTACATTGTACATTTGAAGATTAAATGTGAAATTATTGCAACATAAAAGTATATTTAAAAACTTTAATGTTAGTGGGATTAATCGCGATTAATTTTAGAAAAATGTGCGATTAATTAGTTAAAAAAAAATTATCGATTGACAGCACTAATATATATATATATATATATATATACACATACAGACATATAGACATAAACATTTGCATTGACTCAGATATTTTTTTTTGGTTTGTTTGCTTTGTTTTGTTTTTTTAAAGAAGAAATGTTGTGTTCTTTCACAGAATGTGCGACTCTTCAATTTACAGGTAAGACTTTGTTACTTTTGGAAAAAGAATGTATACATATTTTTCTCCCATCACCTTTTGCTCTCAGACACTCTGTAAAACACTGATCAAAGATCATCCCTTGTTGCTTCTCATGACTGTATATAGTGACATGTTCATAACTAAACACTACAGTTAGACTCTGGACTGCAGTACCTTGAGATTAATCTTGATTACTTTGTCAAAATCATCTTCTTCCATCTTGAGAAGGAATTCATCTTGCGTGATCCCGGCTGCATTCACACACACAGACGGCGGCTGGAAGTAACGGCGCTGCAAGAAAACAAGAATAAACACGTGAACTTTCAGATTTATTATTCGACCCCACAGAGCTCCAGAAGAGCCCAGGAACAGCACAGACACGTGTCCCTCACACCTGTATACTTGTCACTAGTTTCTCCACACTGTCCTTTGATGACACGTCCAACCCCAGGGCAATGTGCTCCTGACCTTTAAGGTCATGTGACAGCAGCTCCAGCGTCTGATTGGCTGATTCCTCATTGCGGTCAGCCACTACAACAGAAGCTCCTTCAGAGGCGAACCTCTGACACACAGCCCTGCCGATGCCACTGCCGCCTCCTGAAACACAACAAATCAACACATCTCTGATAAACACAAAAACTTCAACACCTTTCAAAAACCTATTTAAATATTAGGAGAAACAATATGACGTATGTGACAGTAGCACAGGTATATTTGTAGCAATAGCCAACAATACATTGTATGGGTCAAAATTATCAATTTTTCTTTTATGCCAAAAATCATTAGGACATTAAGAAAAGATCATGTTCCATGAAGATATTTTGTAAATTTCCTACAGTAAATATATCAAAACTTCATTTTTGATTAGTAATATGCATAGCTAAGAACTTCATTTGGACAACTTTAAAGGTGATTTTCTCTGTATTTAGATTTTTTTTGCACCCTCAGATTTCAGATTTTCAAATAGTTGTATCTCAGCCAAATATTGTCCGATCCTAACAAACCTTACATCAATGGAAAGCTAATTTATTTTTCTCTTCAAAGCATTAACCCTTATGACTGGTTTTGTGGTCCAGGGTCACATTATATACCCTAAATATGCAGGATGTTACACTGCTAAATCTAGTCTAATTCCTAAGGGTTAAAAAAGCTTAAGCACTTTATTTATTCTGTTTGATATATAAATACTGAAAGCAATATGGTAGCTGTAGCTTTTAATATTGCATTCGTTTTTACCGTCAAACTTCAGCTTGCATGATCCACAAACAAGCACTGAAACTGAACGCAGTAGATGTATGATCTGTATGACAAAAGTGTCCAACTGTAAAATGTTATTATGACTTTAAAGACAGTAAAAATGTACAGGTGTGCATTAAGACAAATGAAACGTATTTAAATCTCACCTGTCACTAATGTCAGCCTGGATATGAGTCGAGAGGACGCCGCCATGCTGGTGTACAGTGTGCTGTAGTAGCTACTGATGACCGCTAGAGGACAAAGTTAATATTTTTTCCATATTTACGGTCACGACCTCTTGACTTTCAAACTAATGAATGGGACAAAGCATTTCGCACAGCTGGTGTCCTCTTAAAGGATCTTTGAAAATAAAATGAATATGCTCACATTTATGTCACTCAAAACCTTTATTACTTTCCTTGATGAATTATGCTGAATGTTGATGCAAACACGGACAGAGCCAGAGACATGTTTTTAAAGCGCTGTGTATTATAACCAATCACATACGATTCTGTTGAGCTTATGAATGCAAGGACCAATCAGAGGCGTTCAGATGAGTCATCGCTGAAACAGCTGTTTCGTCACCGCGCGCAGGCTGACTGAATTCTCCAGTTCTCTCATCAGAAATAACAAAGTGAAGAAGTACGAATGTAAGTAAGATATTAATTTCACAGTGTATACAGCTTTAGAGATTATTATGGCAGTTTTTGAGAGTGCTTGAACTCGCTGAACTGAAAATGTTCTTTGATAATGTAAACGTCCTTTGCTCTCTTTTGTACAGTGAAAGTGTTATAGGATAATTAACTTACAGTGTTTTTATTAAATTCCCATTAAATACAAAGTCAGTCGTATTAAGAGTATTTTATGGTATGACACCCATATCTGGTACTTAAGTAAAAAGACGGGCTTTTATGCTTAGTTAATAGATTACAGTATTAGGCTACTTTGCCCATCGCCTATTATAGACCAAATAACATAATCTATTAAAGGTGCAAAATGCATTTACTTACACATATTTGAGAATCGAGATATTTCATGATATATTTTGGGGATATATTGAATAAAAAAAAATAATAATAATACCCCTGCTGAATAAAAGTTGATGGTTTGTAATGTTTGTAAAGTATTTGTAGTGGAAACCATTAAAATTTTCTGTGATGATTTTATCTTATTATTATTTTTTCAGAAACATAAGCCTATATCAGTTAACAGTGGTATACAGTGGTATAACCCTTCATGTGCCCCCTTAAAAATAATGAGTGCATGATGCCCCTGACACTACAATACAAAATGATTTGTCAAATAAATGAAACATGATGAAACATTCATTTTAGTTGAAATTGTTATAGATTACTTCTAGAGACTGCAGTGATACATGACATGGTGAAAAATGACTGAATGAATAATACTTAAAGTAGGTTAAGATACATTTTTAAATTGTGCCCCCTAAAAGCACAAGTGGCCCCTGTCTGGCCCCCCAGGTACTGTGGTCTAGAACCGCCCCTGTCTGGACCCCTCACACCCAGCTCACTCTCTCTTTGTACTGTTGACCTCTGGCCGGCGCTACAGATCACTGAGCACAAAAACAGCCAGACACAAGAATAGTTTATTCCCCCAGGCCGTATCCCACCTGAACAACACATAACACACCCCGGTACTGTACATCTGTAAATAACTCATCAAACCTTCATCTGTACATAGGACACATGCACATTCACAGTTCTGTCTATGGACATTTTTCTTTCTGTATATATATTTTTTTTAGTACTATTGTTATTCTTATTTATTGTCTATTCTCTTCATTATTAGTGTTCTTTATTACCTTAATTATATGTTGTCTGCACTATGTCTGTACTTTCTGTACTGGAAGCTCCTAACACCAAGACAGATTCCTTGTGTGTGCAAACACACTTGGCAATAAAGCTCTTTCTGATTCTGAACTTCATTCAAAACGGAAATAAACTGTCTTGCACATATTACACGACTGTGGTAAGTGTTTTTTGTGATATTCGCAGAACTTTCAAATTTACCCATTTAAGAGTATTTAATGCAGTGAAATTAAGTTGCTAAAATGAGAATTGCATTGACTCGTTTTACTTGAACTGAACAGTAAAGCATGCAATTACTGTCGTAAATAGAGAGTGGTGATAAGGTCCTTGATAAAGATAACTCTTTAAAAATGATTTTATTTTCACATAAAAATATATATACATTTAAGAAACGAGAAAATATTATTATATATCGCTCTGAGAAGCTAAATCAGCACCGGAGTAATTTACAAATGTCCAGCAATACCATAACTGACCACAAGAGGACAGAAGTGTACAACTGAGAAAAAACTAAAACAAATGTGGTCTAGTCAAAACAAAACCAGTCATAAGGGTCATTTTTTTTAAATTGAGATTTATACATCATCTGAAAGCTGAATAAATAAGCTTTCCATTGATGTATGGTTTATTAGGATTGGACAATATTTGGCCGAGATAAATCTGTGAAAATCTGGAATCTGAGGGTGCAAAAAATCAAATATTGAGAAAATCACCTTTAAAGTTGTCCAAATGAAGTCCTTAGAAATGCACATTACTAATCAAAAATTAAGTTTTGATATATTTACTGTAGGAAATTTACAAAATATCTTCATGGAACATGATCTTTACTTAATATCCTAATCATTTTTGGTATAAAAGAAAAATGGATAATTTTGACCCATACAATGTATTGTTGGCTATTGATACAAATATACCCCAGCGACTTAAGACTGTGGTCCAGAGTCACAAATGACCTGCGGCGCTAAAGTTAAAAAAACAAATATCAATATATTTCAATTTAAATATAACTCAATTTAAACTTCCAAGGGACCCTCAATATGTCTTACATTTATATAAAATAGTTATATTTTTAAAATGTCTTATGTAGATTTTTATAACAATCCATTTATTAAAATTATTTTTAAATAAAATGTAAAATAGTTTTTGTTAAAAAAAAGTAAAATAGTTACATTTGTAATAATTTTAGTTACACTACAATGTACAAAAATTATAACTATAAATAATATTTATTTTGTATATAATTTCTGTGCCATCTTTTCTACATATTTTGCTTGCTTTCTTCAATCTCAAACTTGTGTTTTGTTAATGAAAGTGTTTTTTCCTAGCTCTAATGAGATTGTTCCAGGAGTCGTGAAGAGCGTTAACACTCTTGAGCTCTTGATAATGCTCTGATTCTCACTGACCTGTGCTCTGCGTCTGGGGAAATAAAGACAACACTTAACCACCGTCCCCAGAGAAGCTTTTCCATCTCAATTGATATCATTCAACACCATTAGATTCAAAATAAAACATCAATGAATCCCTATAGACATGCATGTTGTCACAGACCTCTTTGATATTTTGTTGCAATTTTGAGGCATTTATTTTGCATGTTTTTTCTGTCTGTCCCTATGTTTTGTTTAGAGCTGTGGTTTTGATATGTAAATAAGCCAGAGGCAATCATGCATAGGTAAGTTAAGCCAATAAGTCTTTATTAAAATGAGCAATAATATACAACAACAGGAGGAAATAAATGATTTACATACACATGCAAAAGCAGAGTGGATGTTCAATGGTTCAACCCTTAACATCATAAAATCATTTCGGCTGTCAACGGAGGGCAAGAGAGGTAAAACCTAGGGAAGAACAAGAAAAGGGTTTACATATTCCTGCATTATCAGAGTTTATTATTATTTTAGGACCAATAGCGGTAGAGGTTTACCTCTGTGCTGTTTCTTGTAGTGCCAGTATGCAGCAGAAAGAGCCACAACAAGACCGATAAGAAGAAAAGAGCAACCCACAGCTAACTTTATGATTCTGGTATCGAGAGAGGTGGAGTCTGAGCGTGAGAAAAGAAGAGAGAGAAAGATAATGAACCAGTGACAGACATAAATAACCTGCTTTAACAGTACATGCAAATAAATAACCAGCAATGCAGGAAAACCCCTGGACATCATGACACATGAGCATGTGTGTGGAACCTTCTACAGTGATTCCAGCAGGATGTTAGAAGAATGAACACAAACATACAGGAGCATTTGAAACGAACATGTGTCTTTGTATCTGCAGAGGGACAAGAGGAAGTGATGAAACTGAGGACTAGACCGGATTTGTTGGGTAATGGACAAAATACCTTGTCATTTCCAGTGTTATTTTAATATGATTTATTTACCATTTTATTTTTTTATTAATATTAATTAGTTTTCATTTTTATTTTCATTTAATTGTTTAGTAATTTTGTTATGCGCCAGACCACATTTGTCAGTTGTGGACAAAATGTCAATTCCACTGTCATTTTAATATTGTTTATATACTATTATAGTTATTCATATTTTTAAATAGCATCTATGTTTGTATTTGAAATTTTTATTTTTGTTTTAGTTTGATTTTTAGTTAATTTAGTAAATTTTTTGTCATTTTGTTTTGCACCAGACCACATTTGTTGGGTCATGAACAAAATACCTGCACAGTTCAAGTGTCATTTTAATATTATTCATATAGTATTATAGTTTTGTTGTCATATTTTTTATCATTATTCAATATTTTAAATTGCCCTTTAATTTTTTATATATATTTTCAGATTCTATTTTAATTTTAGTTACATTTTTAGTAATTTTGTTATTGCCTAGACAGTTCCAATGGTATTTTAATATTATTTAAATACTGTGATATTTTCATTAATTTTTATTAATATTATTATTAATAATTAATTAATAGCTAGTTTTTTATTTTTTGTATTTTCTATTTTAATTTAGTTCAATTTAGTTCAACCACATTACCTTATTACAAAATACCTGTTATTATTTATATACTATTATTATAGTTTTTATGCATAATTTGAATTATCTTTTATTTATTATTTTCAGTTAATTTTAACTTAACTTTTAGTAATTCTGTTATGCGCCATCTGTTGAGTCATGGATACAATGCCTCTTCACTTCATTTTAATATTATTTTAAATTATATCTTTAAATTATTATTTAAAATATATATTATTTAAAATGTTATATTAATATTATTTTATAAAGTTATTTTTATTATTATTTATATACAGTTTTAGTTTTTATCAATAACTAGCTTTTAATTTTTTATTTTCAGTTATTTTAATTTTTTGTGATTTTGTTATTAGTTTTTATTAGTCAAAAGATGAATCGCATCCAAAGTAAAAGTTTTTGTTTACATAATATATGTGTGTGTATTGTGTATATTTATTATGTATATATAAATACACACACACACAGCATATATTTTGAAAATATTTACATGAATATATTTATATTCATATAATTTATATCATATATAAATATATTTAATATATAAACGTAACATATTTTTCTTAAAAATATACATGTATGTGGGTGTATTGATATATACATAATAAATATACACAGTACACACACATATTATGTAAACAAAAACTTTTATTTTGGATATGATTAATCGAGATTAATCATTTGACAGCACTAGTTTTTATAAATATTACCATATATTTTTTTATTTCAGTTTTAGTTTTAAGTTTTTCATGTACTATTTAGATTTGATTTGATTTCAGCTTTATTAAAAAAAAAAAAAAAAAAAAAAATTTGTAAAAATGTAATTAATACTTTTATTTAACAATAATAACCCTGGTCAGTTTTTCTGCAAGAATTACATGTAATGTCCACTGATAGTCACATAATCATCCTACTAATTACGACTGGTGATTTCCATCAGTTATCTAACGAACAGTGTCTCACCCCACAGAACGAGGAGAGGCTCCTCCAGACCGCTGTGCTCCACTCGGCAGCTCACCGTGACTCCTCTGTGAAGCACCAGCTCCAGGTATGAGTGCATCTGGTAGCTCCAGTCGCCGTTATCCATGAATTCAGTAGAGACCACGTCTCCGGTGACCTCTGATCCGTCCAGCAGCCAGGTGATGTTGATGGCCTGGGGGTAGAAATCAAACGCATGGCACTCCAGCGTGGTCAGCTGACCGTAACGAGCCTTACTGTTGGAGCGTACCGCAACAACGGGCGGCACTGTTGAGAAGACAACAAGAACAACGACAGTGAGAGAAATACAGCTAATTTAACTGATGCAATCAATTCAGACTCTCTGCTTTCATTTCCAGTTTTATACTCTGGCTTAATAAACTGAGGTCATTTCTGAGGAGTTGAGGTTGCTTACCCTTTCTCACTTCACTTTTGATATAAAGTCTGGCATTAGCTTTGCATATTGTTTCCACCTCCTCCTTCCGCTGTTTCATCTTCCAGCTCTGATTGTTGTAATGTTCAGCATTTATGATCCCATACTCGTCGTAACCAACATACTTCCCCAGCCTCGAGTCATAACTGCACAGAAGCTTTTGGTTGAAGACCAGCTTCACGGTGTAGACCATGTCAGACAAATCCTCTTTGCTAAACTCACATTCATCGATGTCCTGGAACACATAAACATCTGAAGGGAACAGACAGTTATTCAAATAAATGTCAGTATATGCCAGTGAAGATACGTTCTTGAGGGTTCAATATGCCATAGAAGAACTATTTCTGGTCCCCCCCAAATAACCTTTCAGTAAACAGTTCTTAAATAAACACTTTATTAACAATATTTTAATAATCTAATCTTAAGAATCTTTTTCCACTGTAGAACCTTGAACTGCCTCTGTTTTTTATTTTGTACTGTTCTCTGAGGTCCACTTATAATGTTATCAAGAGTTTTACATCAAAAAGCATCATAAATTAGAAGTAATAGGCTATTTTCTGTCCTGTTTTTACCCCCCCCCTCATCAGAACGCTCTGTTTGAATAGCCAGATTGTAGTCTCAGAAGTAAACACCCACTGCTATGATTGGTTAATAGTTGTGTTTGTTTATCAGCCTGCCTCCTTCACAGATGGATGCTGCTGTGATTTAGGTCAAAAAAGCATAAATACTCCGTACATATCAAACGATCTGTGAGAACAGACGAAGCTAGTGAGCACATAATGAAAACAGCTACTCACACTTGTGTGGTGCGACATAATATAGTCACACAGCATCGTCTTTTAGTTTCAATCTTTTTTGAAAATTGAAAATCCCACGTCAAACTGTGCCTTGTTCGTAAACGAATCCGCAGTAAAATGAAGTGAACAAAAGACAGAGTTCATGCACTCTTTCCTAATGTTGGGATCAAGAGCAAGGCAATGCAAAGACTGTTTCAAAGAGTCTTCTTGTCTTCGGAGCATCTTTATCGTTTAGTTTCTGCGCAGAGTAGACCTGCGTTTGCCTCTCTCGTTATTTACACTATGTGTGTGAATCGGTGGGCGGGGCTAAACAGGCAGTGATGTAGAATCGGTGGGCGGGGCTAAGCAGGCAGTGATGTAGAATCGGTGGGCGGGGCTAAACAGGCAGCGATGTAGAAGCAGGTGTTGATCTTCTTCTGTGGAGGCGGTGCTTATCCACACTATTATGTCATAAAGTGCCACATTCTACAACCTGTCGTTTTGGCAGATTGGCTTCAATATAAGCTGCTTTTAGACTAACGAGAAAGTTTTTAAATTTACAGGATGTTTTTATAGTACAATGACCTCTTATATGTCAAAAGATCAATGGAAATTTTTATTTCTCAGTTCATGGCCCCTTTAAAGGTTCTTCACAGAACCATAGAAACCAATTATTTTAAGAGTCCAGAAATCAGCTATTTGTCATTTTATTTATCCGGATTGAGGTTTTAGAAAGCTCAAACAGGAAAGTACATTTAACAAACCATAAGAAGAAGCTAAAAATGTATTTGATCATATGGTTAGTCACCATAAAATGGCCAAACTGGCCCTACAGGTCAGTCCTGTCTTCATATGAACTCACCTTTAGACGAGACGCAACAAAAAGCAAAGCCCACCAGGACAAGTCCAAGTCCGAGTGTCCTCATCTCTGTGTTGTTCTTCAAGTGCTGTTTGAGGAGAGTGTTTGAAAATCAGTCTGAATAATGAAAGCATTCATATGCTTCACTTCTTATGGATACTTCCTCATGATTTAGTATCAATCACGCATGAGACCAGGAACAAAAAGTGAAATGCCTGTAAAACACTCTTTACTAAAACACATTTCAATTATAAGATCTTGTTCTAAAATATTTTTTTCACACCACTATCGTCTAAAAAAAAAAAAAAATTACAATTAAAATAGAAATTAAGGAGAATTAAGTGTGAATTAACTAAATAACACAATAGCTCAGTTTGACAACCCAATGAACTATTGTCTGACCTAAATAACACAAACCCATCTATACACACATTTATGTTACCCAAATATAACCGTTAATACACTTACCTCAGCACAACACACCACTATGGGCCTCTGCTAAATGAGCAGCTACCACAGAGATGAATGGGAATGCTAACAGATGTTAATGCTAACAGGCTTAATTTACGACTACTGCCACCTTCTGATGTAGCTCAAGATATTATCCTGATCTGTGCAATGCATTTTTACAGATGTTTTGAAGGTTCATGTTTTTTTTTACATTTGTTTAATACTTTAATAAAATTATCATTTATATTTTAATATACATCTATGTACACTCTCTTTAATATTATAAAAAATAATAGAATAAAAATATAAAATGTTTTATATCAATTATAGCCATTTTTATTAGTTTTTTAATGTCTATATAGTTTTAGTAATTTCAAGTATTTAGTACAAGTTAAACTAAACGAAAATGAGAAATTTGGCAATTAGCTGAAATAAGTTTTTTATATATTTTGTTTCAAGTAGCAATTTTCATGGTTTTAAATAACTACACTGAAAAAAATGATTAATTAATTTACTAAACTTTTTTAATTTATTTTAGCTACATTTAAATAAACAAATTTAGTTGACTAACTTTCAACATGTTTTTTAAATGTAGCTAAAATAAATTGTTTGCAACCACTTAGAAAATTACCTAACTAAAAATGTAGCATAATTTGTTTTCAGTGTATAATATGCCTAGATGCAATAAATATTCCACTGAAAATCATATAGAAATGTGCTAATGAAACAGCATGCACCTGAAGTAACACACTGAGCCACAAGTTTTTGTTTTAAGGACATCTCACCTTCTTTATTAACGTGACATTTTTCAGATGAGAATAATGGTCGCATGAAGCATCTGTTGAGATGATGCTTACAGCTTGAGGTTTCATTTCGTTATGTTTTGCTGTTGTCTTCTTAAAAAAAAAAACAACGAGCTGTGGAAAAAACCAGCCACAATACTAAAGAGAAGAGCTGAAGACAGTATTAAACAAAGAAAAAAATAATGCAGGAAACAGAAATCAGGTCATATTGACAGATGCAAGCTGCGAGGTCATGAAACTATTACATATGTACAATTTTTGGAAGAAAAAAAAGTTGTTGTTGTTGTTGTGTAACAGCATGTGCTATGAAACTGAAACTATATTTCCAAGCATTTAATTTTTGAATATGAGGGTCACTTTGTTAAAACCATAAATTGTGCATTAACTCTCTGGGTGAATAATAGTAATAAAAACACTAAAACAAAACCAGACTAAAACTCAAAAACCAAGATTTACAAACAGTATTCACATCAACACCTAATTAAGCAGCTGTGTACCTCTCATAGTGCATCTAAGACTCTGTTCTGCTCTAGAAATCGTGACCGAAACCACATGAACATAAAAAATAATTTATGCATCCAAAAAAATAAAATAATGCTCATGTGGCCCAGCTGAATTCATAGAGCAAGATTCTGCATGTTTGTATATAAAACCATCTAGAGTTGAACCCATTCATGTGACCATGGGAATAAAGCAGGCTGGATGGAGAGGTGATCAGATTCAAGTTTTAAGACGCCACTAAAGCCAACAGGTCGCCCATCAGACAGACAGGTGACGTAACTCCCTGTTCTCATAACCTCTGAGTGTACAGATGCCATTTGAATAGGTGGAGCTTTGTTTTTTTTTTTCATTCAAATGCACAACCAAGCGCCAACTCATCATGTATGTGCAAAGTGTGTAAACAGAAAACCACGGGATTCAATGGCACACGTACACATCACACACTCGCTCATGCAAACAAAAGTGACAGCAGTTTCCACTCCAAGCCTTTTGTTTTCTTTAGGACAAACTACTAAAAGGTCAAACGAAAAGAGGGAGAAAAAAACAACAACAACAAAATATTCACAAAAGAAAAAGTCAGATTTGTGTTTTCTTCCCTACCAGGGAATTGCTTAAAATTCTTCTTTATAAAAGAAAAATAGATATTTATATATCTTTGTACATGTATATACACAAAGTAAAGAAGGATGGACTAACAGAAAGGAGTCCCAAACTAGACGACGATGCCCTGGTCTGCTTTTCTGTCAGCTCCTTCTCCGTCCATCATTTCCCAGAATTCTCTTTACATCTGCTTCTATACATCTAAAGAGAAACACTGCCCTTCCTCATTAGTTACTGTTATTAAGAGCAGAAACTCTATTCTGGGATGGAGTGCATGTTTTATTTGATGTCCGTTCTTTCAGTCCGCTCAGTCTGAGTCTGAGTCACTGGTGTCAGAGGAGGAGGAAGAGGAGGATGAGGAGGAGGAGTCTGAGCTGGAGCTGCTGGCGCTGAGACGAGACGCCACGGCATGAGACTCCGCTGCGGTGGGCTTCTCCACTGAGACAGAAACAGAGATGTGTTATTCAGTTTGTCTTGATTAACCCGACTCTGAATCAGCATGGATCATCTACAAACATCTCGGTCCTTACCTTTGGTTTTCTGTGGTTTCTTGGCAGAGTTGAGCTGACCGCTGACGTCCTGCAGTCGTCTCTCCAGCTCTCTCTTCTTCTCCAGAGCCAGCTCCTCACGAGATTTACCTGCAGCGCCTTTGACTGCCACTGGAAAACACAAGAAGCACATTCAGTCAAATTTACCATACAACATCTTTACAGCTTGATATAAGACGCTTTCCTGTAGCTCAAATGGTAGAGCATGGCGCTAGCAACGCAAAGATCATGGGTTCGATTCCCAGGGAAAGCAAGAGCTGATAAAATGTAAAACTGTAACTTGAATGCAATGTAAGTCGCTTTGGATAAAAGCGTCTGCTAAATGCATAAATGTAAATGTAAGACGCACATTATGTTATAATCAGTCAAGAGAATCTCTACCTATACGAGGGGCTTGAATGTTAACAAAGATGTGATAAATGTAAATGGATTAAGACAGTGGCGAAATATCCCCAAAATATGTGTATTGTGTATCAGCATCAATTGTGCTCACTTGTGTGAAAAATGTTAGTTCATTCATGAAGTGAATTTTTGTTTGAATCTGAGTAAATACTGTAGCAGTGTAGCATGATGCTTCACTTTGAATAAAAGCATCTGCTAAATGTTTTAATATAATTTCCTCAATGACTCATTTGCTACAGTTACATTATATAAAATGTAAACAAAAAATAACAAAAATGGCTAATGCATACTCCTATCTAGAGAGATGGGCAAATATAATATTTACACTACTGTTCAAAAGATTAGGGATCAATAGAATAATATAAAATAATACTTTTATTCAGCAAGCACACATTAATTTGACCAAAAGTGACAGTAAAGACATTTATATTGCCTTTTTCGCTTTCAAATATTTTTATTTGTATATATATTATTTGTTTTTAAATAAACTTATTCATTGGAGAATGCTGAATTTCCAAAAAACATTAAGCAGCAAAACTGTTTTCAGCATTGATGATAATCAGAAATGTTTCTTGAGCATCACATCAGCATATTAGAATGATTTCTGAAGATCATGTGACACTGAAGACTGGAGTAATGACGCTGAAAAATCAGCTGCGCATCACAGGAATAAATTATATTTTAAAATATATTCAAATAGAGAAGAGTTGTTTTAAACTTCAATAATATTTCACAATATTATTTTTACAGTATTTTTGATCAAATAAATGCAACCTTGGTGAGCACGAGTTTCTTTCAAAAACATTTTAAAAATCCTATCAACCCCAAACTTTTGAACAGTACAGTATTTCTTTTTTCTTTCTCTTAGCATGTAATTACCTAGCCTTGCACCTATATTGATGCATGAGTCACTTAAGCGATGACTCTTTCTGACATCGACATCAGCAGAGGAATGAAAGAACAGCATTGTGTTGTTCACAGGAAGGGTAAAGGGCAGATTACCGTCTACATGTAAAGTGTACTGAATAAAACCAGGAAAGGTGGGGCGACTCAAGGCATTATGGGTTAGCGTCTAGTATCAGATTCCCATTAGCTACTCAAGAGCAAACCTTCCTTTTCCAAGGAAACTCGTATTGTTTTAAGCAAATAAACCGCACATATATAAAAAGGGTCTGAATTGGGGCTATTAAGCTATATATATATATATATATATATATATTATATATATATATATATATATATTTATTATTATATATATATATATATATATACTTATTAATAACAAATGTGCCAATTAATAAATCGAATTAATCATCAATTTTAGCTTAGAAACACCCCCAAAAAGATAAAATAGTCATTGTGTTGTTACATGAGAAAACCATTCAGTAGAAATTACAAAAAGCACATTTAGAAAAAATTGCATAAATAATGATAATAAAAGGATATTAATGTTTTAAAAAAAGGAAACCGATAAAAAACAACAACAATATGATACTCTCAAAATGAAACTCAAACCACTAGCAGGTCACAGCAAGTCACTCAAGTCAGTCGTTCAACGGATTCATTCAAACGTCTGATTAATTGAGAAACTAATTTTAACGCCTTATTTTTTCCATAACTAAATAGCCCCAAATTATAAATATAATTAAGTAATCAATCTATGTAATTAACATATAATTTACTATAAATAAATGAATAACTCGACAACTCTTGTCTGAATCCTATATAAATGCTCTTACCAGAAGATTTCCGTGGTTTCTTGCGTAAACACATCATGACGTAGCGCTCCAGCTCGCGCAGCGTGGACGGCTTGAGCGTCTCAAAGTCGATCTCGATCTCCTCTGGGTTGGTGTCACGCAGCGAGGGCTCTCGTGATTGGATGATGTGAACGACGCGGCCCAGTTTCTCGCCCGGCAGCCTGTTGATGTCCAGACTGAGCTGCCGTTTCTCATCGTAGCTCATGGGGCTGGTCTCCTCTTCCTCCTCAGAGTCATAGTGCGGCGTAAGACCGCCTTGGCTCATGGGGTGGGAGTTAAAGACGGAGGCTTGAGATTTCTTTGAGGATCTAAGGGAACAAAAGAAGACAAGTTCATGTTTTTGTTCATATTCAGGTTCAAATGAGTTAACTACAGTGTGAATAATCAGTATTTGTGACGTACTTGCTCTTGCTGCTCTTCTTATTGGAGTTCTTCTTGCCCTGAGTGGAGCTCGCTGCTTTGCTGTTGCTCCTGCTCTTTGGTGTCTTGGAGAGTTTTGGCGTTTTCGGCGGCCGGACGAGTACCTCTTCCTCCATCACACTCCTGCCCCGCTTGTGTTTTTCCGGCTTCTTCTTTTTCTTCTTGTCTTTCTTTTCCTTCTTCTTCTTGGGTTTGATGATGGGTGTAGAGGACAGTGCGGCCAGCTGCTCGTGCACCGCCCTCAACTGCAGACAAGCGAGTGAGTGAGTGAGTCACTGTGTTTTTTCTAAACCCACTGCAGCTCTCAGTAAATTTACAACTACGTCAAATCTGTCAGATCCGGTTTAGAGGACTTTGCTGGAAAAGTTCAGTCGCTACCTGTGTACACACCTGTTCCTGAAGCTGGGCCAGGCGATGCGCTCTCTCCTCCTCACTGTCGGAGCTCGGGCTGCTCTCGCTCTCACTCTCACTGCTCACGTCGCTCTCCGACGACGAGGAGGAAGAGGAGGAGGAAGAGGAGGAGTGACCGCCCAGGCCGCCGCCCAGGGACGCAGGTGGGATGGACTCCAGGGGCTCGTCTGGCATCTTGGCGAAGCGGAACTCAAAGACATCCTGAAACAGAGAGAAGATTTTTAATATAATAATACAGTCTTTAAAATGGCACACACTGTAGGTCCAAAAATCACAAGGTAATGAGTAATTACACTTGATTTGCATTAAATTTTAATTGGTACTGGTGTTTATTGGCTGTTTGTCTGCCTCCAACAAGCTTTTACCAGTTTTCATAATAAGAAATTTATTTTCATCTAAGTGAAAGCATCTGTACCTGTAATTTTCTGGCCATGGCCACCACATCGTGATCTGGGGGATTGTACTTGTAACAGTTTGAGAACATTAGCCTGATGTCAGCAGCAAACTGCAATGCATCCCTGTACTCCCGATGATCCATTTTCCTCTGCAAGATAGAGAAAATCATCAGGTCTGATCATACACATGGTTGCATATTATCATGTAACACATCTAAACCTCTTTATACGCACCTTAATTGTGCTTAGATCCATGGGATACTTGATAATATCATGATAGTCGTGCAGTCCCAGTGAGGAAGCGTCCACTGGCTTGTAGAAGGGCCAGGCGTAGGCCGCGTGCTTCTTCGACAGCAGCTCTTTGAGAATCGTGCTGCAGTACCGTAGCTGCTGGCTTAGCTTCCCGCGCCGCACCGGCTGATGTTGGTTCTGGGAATCGGGCAAGTCTTTCCGTGGTGGTTTGATGGGCCTGCCACTGCCACCTCGTCTTGCCGGTACTTTGTCTCCAACCAGGCCTCCACCCAGGCCCATGCCCATGCCCAGGCCGAGGCCAAGGGACAGGCTCTGTTTGGGGTCGGCACCCAAAGCGGAGAGGGTGAGTGGAGAGTCACCTCCGCCCATGCCGAGACCCATCCCACCTACACCCAAAGCGAGCGGCATGCCTGTGGTGGTGGGGGTGGTCGTGTCTGCCTTGCGCTTGACACCCTTTTTCTATTAAAAACATGGAGAAAAATTAGCTAAATTGCATCAAGCATGCAAACAAGTATTTGGTAATTCAACTAGGATATGCTGCATCTGAAGCTAAATGTGTATAAAGAGTTTTTTTAGGAAAGAGGTAGTCTTACCTTTGCAGTCGGTTGGGTAGGAGGCAGGCCCATCAGTGCAGGGGTGCTGTGTGAAGTGGGAAGCAAAGACTTGGTTATAAGCGTCTGCGGTGGGGTGGAGAAGACCGAGTCTGGGGTGTCTGGAGTGGGAGGGGAGTAGGCCGACTGGGACACGGAAGATATAGCAGGGACCTGATGAGCTGTCGTGAATCCACCTGAGACTAAAAAAAAAGAGACGGAAAAATAAAGAAATGCATGAGCATGAAAGCACACAAACAGCCAAACAACAGCACCAGTACAATTTTATGCAAAACATTTGTAATTACTCAGAGTGAAAATGTAAAAAGAGCAATTAGTTGAAGGCAGACAAACAGCCAATAAACACAAGCACCAATTAAATTTCAATCAAATCAATTGTAATTACTATTTTTTTTTTATAAATTTAACTATTTTAAATTATTTAAAAAATTAAAAATGTTGACTTCTGTATACATTTGTATTTATTTTATATACTTAGGTTTTTTTAAGTTAAACAGTTTCCAAGGTCTATACATTTTAATTTTTTAATTTTCCAAATTTACAGACCAGGGAAGTCACAAAAATTAACAAATTCCAAAAAAGTCATGGACATTTATAAAGTTAAAATTACATTTACATGTGTTAACCATTTACACAATTGTATTATAATTCATATAATTATAATATAATTGCATAATTACATTATATTAATACCAATAATAATACAGGTGCATCTCAATAAATTAGAATGTCGTGGAAAAGTTCATTTATTTCAGTAATTCAACTCCAATTGTGAAACTCGTGTATTAAATAAATTCAATGCACACAGACTGAAGTAGTTTAAGTCTTTGGTTCTTTTAATTGTGATGATTTAGGCTCACATTTAACAAAAACCCACCAATTCACTATCTCAACAAATTAGAATACTTCATAAGTATTGTAAATGTAAAGGCGCTGCAGGTAAAATTTGTGAATTGTTGGCCTTCTGGAAAGTATGTTAATTTACTGTATATGTACTCAATACTTGGTAGGGGCTCCTTTTGCTTTAATTACTGCCTCAATTCAGCGTGGCATGGAGGTGATCAGTTTGTGGCACTGCTGAGGTGGTATGGAAGCCCAGGTTTCTTTGACAGTGGCCTTCAGGTCATCTGCATTGTTGGGTCTGGTGTCTCATCTTCCTCTTGACAATACCCCATAGATTCTCTATGGGGTTCAGGTCAGGCGAGTTTGCTGGCCAATCAAGCACAGTAACACCATGGTCATTGAACCAGCTTTTGGTACCTTTGGCAGTGTGGGCAGGTGCCAAGTCCTGCTGGAAAATGAAATCAGCATCTCCATAAAGCTTGTCAGCAGAAGGAAGCATGAAGTGCTCTAAAATTTCCTGGTAGATGGCTGCGTTGACTGTGGACTTCAGAAAACACAGTGGACCAACACCAGCAGATGACATGGCAGCCCAAATCATCACTGACTGTGGAAACTTCACACTGGACTTCAAGCAACATGGATTCTGTGCCTCTCCACTCTTCCTCCAGACTCTGGGACCTTGATTTCCAAATGAAATGCAAAATTTACTTTCATCTGAAAAGAGGACTTTGGACCACTGAGCAACAGTCCAGTTATTTTTCTCCACAGCCCAGGTACGACGCTTCTGACATTGTCTCTGGTTCAGAAGTGGCTTGGTAGCCCTTTTCCTGAAGACGTCTGAGCATGGTGACTCTTGATGCACTGACTCCAGCTTCAGTCCACTCCTTGTGAAGCTCTCACAAGTGTTTGAATCAGCTTTGCTTGACAGTATTCTCAAGCTTGCAGTCATCCCTGTTGCTTGTGCACCTTTTCCTACCCAAATTCTTCCTTCCAGTCAACTTTGCATTTAATATGCTTTGATACAGCACTCTGTAAACAGCCACACCTTTCAGTAATGACCCTCTGTGACTTACCCTCTTTGTGGAGGGCGGCAATGTTCATCTTTTGCATCATTGCCAAGTCAGCAGTCTTTTCCATTATTGTGGTTTCAAAGAACAAGAGATACCCGGAATTTATACTGTAGGGATGGTCATTAATTGAAACAAATGTAAATATTCTAATATTTTGAGATACTGATTTTTGACTTGCATGAGCTGTAAGCTCTAATCATCAAAATTAAAACAAAAAAACTTTTGAAATGTTTTACTTTACATGTAATGAATCTAAAATATATGCAAGTTTCACTTTTTGAAATAAGTTACAAGAAAAAAATGAACTTTTTCGTGACATTCTAATTTATTGAGATGCACCTGTATATATGGAATTTATTCTGAAAATGTCCATAACTTTTCAGGATTTTGTTACTTTCCGTGACTTTTCCAGGTCTGGAAATTAATATTTTAATTATATCTTTTTTAGTCAAGATATATTTTTATTTATACATTTTATATCTAGTTATATATGTTAAGATAGCCCGGAAATAACATGTATAACTAATATATATATATTTTTTATTTATTTATGCGTTATCTCCAGGTATCTATCAAAACCATGACCACGGAAATCCTGTCAACGGCTCTCTTCATCAGTTTATTCAAATTCATCTGTTTCTCCCCCCATTCTTACATGATTTGTGTCCTTTTTTAGGTTTGCCCTGTTTGCCCCTAGGGACAGGTGAAGGAATCTCTTCCTCCTCTTGGGGCATCTGTGCAACCTTCTGCAGGAAAGCCTTCTCCAGAGACTGAGCCATCAGGACGATGTCATCTGTTGGCTGTAATAAACAGACGAGTTTGAGATCACATGGTAGTCTCTAGACGATACCACTGATGTGAGTAATTGCTCCATAACAGGCTGGGCATAAGACCCGAGCGACTTGATGGTGAACAACAAAATAAATCCAAGCTTTGAAAAGAGCTTTTTACCAAGACAAACGAACTGACTGACCTTGTTGTAGATGTAGCAGTTGGTAAACATGGTGTTGAAATCCTGCAAGCACTCGCTGGCACTGCGGTAATAATTGTTTTCCAGTCTTTTCTTGATAGTTCCCATATCCATGGGCTGTTTAATGATTTTGTAATAATCCTGCATGAGATAATACAAGAATACATGTCATTATCAAGTCAGAAAAACACACGCTTGAGTTTAGACCCATTACTTGTTGAATAACATGCCATCTTGCTTAATATTTAAACACAGAGCCTAATAAGTCCCCCCAAACAGTCCATTCTGGAACAAGATCAAACTTACAGGCAGGTTGAGCTTGCTAGCGTCCACCGGCTCATGGAAAGGCCAGGCGAAGTGATGCCTCCACAGCGTCTTCTGCAAAGCCTTCTGGAGGAACTGCAGTTGGTTGGTCATGCGGACCTGTCGAGTGGGGTCCCGCACAGGAGGTTGAGGGGGTCCGGATTGAGGAACCTGTGGCAGAGCAGGTACCTCAAACCCTTCGTACAGCAGCGACGGCTTGCGGATGCGTTTGCCGGGAGTGGAGATGGTCTGCTCCATCATCATGGTGACCCCCTGCATGCCGTCGCCCCCGCCCAGAGAGCTGCGGAGAACATGAAGATGAGGGTGAGATCATACAGATGATAAACAAATTGCCAAACTATAAATAGAAACAGAACAATGAACTTTGACTAAATGAGATGAAACATGCATTAAAATATGAAGAGTCAACATAATCACTGTAGACTCGTCATGACTCAAACTCTGACTAAACGCGTTTTGCTTATGTGAACCAAGCGTGAAGATAGAACTGCCCCTTCAGCAGTTTATCTGTCCCGGCATGGGTGTGTTATGCTAGAACACATTCCAAACACAAACACCACTGTCCTGCTGGAACCTGGGGGCGGGGCCTTAAACAGACCTAATAACCCAGATCAGGTCATGTTTGTGTTCATCTGAGGAATTAGCCAATGAGAATGCTTAGTTTAGTTTTATTTAAAGTTTGACAAGACAGCAGCGCAAAACCCTGATACACATACTCCAAGGCAATCATCTAACTAGTATAAAACGAGTAAAAATAGTTCATATACGATCAGAATAAAATATATGTAGATAAATAACACAGAAAAGGCATCCTAATCAAGCACCTGTAAGTTATCTATACAACATGCAGGCCTCAAAATAAATATTTTGAATTACGAATCAATTATTCCTGTCCTTTGGAACAATTTAACTAATTATTCACCATAACGTTTTATTATTGGTTAGTAAATACAACAGCCTTATTTTCCTCATAGATCCCTTCAAAAAAAAATGGAGCATTACTCCAGTTTTCCTTCACTACTGTATTTTCTCATTTAAACTGATTTTATATTTCTCAGATATGAATTCTTCATTGCAAAAATGGTTTAGAACTTTATACTACCAGCATTTTTAAAAACTAATATGAATTCTAAACTCATATATAGGAATGTAGGGCATTTAAATGCATTGGACACTTTATAAAAAAAAAAATGCTTATGTTAAATTGCACTACCCTTGGTAACTTTAGGTTTCAAAATACCCTGATAGTACTTAGAACCTAATTTCCTCACTAAGACTTACCTTCTGAAGCCTAATTGTTGAACACTTTAAAGTGAACATGTTGGTATCATCCAATTTATTACGTGCATCCTCTTGGGATTCATTCTCAGTGTATATCGGGATTGCAGATAGCACATAATGATGCAACATTTGTAAAATCATTGCAACAGTTACTTGATTTTAATAAAACTAGACAAAACACTTGAGGTGGGTGTTCACTCATTCTGCAGAAATGTTGCTCTCAGCCAGTTTCTGTAAGTGAAGGTTTGCATACCTGCCCCAGTATGGACTGAGTGTCATTTAACAAACTGAAGAGTAGGGCCTACTAAATACAGACAGGCTGCTTCTACAGAAGTAAACTTTGTAAATCTTACACATTTTTATAAGCTTAAAATCTTCAGTCAAGTTGATAAAGCAAATCAAGCAAATTTTCTAAACAACTTAAAGAGTTGAATGTTTAATTTAAACAGTGCTAAATTATACAAAACATAAAAAAATAAATAAAAAAAAATCACAAAGTGTTCACATTTAAAACTTTTATTTTCAGTCAAGTAAAATGTTGGTATACAATGTTTGGGGAAAAAAATAAAAAAGTTATAGATATAATTATGTGCATGCTGGTTGGGAGGGGGCAGGCTTCGCGCGGCTCCTTTAACTACTCGCGTTGCTAAGCAACCAAAAGCGAAACAACCCCACAAATGATTCAGTGTTGTGCCATCAGCTTTCACAAATCAATGGCGCTCGCCACTAAACGAAGCACTGATGTGATCAAAGAGGCTCGAGAAGAGCGGAGGCCTCCTCGCGTGTAAAATGTTGACAAAAGTCCACGTGGTGTGAGGCGGAAGCGCAACATAAGAGTTTCAGAATGACTAAAACGTATGTTGATACTAAAACTAGTCAACATACTATCCATAGTCAAACAATCACATTATTATAACAAAAGCAACAATAACACCAGATGCGGAGATACATTTACTAGTTTTTGTAGTCAAGGCACCGCCTTATGACCTAAATCTATACCACTGAAATAAATATATCGTATTGAAACACCATATCGATCTAATGTTTTTCCATAACGCCAGACAGTATTATAATCTAACGTTACCGATCAAATTCACAACAATATGGTCACTGTAACACACTCGCGGAAGAACTGCATAATATAATGCATCAAAACACCTTTTTAGTCTAACCACCCAAAACAAATTTCTGCAACAAATTTATAAAAATGAGTCGGCAACCACTATGACGAATAAAAATACTAGATAATACTAAACATATTAGATGCTGGTCGCTGTTAGCATTAGCCAACCATGCTAATTTCCCGTTCGCACCCCAGCACTGCATGCATAACGACCCACAATCAGTTATACAACTCAAACGAGTCTCAGATAAGAAAAATAGGTTTGTATTGCTCAAACTTCTCAGTCTGGACACGGACAGAATATCTGTAAATAAACTATCTGCCCGTTTCATGGAGCGAAAGCGCGCCTGCGCACTAAACGCGGGCAGTTGCTCGTTAAAAAAACAGACTTTAAAAACTTGGAAACTAGTCGCAATGACACTGTAAAAAATAAAGTCTCCTACATGACTGCCATTAGAAAGTGAAAGTCAATGCAGTCTTAATACTCCAGTATTTAACTTCATGTTATCGCGACAGTTCACAAGTGATTAAAATAAAATAATTCCGAAAGATGCCGAATTATGACAATATTACAACAACATTTTCGTTCACAGAACAAGTGCAATGCCATTTACTCCAACCGGTACCTGTCAAAGGGCGGGCTAATGGCCGTCTCCATCGGGATGGATCCGGATTCTGTTTATAAACCGGTTTCGTTCGCGGATCCGAGTTTCGCGGCCTTGTTTTTCTGACTTCCTCGATCCTCCAGCTCAGAGCTACAATGAAATGGCGACGTTAAGGCTCCGCCCGACTTTTTATAAACCCATCGACGGCTCCATTGGCTGATGTAACGCCATACGTACACGCCTACGCGAATTCTACAGGCCACTCTAGCTGTCAATCAAATAGGCCACGCCCGCGCAACCCCTGGAGCACAATTTGTGGATTTAAAGCAGATTATTAAGCAAAAAACACTTGCCTAAGAAACGCCACTGATGTAGATATAAGACTAAAAATCAGTAAAACATTTTCACGAATAATTTAAAACACTCAAAGACGCGGTAACATTTACATATACACTGCGTTTCTCAAGAGTTTTGTGTTACGTCAACAGTCTTCGCTGATTGGCTGCCGAGACTAAGGCGCGAGCATCGAGGGCAGGTTGGAAACACGCCATTGGCTCAGACGATTAGTCACGCGTAACACACACCTCGCCTTACAGCCTGCTCCTCATCGACTGCATGGAAATCACCAAAAAATACTACAAAATAACTCCAACATCTAAAGGCAACCTCGTGATGTTGCTAAATTCCCGAAAGTAAAACGAAAACAGCAAACCTCGAGGCCTAAAAGAGCCAAAAACAATGTTGTCTTATCAAAAACCTTGACTTTTAAACCCAGTGTAAGAAAACACGCATCAAACTCAGACGCAGTATTAAAACAAGTAAACAAAAAAGGCGATGCCCTTCTCTGTCGATTCAAACATGGCCTACAAGGAGTGTCCACCATAGAATGACGCAGCAACTTTGGTTCTTCAGACGACACGCATTGTTAAAACACGATTACAACGACTAAAATATGTATAAAACTCACTTAAGTTAGTCAGAAAATACGTAAATATTCGAAATACATTAGGATTTTTACACAAAATCCAAGAAAAAAGGACTAACGTTACTATGTTTAGGCCAGCGTCGAGCTCTCAACTACCAAACCCCAAATCATCTACAATACCGAAAATACGTTTGATTCCCGCGATATGTTCTGTTTGTTATAATAAAAGGCCATCGTTATTAACAAATCTTGTCGAAGTTTCTACATCAGCCTTTTAACTATTTTTTAGAGGACACCTGCAATACACTGATTAAAAGATTTACTTTCCAGAAGGCATTATCGCCTGAAAGTATTTTACCCTGAAACGACGATCTATATTTTAAACAGATTTTTAAGTTAAAATCGTTTTAGGACAGCGGGTTTTTAGTCAAATATCCTGCCGCCCATCCCCCACCGCCAAGGTTACAGATTTGAAACAATGTCATAGATTGTGAGAAACAAAACACAACACTAAACCAGCCAAATTATTCGTTGTCTATCAATTATTTAAACCTAAACGTCTAATTTAAAGTACTAACAATGTTTTACAACAACTGAATTGTGTTTTCTAAAAATAAATCTAAATCTCTTAACATATACCTCTATCCAGATTAAGTGAATTGAAAATAAAAAGCAAAATATGTCGAATTCCTCATTGTTGGAAAAATCCTGATTTTCTTCTTGTCTTCAGCCACGTTATTCAACACATTTCCCTCAAACATGTCCGACTTCTTCTTCTTCTTCATTGGATCGAAGTGGAGAGTCACGTGACAACCCACACAACGACTCGCGTGACTCAAACTGGTTTTAAGCAGGAATTCCCCAAAACACGTCTTCTGTTTGAGATACACTGCATATGAGAGCATTCCCTAGCTATTAAAGACTCAATCTTTAAAAATCCATAAACTGTAAACTTGTAATTAGTCAGCAACGTTGATAAATCCAGAACAAAGAAGACATGGCTGTCGTTGCCGCGCCATGATTGGATAAAGCCGATCACGTGTCTCTCAAACCATCGCGCCATCGCAAAAAAATTAAACCTGATTATCTTTGCACCGAGATTATCTTCTTGGATACTGCAATCCGATTCCACTCGATTCCTTTCCAAATGCTCTGAATATTGGAATTCAGTTTAGTAAAACGCGTGGCAAAAAGTTTATTAGGAGCACGAGAAATCCATGTAATCAATAGCTTTCATCTCCCTTGACTGTAATCCTTTCTGCGCATGTGCAGTTTCATTCGACTCCCTTCCCCCCGAAACCTCGCTGCTGGTTTGAGCTGAACTGGGAAATGGGAAACTTGTTCTGTGACTATTTATTTTGACTGATTACAAAATATAGCTACACTGAAATTGGAAATAAGTTTCAGAAATAAGTAAGCCAAAGAAGTACTTACAGTAAGCAAAGAGAACGTCACTTGTTTTGTTTTTTTACACCAGGAAATGTTATCGGATAGATAATTATTCTTATCTTAACCTATCCTTCCCTATCCTTCTTTTTTTATATATATATGAAGAGTTTATTTGCAAAAACAGATTTTGTTTAATTTTCAAAAATCATGTTTTTTATGTTATCATGTTTATATAGTGTTTTATTGTGTTAGTTAGCTGTATTTGTTAGTTATTTTTTCCTTAATAAAAAGAACCTGACTGCAGTTTGATTGAGATAATTTGGAATGCACAAGAGGGGAAAAAATGATTTTTGAAAATTGTTAAAAACTGAGTTATCTGTTTTGCAAATGAACTCTTCATATATATATATATGGTTTTATATTTGGCAAAATATAAATATATTACTTTTAAATAAGTAATTTTAAATGTATATGTATAAATGTTACATGTATTTTAATTTAAATGTTATCTACATAGATATTTTACATTTAAATATCACCACATAGTTCTTTGACTATGTTGTCCTTACATCTAACAACATCTGTTAGAGCAGCATGATAAATGAGAAAGCACACGTCTGGCCTGTCACTCATGTCCCACACAACTGAGCACAGTCAGACAACACTAACCCAGTCTGACTCAGCGTCACGAGGCAGCTTGGCCAGCAGAGGACACGGTTGCTATGGAGGCTCTCGCTCACGCGCTCTTTCTTTTTCCTAATAGCTGGATGTTCTTGGCAATAGACACTGCGCTAAGGGAAAGCACCCACTTTTACAGTGTAATGCTCAATGGTTGGTTTTAGGGGAGGTGTGTTATATTGGTTTGCATCTTTTTGCAACAAAAAAAGAGGCAAATTTATTCTAGTTAACTTCTGTACTTCATATCCTTTCCAATGCAATGTTTGAGCATGCTTTTTGTTTTTAACCCTGTAAAGCCTAACATGTTTATTGAACCATTAAAGAAAATGTAAAATAAAATAAAAATAATTACTTTCAGATGCCCAAACTGAGCAAAAATATGCAACATAGTGCCGATGTTATTTATGAGGCCAAAAAAGTAAGATGAAATTCTGATATCTTGCATTGTACATCAATGAAATGCTTAAAATAATGTAACAGTAAGACGCATATAAATCTCAGTTGTATATGTGCCCATAATATGTGTTGGTAAGATGATATTTAAATGCTTAGTTTTATGATAAAAGCTCTGCAGTATTTATAGATGGAAACAAAACATAAAATCCGATGCAATACAATGAAAGATGAACTAATAAATGTTCCTCAAAAGCCTGATGTGTTATATTTTATACTTAGATTTTAACATGATTTTTCTAAAAATGATGCATGGATAATTTAAGGTGCTTCAGTCCAGTACATGTTTATTTTGAACTATTTATATAATTATTATTTCTAAATTTACTTTATGACATGATTATAATTATAAAGATAAATTAAGATTTCACAGAAAAATGACACATACCACAAGGTGGCCATTTTTTTTTAGCATTATACTGAAAGGCCTTTTACTTACTAAAATCATAACAGTAAGAGGGCAAGGTATGTAGTAGATTTTGTACAACTTATTTTCCTAATAAAATGGTAACCCCAGAATCAGTTACTTGGCAGGTTTTGTCTGACAGTACTGCAATGACTGCTAGAAGTGTTCCTGTGGCTCAGTGGTAGAGCATTGCGTTAACAGCGCAAAGGTTGTGGGTTCAATTCCCAGGGAACACACATACTGATAAAAAATGTATAGCCATGTATAATGCACTGTAAGTCGCTTTGGATAAAAGCGTCTGCTAAATGCATAAATGTAAATGTAGAAGCCCATTCTTTGAGGCCTAACAGACTTTTCTGTGAAAACGTCACTGGTTATAATTGTGGAGCTATTAAGAGTGATTCTCACTTCCAGGGGCGCTGCTACGGATTCTGGGTTCCCTGGACAGCATATTCACTCGGACCCTCCGGCCTTCCTGGGGGGGTTGGCTGGGGATACCGAGGGATATCCCTCGGTAGAAATCGCGATTATGTTCCCGAGCCCATCTTTTTTTCCCCTTCTCCCAAATCAGATTATACTGTTTCAGCTATTAAAATTGTTCAGTTTTGTATGTAATGGCAAAGTGATAATATTTCGTTTTGGTTTTTTATAAAGTTAATTTAGAAAAACGTTTGGAGCATTTTTTTTGTTAGTTAAATAAGTTTTTTCTTAAAGTAAGGACCAAGCGGCCAGCGGCAGACAGGTCGCAATTTTTTTTTTTAAATTTTTTTTTTAAATGCTGGTGAAGTTTTATCATAGTTTATAGTTATATGGTAACGAAAGTGTTCAACATTCAACCCGTTCTTTTTGATCAGTATTATTTGTGATTTAAATTTTGTGACAGGAATTCCTTTTTTTGCTTTCACTTTCAGATCTTGGTGTCGCTTTACAAGAAAAGATAATGGTCTGTTTTGCTTATATCTATACACCTTTCACTTTTTAAGACTAAAACAAAAGATGGATTAATTGTTATTCTTAATTAAAAAGCACAACAACAATAAAGCAGAACTTTACAATGACAAACTAGCATAACATTTATTAACAAAAACGAATAAGAGGAGGAATGGCATAGGACACATCACATGCAGTATTATACTGACTAATACATAACAGAATGTTTAGTAAACACTGAGGAATCAAATAATAATAATATTAAAAAAATAAGGAAAGCCTCCATACCATAACGTGAGGTAAACAACAAAGATAATAAGCTTTTCAAAACGAAAACAAAACGTAAAACTAAACTGGCTGTCGCTGACAGGACTTGCATGTTTTCTCTACAAGAATACCAACATGTTCACCTTCTCTGGTTTAAGAAGCGTTTTTTTTACTTTAGTTTGAAAACCAAATCCTTGCTCCATCCTCGCGCTCCTGCTGATGCAGTGAGTGAAAGCACAATGTGCATGCGCTGCTCCTGCTCTGCATACGCGCTGCTTCTGCGCTGCCTCTGCTCTGCTTATGCATGCGGTGTGAAACCAGGCTCTACTGAAGCGCTTGCACCTGATCAGTGAAATCTTTCTCCTGCTACAATGTGCTGCTGCTGGCAGCGCGCGCGCTTTGGAGCAGCGCAGACCATGCACTATAGCACAAATGCGACCACTCAAATTTTTACTCGCACACTCTCAAAAAATAGTCGCAGTCTAGAGCCCTGAATATATAAAATAATTTTATAAAATAAAGAAAACAATGATGTGCAGTCTGGTCTTGAACAGGAGCACTTCACAAAAATGAACCGAAAGTCAGCGAATATATGCCTCACAGACATGATACATATATCTATAGAAAGCTTTAAATTACTACTTAACGAAATAAATCAAATCGAAAACAAAAACTCTTTCATTATAATCCGTGAAGATGCACTTCTCTCTAAAGGCGTGTCTAATGAGGAGATGGCGAGTCAGGATCATCATCTGATTCTTCATCTTTGCAACACTGACACAGAAAACACTAGTTTATTAGTAAATAATTCAAATATCTCCTTACTATTTCCCCCTGACACACTCATGGTAATTACTTTTGCTGGGGCTTTATGGCAAGCTTTATTGCGTGTATTTGAATGCAGAACTGTCATGGTGTCCAGCTGGTGTGCCCTCTTTAGCCACTAGAGGGTACTCTTTTCCATTCACGTTCATTCTGTTATGAACTCCATTTCCCAGACTACATTGCTCTGTCCCATTTGAGATGATTGGTTGCAGCTGCTTCCATTTGAATCCTTTGGGTCCTGCTTATATAAACTGTGTTTGTCTCTATCAATGTCATGGAGGTTTTGTATTGTTACACTGCTTTTGAGTTTTGTTTGCCTTGCCCGCTGGAATTATTTATCTTTGTTGGACTGTTCTTGGACTGTTTACTTGGATTTTGCCCTGTTTCAATAAAAGCTGCGCTTGGATCTGTAACTTATAAGTCTTGGAGCAATTAATGTGACAGAAAACCTCCATCCCCTCAGATCCAGCAGCATGAATCCATGTATTGCTTCTCCTGCATCTAAGAAGGAGCTAAGGGCGAGACGTCAGGGATTGATTACCCTGCGTCAGGAAGGTTTGGGGGTAGGTGGATTTGCTCAGTTGTTTTGGACTGTGGCTGTAGGACTCAAGTATGAGGATCCAGAGCTTATGGAATTTTTTAACAACTGCCTGGACTACCCCTTACCTTCATGCGAGATGGGTGAGCTTAAGACTTTGGGTTTTTGGGGTTTTATTAACTACCTCACGTACCGACATATATTGGCTCAGAGTACTAAGATGACTGTTATGCCAGAGTCTCCTGTCAGTGTGGATGTTACAACAGAGCTTTCAGCCATCACGGACGCCACCTTTGTGTTCCCAGTCGTCGTGAATGGCACCACTAAAGCTATTAAGGTAACCCCAAGGCATTTGAGACTGGTCTCTAAGATAGAGGAGACGTCCCTGACGTCGGTACGTGCCGTTAAGTCAAGCAAAAGGGCCTCAGCGACAGTCCTGCTCCGGTCCGCTCCGGTCCGAGAGCCCTCAGAGTCCGCTCCGGTCCGAGAGCCCTCAGAGTCCACTCCAGAGCCCGCTCCAGTCCGAGAGCCCTCAGAGCCCGCTCCAGTCCGAGAGCCCTCAGAGCCCACTCCAGTCCGAGAGCCCTCAGAGCCCACTCCAGTCCGAGAGCCCTCAGAGTCCACTCCAGAGCCCGCTCCAGTCCGAGAGCCCTCAGAGTCCACTCCAGAGCCCGCTCCAGTCCGAGAGCCCTCAGAGTCCGCTCCAGTCCGAGAGCCCTCAGAGTCCACTGAAGAGCCCGCTCCAGTCCGAGAGCCCTCAGAGTCCACTCCAGAGCCCGCTCCAGTCCGAGAGCCCTCAGAGTCCGCTCCAGTCCGAGAGCCCTCAGAGTCCGCTCCAGTCCGAGAGCCCTCAGAGTCCGCTCCAGTCCGAGAGCCCTCAGAGTCCGCTCCAGTCCGAGAGCCCTCAGAGTCCGCTCCAGACCGAGAGCCCTCCAGTCCGAGAGCCCTCAGAGTCCACTCCAGAGAGCCCGCCACTCCAGAGCCCGCTCCAGTCCGAGAGCCCTCAGAGTTCACTCCAGAGCCCGCTCCACTCCAGAGCCCGCTCCACTCCAGAGCCCGCTCCACTCCAGAGCCCGCTCCACTCCAGAGCCCGCTCCACTCCAGAGCCCGCTCCACTCCAGAGTCCGCTCCAGAGTCCGCTCCAGAGTCCGCGAGCCCTCAGAGCCCGCTCCAGTCCGAGAGCCCTCAGAGCCCGCTCCAGTCCGAGAGCCCTCAGAGTCCACTCCAGAGCCCGCTCCAGTCCGAGAGCCCTCAGAGCCCGCTCCAGTCCGAGAGCCCTCAGAGTCCGCTCCAGAGCCCGCTCCAGTCCGAGAGCCCTCAGAGTCCGCTCCAGAGCCCGCTCCAGTCCGAGAGCCCTCAGAGTCCGCTCCAGTCCGCTCCAGTCCGAGAGCCCTCAGAGTCCGCTCCAGTCCGAGAGCCCTCAGAGTCCGCTCCAGTCCGAGAGCCCTCAGAGTCCGCTCCAGTCCGAGAGCCCTCAGAGTCCGCTCCAGTCCGAGAGCCCTCAGAGTCCGCTCCAGTCCGAGAGCCCTCAGAGTCCGCTCCAGTCCGAGAGCCCTCAGAGTCCGCTCCAGTCCGAGAGCCCTCAGAGTCCGCTCCAGTCCGAGAGCCCTCAGACTCCACTCCAGTCCGCTCCAGTCCGAGAGCCCTCAGAGAGCCCGCTCCAGTCCGAGAGCCCTCAGAGTCCGAGCCCGCTCCAGTCCGAGAGCCCTCAGAGTCCGCTCCAGTCCGAGAGCCCTCAGAGTCCGCTCCAGTCCGAGAGCCCTCAGAGTCCGCTCCAGTCCGAGAGCCCTCAGAGTCCGCTCCAGAGCCCTCCAGAGAGCCCTCAGAGTCCGCTCCAGTCCGAGAGCCCTCAGAGTCCAGCTCCAGTCCGAGAGCCCGCAGAGTCCGCTCCAGAGCCCGCTCCGTTCCGGGAGCCCACAGAGTCCGCTCCAGAGCCCGCTCCGTTCCGGGAGCCCACAGAGTCCGCTCCAGAGCCCGCTCCGTTCCGGGAGCCCACAGAGTCCGCTCCAGTCCAGTCCGAGAGCCCTCAGAGTCCGCTCCAGTCCGAGAGCCCTCAGAGTCCGCTCCAGTCCGAGAGCCCTCAGAGTCCGCTCCAGTCCGAGAGCCCTCAGAGTCCGCCCCAGTCCGAGAGCCCTCAGAGTCCGCTCCAGTCCGAGAGCCCTCAGAGTCCGCTCCAGTCCGAGAGCCCTCAGAGTCCGCTCCAGTCCGAGAGCCCTCAGAGTCCGCTCCAGTCCGAGAGCCCTCAGAGTCCACTCCAGTCCGAGAGCCCTCAGAGTCCACTCCAGTCCGAGAGCCCTCAGACTCCACTCCAGTCCGAGAGCCCTCAGACTCCACTCCAGAGCCCGCTCCAGTCCGAGAGCCCTCAGAGTCCACTCCAGAGCCCGCTCCAGTCCGAGAGCCCTCAGAGTCCACTCCAGAGCCGGCTCCAGTCCGAGAGCCCTCAGAGTCCACTCCAGAGTCCGCCCCAGTCCGAGAGCCCTCAGAGTCCGCCCCAGTCCGAGAGCCCTCAGAGTCCGCCCCAGTCCGAGAGCCCTCAGAGTCCGCTCCAGTCCGAGAGCCCTCAGAGTCCACTCCAGAGCCCGCTCCAGTCCGAGAGCTCTCTGAGTCCACTTTAGAGCCTGCTGTTGGCCCGGAGGCCATCTTGACACCACCCAAGCCCCTAACCCTGTTGGTCTTAACCAAGCTCCTCGCCCTGCTGGCGCCACCCAAGTTCCTAGCCTTGCTGGCCTCAACTAAGCTCCTCGCCCTGCCGGCCCCGCCCTGGTCTCCTGCTCTGTCATCCCCGCCCTGGCCTCCTACTCTGCCGGCCCCTCCATGGCCACCTGCTCTGCCGGCCCCTCCCTGGCCTCTTGCTCTGCCTCTGTCTCCGGGTCCTCTTCCGCTACATGGGCCTGGCCCACCATCTCTCCCCCTGATCAGCCTCCGTTCCACCTCCCTCCTGAACTTTTCTGAATTCTGGTGGAGTGTCTGGTATCTGCTCCGTAGAAGGGGGGTAATGTCATGGTGTCCAGCTGGTGTGCCCTCTTTAGCCACTAGAGAGTACTCTTTTCCATTCACGTTCATTCTGTTATGAATTCCATTTCCCAGACTACATTGCTCTGTCCCATTTGAGATGATTGGTTGCAGCTGCTTCCATTTGAATCGTTTGGGTCCTGCTTATATAAACTGTGTTTGTCTCTATCAATGTCATGGAGGTTTTGTATTGTTACACTGCTTTTGAGTTTTGTTTGCCTTGCCCGCTGGAATTATTTATCTTTGTTGGACTGTTCTTGGACTTTACCCTGTTTCAATAAAAGCTGCGCTTGGATCTGTAACTTATAAGTCTTGGAGCAATTCATGTGACAAGAACTCTTCAGCTGCACTGACGGCTCTCTGCTGCTGCTGGACACTAAACACTGTCGAGACACTCTTTGACAGCCGCGGCAGCACGGTCTCGTTTTGTTTCCACCAGCGCGGCAATTTTTTTTCATCACTAATTGATGGATGTCTAAAATATAAACATAAGGAGAAACCTAAAACAGGCCCGAGGCCCGGCCCGCGTCTGAACTATGACGTGAAAATTGGCCCGTTTGAAGCCTGGTCAGGGCCGGGCTGAAATGCAGGGCTCTAGCGTTCCCCTCGGTAGAAATCACGTTTCTCCCTCGGGGGCCCCCTCCCATCGTCGGGCCCTTAGAATCGTCCTAACTCCCCCCCCCCCCCCCCCCCCCCCCCCCCCCCCCCCCCCTTACGGCGCCCCTGCTCACTTCTATTCTGAAGCCAGACACAATGAACCCCAACAGCTCTACTCTGCACAGGTGTGAAGTGTTGCTATGCAGAACCGTTGTTGCATTATCACATTTACCTCTGCAACGATGTGTGGAAATAAAGCTGAACCAGGAGAATTTGGTATATTTATTACCCTAAAGCTGTTGTGATGATTCCCTAAATGGCATTTGAGTATTTTTCTCTTAAATGTCACATTTGCTGTTCTGCAGCTAAATAGATTTAGTCCACTATTTTTTGTTTTCTCAGATGTGTTGAGTGGTATATGAGACATCATCATGAATACATTCTTTTCAAAGTGAGTGCATGGCATATGTATTTCAAAATGCCTTCAGATATTTTGATGTAAACTCAGAAAAGGAAGCACAGCAACCATTTAAGCTAGTACACGATGAATCAACACTGAGCCAACAAAGTTGCATATCTAATTCGTCAGGTGAACTCCAGACTGCATCAAAAAGAGATTATTTATTTTTTTCTAAAAAATAATTAGGATGATAAACAAACAAAACTGAAAAAAAGATTATTATACTATAGTATTATACTACTACTTTTTAATTCTAGATTAGAATCTTTTCCACATTTTATGTGTTATTTCACCACAGCAAGTGTGATTTAAGTATTTAAATCGAAGTCAGAGTATAGAATTTACTAGTAGTAATACTTTTAGTATTATAATAGGCCTATATAATGATTTTACATAATTTGCCACATCCGGGAGAAGTGTTTATTTTGTGTACAACAATGACATCTAGTGTTTATTATGGGAATAACCAGACCATTCATAATTCGAGCTTGTGTGTAACAACCAGGGTAACAACATGTAGACTAGAATAGAATCTTTTGTACATTTTGTACGTTTCCACAACATACATACATACACACACACACACACACAAAAAATAATATCAATGGTATAGGCCTATAACTTTTGAAGGACATAAATGCTTTAAGGACATTTGAATATTGTGTATATTGTGTATTGTTTTTATTTTGTATATTATGTTTTTGCTATAATTTTTATTATTATCTGTGTTTTGTCTTGTCGCTGTCATTCAGTTGCACTGTGAAACTTCTGTCACTAAAACAAATTCCTCGTATGTGTAAACATACCTGGCATTAAAGCTCATTCTGATTCTAATATGCTAAAAAAAACGCTTAAATATGCCATGACCTTGGATTTTGTAAACTTCTTTGTTTTACCGCTTTCAAGTTTGTCATGGGAGCTGGTGCGTATCCCGGCTCCTGGGACTAGAAGGGCCACAAAAAAAAAAAAGATAATTTAGTAAAAATCCAAATCTTTACTGGAAAAAGTTTTAACAATATTTTTCATACTTGTTCAATGAATCACAAACAATTATTGCACATGCACCTGTGGAACAGTCCTTTAAATACTAATCGTTAACAGGCAGCAAGCAATTAAAGTCATTACATGTACATTTAGCAGACACTTTTTTTTAAATAAAAAAAATAAAACAAGTAGATAGAATAGAAAAAGAATAGCGAGTGCTAGAGTTAGAGGGTCAAATAAAGATGGGAGAGATGTGTTTTAGCCATCAGTCAATGTCACAGGTAAAATAACTTATAGGACAGTAAACAGACTGACTCTGAAAAACAGCTCCTGGGGTCCGTTCTTCGTACGTCGCTAACTCAGTTAGCTGGATTTGATTGTTGATGATTTCACTTGATCTTGGATCATTTGGTTATTCGAAGCTCATCCTGGGCTTTCTGTCATAGCAACAGGTCCATAAGCTTAAACCTGCTGGAGAGCAGCTTATTTCATGTAAACAGGATTAGATTGCATCTTTTTAAGCAGAATTGATACTTAAAATCTGTCACAGCCACTGCTACTTTATTATAAGAGTACCCTGCTGGTTCAGGGACAATAATTTAAAATAAAAATAATTTAAAAATGAATTTGAAAATAAGACAACAATGTTGTGTAGTCTATAACACTATAGACACAGCCAGTTTTACTCATTGAAAGATTTCTTAGTGATGAAATAATTACGTTATAATTGTATTGGAGTCTTACACACATGCTATACAGTTAATCTGAGCCATGCATTCATTTGAGTAATGACATATATTATGGGAGGGGCTTGATGGGAGCAGGAGATGCAGATAACATGATCTTTAAGAAACTTTAATTAATGCTGTCACGTAACAAATCTGCTTCAAAGATAAAATTAAATTAATTGCTAATTACAACACTGAAGTAAAAATGTAAAGCCTACACAAATGCTAGAAATCGTGAATATAAATAATTGGGAACCATGTAAAAAAAATACAAATAAATTAAAAACATTTAATTTATCTATTATAACATTTATGTAGTTTTATTCGCTTGGCTGTTTCCTTATAAAAGTCCAGAAATTTGTCAACTTTTCCGTCAGGTGTATTTTTTAATGATATGATGTCATTACGTTGCTGTCTTGTCGTCAGCCAATCGCTGCGTTGCTGATCGTGGTTTCGAGTATCGATACATCTGCCCTTTTTTTAATATTTAATCCAAGGGCTTTTTTTAACATTTAGATGGCATTTTCCCCCTAACCTCATAATAGGCTACTTCATCTTTCATTTCAAATTCTTACATTTAATATATAAATTCAATTATAATAGTGTGATGATTGTTATCTATACGTTATCATATTGAATAATTTACTATGAATACAACTGCATTGAACAATGTTATGAGATGTGCCAGTAGTGAGCGTTTAACGAGTGAGTCATTGAGTTGTTCATTCAAACGATTCGTTCAAACGGCAGATTCATCAGATGTTTATGCATGAGCTAATGAAACTTTGACTCAACCGATTCGTTCAAAACACTGAATTTTTCAGCAATGAATCGGATGGTTGCTTTGAGATGCGCTGTGGTTCCGCCTAAAATGTAAGTGATCTATTATTGTACTTGCTTATTTAACTATTTATTGAACTATTAAACAGTCGTAATGGTGAAAACGTTGTGTGATGTTGCCTAACTAACTGTATTTTAAATATAAAAACTTTTCATTTTGAATTTTTTTCCTCAGTATGCTGAGTTTCTTAGTATTGTGCGTGAACCTCGCCTCAGCAGCGCAACCTTGTACTGTCAATAGGTGCATTATATACAGTAGCTACAGTATATCCACTATTCGCAACTTACTCTAAATGTAATAAAATCAGAATACCTACTTACATTTTGGTGATTGCCTAGTTATTTTTGGTTATTGATGAATCAAGTTGTCTGGCGTTAATGAAGCGTTAATGTCAAGTCCTGGGGGCGTATTACAGAAAGTTTCTTATCTTAGGTCTTAATTTAAGATATGATATGTTAAATTAGGATTTTTCGCAAATTCATATTACAGAAGCAAATCTTAACTTGGTTTGGGATTCTTATCCTATCTTACAAAATTATCTTATCTTATCTTATCTCTAGGAAATCTTAAATGGCATAATCAAGCTCGACAATTCACTCTCAGGTCTGTTACCAAGCAACCAACACTGCTGATGAGGTAAACAAAAGCTGCTTCACTTTGAAAATCGCCTTTGGCAAAAAAACGTAAGGCATTAGTCACTTGCTCTACAACCAGTAATGCTCCGTGACACTTTTGTTGGTCTCTATAGTGCTGGTTGCAGTTCCTGTGCTAACTGTTATATGTTGTGTGGCAGTCTGTAATTACCAAAATATAACATCTTCAGGCTCCTCCAAGAGTCTTTCTATCATTAAACATCTTCGTTCTTCATTTTCAACTATTAATAAATGTAATACCATTGTCGTACAGCACAGTTGTAAGCGTTTTTTTTTCCATTAGCTTTCAAATTTTGAAGTTAGGACAGCTGTGGGGTTGTCCTAAAATTAAGACAGTTTTTAGGGTTTTTTGTCAAGTTAGGAGGTTTCTGTAATACCCCTTTCCTATCTGTAGTTAAGATAGGATAACGCACTTAGGAAATGCTGTTCTGTAATAGCTTTTGTCTTAAATGTGGTCCTAACTGAAATTACCATGGTTACCAAACAGATAAGATAAGATTTTAAAGTTAGGATCTTTCTGTAATATGCCCCCTGGAGTCTAACCCCGGATGGCCCCAGCCCAATTTAAACCCTGCCCATAACCAGTGTTGGGAAGGTTACTTTGGAAATGTAATAGGTTACAGATTACAAGTTACTCTATTTAAAATGTAATAAGTGTAACTTTCCAATTACTTTATTAATGTAACTGATCACATTTGATTACTTTTTGATTACCTTTCTAAATTTCTAATGTTTTCAACTGTTAATCATTTTCAAACATGTACTGTCAGACTTTTGAAATCCCTCATCACTTGAATTAAGATTATAAAACTTTAATTTTAAAGGGGACATTGGATGCAAAATTCACTTTTACATGGCGTTTGCATATAAATGTGTCTTAGCAGTGTGAACATAACCACCCTACAATGATAAAAATCCATTCTTTTCTCTTTTTTTTAATCCCCAAAAAACCTAAACAGTCACAGTTATCAAGCCATTTTGATTTTCTGCTCAGGCCTCACCCACGACCGCTGACGCACTGTCCCGTATTTGCATATCTCTGCCCTCAGCTAGTTGTACACTACCTGTCATTTTCCCGTGCTCGAGCAGCTGTATCGACAACGTCTCGTAAGCAATGCAGGTGTTTTGTAGTTGGATGTAGAAGAACCCCCCCGACATCAGAGACACTGAAGACGTAGTGGATTAGTTCTGTTTTTAAAGGGGTCATCGGATGCCCATTTTCCACAAATTGAAATGATTCTTTAGGGTCTTAATGAAAGGTCTATAACATTCTTTGGTTAAAATTTCTCAATGGTAGTGTAAAACAACACCCTTTTTACCCTGTCAAAATCAGCTCTCTTTTCAGCAAGCTGTTTTTAGTCCATGTCGCTTGAAATGCTAATGAGCTCTGTTGACCCCGCCCCTCTCTTCCGTGCAGTGACCAGCAGTACTGTTTACTTTAGCCATGAAACTGGCTAACTAGCACATTATTAGGAAAGGCGATTTGCACTGAACCCCCCCCCCCCAACAAAAAAAAAAACATTTTTATAATCACTAGCTGTATACACTGTGAAATGAATCTCTTACTTACATTGTACGTACATCTGTGCTTTGTTGTTTATAATGAGAGAATTTGCAAGAGTCCGGAATTCAGTCAGGGAACGCATGCGCACTCAATAAAACTGATGAGTTTCAGTGATGACTCATCTGAACGCCTCTGATTGGCCATTGCATTCCTAAGCTCAACAGAATTGTGTGTGATTGGTTAAAATGCGCAACACTGTAAAAACGCCTAAAATGAAATACGGTGCAACATGAGCAGATATTAAATTAATGCCGCAATCGACACTGTCTATTCATTTTCACTTTGTTAGCAACAGACGTAATAGATTTAATTTGTTTGTGCAGGGGCATTTTTGCCCCAAGTCCCCATGGCCTTACACACGCTCCGCCTATGACGACTGCTATATTCATTATTACAAAAACAAAACACCTCAATCACTTAATCAGAGACATCTTGGGCCCTATTTTAACGATCTAAGCGCAAGGTCTAAAGTGCAAGGCGCAGGTGCACTTAGGGCGTGTCCGAATCCCCTTTTGCTAGTTTAACAACGGGAAAAACGGTCAGCGCACCCGGCGCGCCCGGCGCATGGTCTAAAAGGGTTGTTCCGATTCTTTTAATGAGTAATGGGTGTGTTTTGGGTATAACGTGCAATAAACCAATCAGAGTCTCATCTCCCATTCCCTTTAAGAGCCAGTTGAGCTCACGCCATGGCGGATTCGCTATTTAAACAGCGGAATTTGCAAGAGCCAAGACTGAACGTGTCTCCAGAGAGGAAACGGAGATGATCGTGCGCGAGCAAATAAGTAGCCTAATTCTGATACATGCAGTGACTATCCATTATGACATGTAGGCATTTTTATATTTATGTAGCCTACACAATTATAATCTTTTACATTGTAATCCTTTAATTTTTGATATTTTACATGTTTGTGTACTGCTGCGCGTCCCTGTGTGTGTAATAAGCAGAGTGTACGCTCGTTGTGGACCTGCCTATAGGTGCATATTACTAACGCGCTCCTTAAATAACAAAAGAAATACTGCACCATTGACTTAGACCAGAGGAGAACTGGCCCCCCGACTGAGCCTGGTTTCTCCGGAGGTTTTTTTCTCCATTCTGTCTCAGAGGGAGTTTTGGTTCCTTGCCGCTGTCGCCTCTGGCTTGCTCAGTTGGGGACACTTAATTTCTAGCGATTATCGTAAATTTGATTTCACAGTTACTATTTAAACAAAACTTAGCTAGACAATGACATCTCCGAATTCAATAATGAAACGCCCTTAACTGAAAATTGAGTGTTTAATCTTATTATTATACATTACTGACACTCTATCCTCCAACTTGATACTGTTAAGTGCTTTGACACAATCTGTATTGTTAAAAGCGCTATATAAATAAAGGTGACTTGACTTGACCAGGTTTTAGTTGGTCAATGGCGCAGTCTATTTCAGTTGCCTCAAAAAAGCAACACGCCAACAATGCGCCTGAACACACCTTGTTTTCAGACCAGCACGCCCACGAGCACACAAATGCTCGCAAATTGCTATTTAAACAACGTCCCACATAGCAAACGGTCTTGGCCCAAATGTGGCCTCAAGCTGGCACTGCTGGCCTCCTGTCGGCAATGGCATGTACCTATTCAGCCAGAGCTGGCCACAATGATGGCACGGCGTGGATTGTAGAGTTGTTTAATGTTGCATAGCCCTTTAAGGTTGGTGCTGTTTGGAGTGGCCTGGCAGTTCGGGTGCTAGGTGCAGGAACACAGGCTTAGACAGATCGAGGTGCACCGAGTAAGGAATAAACTACAAGTTCTGTTGTGCAACATCATGCGTTGTATCAGTTCTTGACACAATCTACATGGTGTCAGAATAATTTAAATATGGCTCAGGGTCTCCGCCGCATTGATCCGTTAATTTTTGACGAGCATATAGCTGACAACTGGAGCAAATTCCAAAAAGAATGGCGCATATATTGCAACGCTGGCCTATCAGACAAATTGAAGAAAGTGCAGGCATATACTCTGCTAAATTTAGCAGGTCCCAACGCGGTGGAAAAATCCGAGGCTTTCACATTCGCTGAGGAAGAGGACAAAGAAGATCCCGATGTATTACTGCAAAACTTTGCTGAACTCTGCTTGCCCACAAAGAATATAATAATGGACAGACACGTTTTCAACACCACTAATCAAAAGCCTGGTGAGTCCACTCAGTCGTATGTTTCCACACTCAAAATACTTGTGGAAAATAAGTCGTGATTACCATCCTAGGCGAACTACAGCGCAATTCAGAGGCTCTAAAGCCCCGTTCAGACTACACAATTTTAGCCCGATTTTGCCACGATCTGCTTGACGTAGGGTGTCGTGGGGATTCGTAAACGACAATGGGCATCGGGACGCACGATTCAATCGTTTCATCTCGTGTAGTGTGTCATAGTGCACGACACCTCTGCGATGCTTCACAACCTCAACACAGAAAGACTAGTATGTTTAATTTTTTTTTCCGTCGTACACGACAAGTTCCATCACATCTGTGACACTGGCCAATAGGAGCACAGAAGCGCCTTTGTACAAGCTTTCAAACAAGCCGAAACTCTTGCTAGGTGTAATTTTACAATGGAGGAAATGTTCGTGGAGCTACAGCAACAATACTCCTGCATTTATGATGAGGGACTACCGCGACGCAGAGAATAAAAACTATTTTACCTCAGTTCTCTTTGACAGTCCATACCATCCTCTTCATGCATTCCAGATTTGCCTCAAATTTAGGCCCTGTCCCGAGACGCTCAGGCTCTAGCCCGGCCCGTGTCCGACAGTTTAACAGAATTACCAGCCCGAGTCCAACCCAAGCCCGTCTTTTTTCCCCCTTCTCCCAAATCAGATTATACTGTTTCGGCTATTAAAATAGTTCAGTTTTGTATGTAATGGCAAAGTGATTATATTTCGTTTCGTTTTTTTAAGTTAATTTAGAAAAAGAAGCATTTTTTTTTTTTTTTCATTAAATAAGTTTCTTCTTTCTTAAAGTAATGACCAAGCGGCCAGCGGCAGACCGGCAGGCTGATCATAGCCATGTTTGATAATTAAAATTATCAGGACTTCTATCTATAGATATACTAAATCTATAGATATACTAAAACAGTTCAAGCATACAACAATGTTTAAACGTTAAACCTAGTGCGCTGCATCCAATAGTTTGTGCGGAGAGTGGAAGTTAAAGCGCAGGACATGGAGGCACCAGCGCAATCAATTGCATTTTTTTCCAATGGAAACAACTTACGCCGTAATTTTTGCTCATAAAGGTAAGAGTAATACATCATTCGTAACTGTAAAGGGTCTACTTTTATTTGTGTGCACTCACAATATCAACAAAAGTTTTTATAACATATATTAAAATAATTTTATAAAATAAAACAATGATGCGCCGTTTCGTATAGGAGTGTGTCACAAAAATGAACCGAAAGTCAGCGAATACATGCCTCACAGACATGATAAATATATCTGTAGAAAGCTTTAAATTACTACTTAACGAAATAAATCAAATCGAAAACAAAAACTGTTTCATTATAGTCCGTGAAGGTGCACTTCTCTCTAAAAGGCGCGTCTAATGAGGAGATGGCGAATCAGGATCATCATCTTCATCTTTGCGACACTGACACAGAAAACACTAGTTTATTAGTAAATAGTTCAAATATCTCCTTACTATTTCCCTAATTCCCCCCGACACATTCATGGTAATTACCTTTGCTGGGGCTTTGCAGCAAGCTTCAGCCTATTGCGTGCATTTGTAGCAGAACTCTTCATCTGCGCTGACGGCACTCTGCTGCTGCGGGACACTAAACACCGTCGAGCCACTCTTGACAGTCGCAGCACGGTCTCGTGTTGTTTCCGCCAGCGCAGCAATTTTTTTCATCACTAATTGATGGATGTCTAAAATATAAAAATAAGGAGAAGCCTAAGAAGGCCCGCGTCTGGACTATGGCGTGAAAATAGGCCCTTATGGCGCCCCTGATGACGGCATGCGATGAATGCTCGGGTAGCATTGTATAGTCTGACATGTTTGTTACCCACGACACCACAAGATTCTATGCAGTCAAAATCGCATAATCTGACACAGTGACTGTCGTAACCGACAAAAAAATTGTGTAGTCTGAACGGGGCTTAAGTCAAACCGAGTTAATGAACTGGACACGACCCTGAATGGACCCTGAGGACACTTTCTATTGTGAGACAGTGGATGATGTTTCTCAAAGAGGTGAAATATTCACAACGCTACATCTGAAGCATGGATCTGGCCAGTTAAAACTTAAAGTGGACACAGGTGCCAAATGCAACGTTATATCTGCCCAACAGCTACACCTCATTGTAACCTCAGCTCCCATAAACACTAATGAAAAAGTGAATCTCATTGCATATGGTGGACAAACTATCAACACTGAAGGCACCACAATATTAGACTGTGAACAAGGCCAGCTCAAATTCCACATTGTAGATCGCAGTGTGAGACCACTGCTTGGATTGCAAGACAGCATAGCAATGGGCCTGATACAGTTAGGACCACATGTGCATGCAGTGGAAAACCAAGAGCCAGCGGTACGGGAATTTAGCGACTTGTTTGACACCACAGCGCTTGGTAAACTGCCTGTTGTTTATCACATGCGATTAGATGAGTCAGTGGCGCCCACTGTATGCGCACCCAAGAAAGTGCCCATTGCAATGAAGGAGAAAGTCATGGCAGAAATCGAGAGAATGACTAAATTGGGCGTCATCGCCCCTGAAACCGAGGCAACGGAATGGGTGTCTGCCATGGTCGCTGCCAAAAAGAAAGATGGCTCTGTAAGGATATGTATAGATCCAGTATACCTCAACAAAGCACTCCGGAGGCCACATCATCCATTAAAAACTATTGAACAGGTCATTGCTGACATGCCGGGGGCCAAGGTTTTCAGCATCCTTGATGCAAAATGCGGATTTTGACAAATCCCTTTAGATGAGGCATCATCTAAGCTGACCACATTCATGATGACGCTCTCTGGCAGGTACAGATTCTTGCGCATGCCTTACAGGATCTCCACCGGCAGTGAAGTATTCCAGCGAACAATGGAACATCTCTTTGACGGACAGCCATGTCAAATCGTGGTAGATGACATCCTTGTCTGGGGGCGCACACTACAGGAACACGATGAGCGACTGAAACAGGTCCTTCACAAAATCCGTGCATGTAACATGAAATTAAACCCTGATAAGTGCAAATTTCGTGTCACCTCAGTTTCTTATGTAGGCCACCTCCTGACTGCTGACGGCATCAAACCTGACCCGGACAAGACTACAGCTGTCCGCCAAATGCCAAAACCTGAGGACAAACAGGCCTTGCAACGGTTTCTTGGCATGACGAACTATTTATCAAAGTTCATTCCACACTATAGTGACGTCACTGGGCCTCTACGTGAACTGTTAAAGCAAGATGCGGAATGGTCATGGCTCGAGTTGCAGGATTCTGCCTTCCAAAAGTTGAAAGATGCTGTATCCAGTCCCCCAGTTCTGCAATACTTCGATGTTACTAAACCTGTTGTCCTTTCAGCTGATGCATCCCAACATGGACTGGGCACTGTGTGTCTTCAGCAGGGTGCTCCTGTTGCTTTTGCCTCACGCGCCTTAACACCCACTGAATCTCGGTACGCCCAAATCGAGAAAGAAATGTTAGCATTAGTATTTGCGACACAGAAGTTTCACGACTTTATCTATGGCCGACCCGTCACTGTGGAAACCAATCACCAGCCTCTCATTACAATCCTCAAAAAGCCATTGCACACTGCCTCGGCACGTCTTCAAAGCATGATGCTCATGCTCCAACGTTACAGTCTCAATGTGATTTACAAACAGGGCAAGGAACTCTTTGTTGCTGATGCTCTATCACATGCTCATCTCTCGTCCACTGAGCCTCTCCTCACTGACGACTTGCTAGAGGTAATGACGCTTCAAGTCCTCTCGTCGCAACGGACAGAAGAACTCCGATCTGTCATTACATCTGATCCTACATACCAAAGACTTGTTGACATGATAATGCATGGTTGGCCTAGCTCTTTCAAAGAGCTATCACATGATCTCTGCCCATTCTTTGCAATGAGAGAGGAATTTGTTGTTGAGAACGGACTGATTTTTCGAGAACAGAGACTTCTGATACCGTCATCATTTCAAAGTTATTATGTGACTCAGCTACATCAAGGCCATCCAGGTCTGGCAGCCACACAACGCAGGGCAAAAGAAACAATGTAATGGCCCACGATGTATGCTGATATAGAGAGAGCTCTCTCTCGTTGTGCTCCTTGTAATGCCCTCAAGTCCCATCAGTCAAGAGAACCCATGTATCCACACAATGTTCCTGACCTTCCCTGGATGTTCACTGCTGCCGACATATTTGAATGGCATGGCAAAATGCACCTGGTTCTAGTGGACTCATTTTCTGGCTGGTTCGAGCTCGACCATCTACCTGACATCAGGAGTGTCACTGTCATTGCAAAACTCAAGAGACACTTTGCAGTTCATGGCACTCCCCAGACGCTCTTGACAGACAATGCACGGCAGTTTGTCTGTAGCGACTTTTCGGATTTTGCAAGTGCATGGGATTTCGAGCACATTCGGAGCAGCCCTCGCTACCCGCAGTCCAATGGCCTTGCAGAGCGCGCAGTGCGATCCGCCAAACATCTGCTTGAGAAGTGTTACAGAGAACGCAGTGACATACAAGCTGCCTTACTCCATCTGCGTAATCTTTCACGCACTGACCTGCCATCTCCTGCCCAGCTCCTCTTCTCCAGGCGTACAAGAACTTTCCTTCTGGAGCTGAAAGACAGACTGAAGCCCTCTGTATGCTGTGACGTCAAGGCTGTGTTAACCAGGAGGAGAAAGGACAGCAAAGAATACTATGACCGCAAAGCCCACACCCTTCCACCCTTACAACAGGGACAGACAGTAAGGATGCAGACAGCTCGGGGTTTCGACTAACTGGCGGTTGTTCAGGGCCTGGCTTCTCAGCCTAACAGCTATGTGGTAACATCTCAGGGCACACAGTACACAAGAAACCGACGTCTCCTTCTCCATGTTCAAGAGCCTGCACCTACGGAATGTGCAGAGGATGATTATAGCCCCCTTTCACCAGCTTCACCTCCTACCATCCCCCTGTCATCTGCAGTGTTGCCATCTCAGAGTGAAGCACCCACCACTGGCGCTGTGGCCCAGACTGCCCAGCCTATAGTGACTCGTTCAGGGAGAGTCAGTTGCCCCAACCCACGTTATCAGGACTATGTAACTGGTTGAGGACATCTTCTTTTGTTTTTTTCTTATATACCACAATGTTACATGTTATGCTTTACTTATTCCCCTGCTAGTCTTGAATGTTATGTTTTGCATGCTCAGTTAGTAAGTGTTAGCTTAAGGGAAGGGATGTAGAGTTGTTCTCGCCGGTTTTGTCATTGATTGCGACATGCCATGTTTCTGGTGATGCGTGTTTTGAAAAAGAAACACGCGCCCTCACGGAGTGGAACTTTAATTACGCCCTGCTCCTTGCACTAAACTATTATATCCTGCCAGAGAGGACTGCGACTGCAATGTATTGACATTTGGACTACTGTGGTACTGCTCTTTGACATTTCTGCAATAAATTCTTGACTACACGTGTCTGTCTGTTGCGTTTCTCTTATAGACTGTATACTTTATACACTCACTCTTTATTGGTTGATTTGTTCTTTATAAAAATAAAACATTTTCAATGCAATACGTTTTTTATTGCACAGTTACATGACCTGTGGATTTTAAGGCTGATTTTCTATTCAGTTTAATTGGCATAGTTTGTGTGTACATTACCAAAACATTTCACAAAATGAATAATGGCGATTATAGTAATACACAATACAATAATATCAAATATTAATATTCTGTTTTGGGTCTGGGCTATATAAGGCTCAGGTGTGGCTCAGATTTGGGGATTCTGGTTTACTTAAGGCTGAGAATTGGTACCAATAATACAACCTGTTTTGGCCCAGTTCAGGGCCAGTTAAGGGTGATTACTGGCTGAGATTCGGGTCGGTTATGGCCCATGGTTGGCCCTTGTCTTTAATCCAGTTCTGGGCCACTTCAGGGCCGTCATTCTTTGCGGTACTTGGTCTGAGGGAAAAGTGATTGTGTGGCCCGGAGCTGGGCCAGAAAAGATTTGCTATGTGGGGTGGCGCAGGATGTGAAAATGATAACTGCGTCGGGTTGAAACTAGCAAAAAACACTTGCGTCGCGCCTGGTGCCGTATTGCGCAGAGTGTATGATAGGACCCCTTGTCTTCCCCTTCACCAGAGTCGACACAATGGCGGACAGCTCTCAGCTCACTCAGGGCGGGTCTGAGGTAAGACGGCCTTGTCAATCAACTATCGTGGGAGCGGTCTGTGCAGAACTATGTCATTCTGACAGGAATCTCAGAACAGCCTGATTTGAGAAAGGGGATTTTAAAATAGGAATTAAAAAAAAAACACTGGGTGGATATTTATCTTTATAGGATGGATGTGTACACACACTTCCAACACACATTTATGTTCAAACAACTTGTAAAGTGAATTTTGCATCCGATGACCCATTTAATGGTAATACACCTACATTAGTTTATGTCTGCGCTTACTCCAGACTGCTTTCTGAATGAGGGACAATTCAAGGCAGGTTTTGCTATCAGTACCCACTGTTCGTGATCCAGCTGCACCTCCAGAAGAATTAAATCTCACACTTTATATTTTTTATGATTACTTGCAAATCACCTTTGTTCCTCCATGGAAGAGAGGGGCAAGGTGAGCAGCAGCTCATTATGTTGCAGACATTTCATGAATACCCTAAAGAATCATTTGTGATATTTTGAATGCAGTGCTTCATTTTGCAAGAGATCATGCGAGGCATTTTGCATTTTGTGTGTGCAATTCTTGATTTGTGTGTAAAGATTTGAAAAAAAGAGGCAAAGTTTTGAAAATGTGTGTAAGCAGTTGAAAAAAACTGTAATAGCTGATACTGATACTGTTTTTGAAATTAAATCTTTGCATATGACAGGAAACACTTACAGCTAACAATGCCTTGGGAAAAAAAAGTTAATCTTAAAAAAAATAAAGCATAATATTCATAAACCCAAATTAAACAGATATCAAATAATCAATTCTGTGTCCTAAACTCCTGAAACATTGGCGTCTCATTGTAATGGAGAGCGCTCCTGTAACTCCCTCTTTGGGACATCAGAGGGCTCCATCACCTGAGTACTGATTTCCCCATTTCACTCCATTTCCCATCAGCCCCGTACCTGGTACGGATTAGCATTCCCCACCTGTTCCCCATTATCTGGACTATTTAATGAGCATTGCCTCTCAGGCCCGTTGCGAGGTCTTGTTTTTCCCCGGTGAACATTTCTGAGCGGTTTTCCCCTGTTTTCATTCGGACTGCCTAGTGTTTTGACCTTGCCTGTTTATCGTCTTCTTGTTGGATTGCTGCCTGCCCTTTTGACCTGTGCTTTGTTTCTTGGACTATTGTTATTGGATTGCCGCCTGCCCTGACCCACACCTGGCTAAGGATCTGTATACCGCTGTCTGCCCCTATACCAGGTCTGCTCATGTGTACCACTCTCCAGTAAGGGTAAAATCTTTGCGTGGCAGGGGCAGCTGCCACTCGACCTGCCACCGCTATGTGCGCCTGCCAGTGGCAGCTGCCCCTCTACCTGCCACCGCCAAATGCGCCTGCCACTCTACCTGCCACCGCCAAATGCGCCTGCCACCGTACCTGCCACAGCTATGTGCGCCTGCCACTCGAAAGCAGGCACGAAGCTAAGTTGTGGCTGGCACGACGCTTCGGTGCTGCGCGCGCCATTATGGATTTAAAGGGAGGAATAAAACATAAGTTATGTGGCAAATATGTAAATAAATGTAGAATTGTGCTGTCTGTTTGTTTATATGCTTCAATTACAGTGTAAACAGAGAGCGATGTTGTGGCTGGCGCGACGGTGCTGCGTGCGCCATTATGCACTTAAAGGGAGGAATAAAAAATATGTTATGTGGCAAATAGGTTAATAATTGTAGAAGTGCACTGTTTGTTTGTTTATATGCATCAATTGGAGTCAGTGGCGTAGTGTCTGGGCATGCAGGGTATGCATGTGCGTATGGGTCCGGGCAGATTGGTTGCCTGCCGAGCCGAGGGGGAACTTTTAATTGAAACAAGGGAACGGATATAGAGCCTTGCACGGGCCAGGCCCTTGTCTGACAGCTTATCAGAATTCTCTGCCCGAGTCTGACCCAAGCCCGTGTCTTTCTCTCTCTCTCTCTTCCCCTTTACACAGCTGCTGTTGCAGCCATTAAAAAAGTTCAGTTTTGTTCTTACTGGCAAAGTGGTTATATTTCGTTTCGTTTCTTTAAGTTAAATTAGAAACATGATTGGAGCATTTTATGTCTGTTAAATTCAAGTTGTACTTTTTTTTTTTTTTTTTTTTTTAAATACCAAGTGGCCAGCGCCAGACAGTGAGTTAAGCATATGTTTGATCAGTTTAGCCTTCTCAAATAAACACGATTTTAGACATAAAAAAACGTCATCATTATGTCACAATATACATTTAAAAATGTGTGATAAATATAAAATCGTTTGTGCTAAAATTGGACGCTGAAGCGCTATTTGAAGGACATGGAGGCGCTAGCCAGATCCCTTTCAATTTTTTTTCTTAAGAGTGGAAAATTAAAATATGCCGTTATTTTTCCTCATAAAGGTAAGAGTATACATCATTCGAAGCTGCAAACTGTTTTATTTGTGTGCACTCACATTATCAACAAAATGTTTTGCATTTTAAAATAAAGAAAACAAACAGGGTCTTGATCTTGAGCAGGAACACTTCACAAAAACTGAACCGAAACTCAGTAAATACTGGCCTCACTTGACATAATAAATATATTTATAGAATGCTATAAAATACTACTTTACAAAGAAATAATTCAAATCAAAAATTAATTAGCCTATGTAATCCATAATGATGCATTTGTTTCTAAAGGCACGTCCAATGAGTATATATGGGGAGTCAGGATCGTCAAACTTACTATTTTATTTTTATTTATTTATTTTTTTGTTTTGTTTTCTGGGCCTCTGTGCCAAGATTGAGTTTGCATGAAGTACAAATACCCTACAGAGGCATTTCAGTGTCACACTGAAAAATAACTAAAGATTAACGTCATACTAAATTAATAAAGTCAAAACTACTATAATAAAATGATATTATATTGTGTGAAATTAATGTAAAAATTACACTGCAAAAAAGTCTGTGGCATCAATTGTTCTTAACATGAAAAACGGCATTTATAACAAGTAGACTGAAGTATACCCTACAGATATTTTTGAAACTCTAATTGATCTATAATAAAATGATTTATATTGTGAGAAAAATTACATGCAAAAAAGTCGTTTGTATGAAAAACGGCAATAACAAGTGTTATAGATATTTTTGAAACTTTTTTTTTCAATATGTTCTTTTTTTTTCATTCAAATATTTATTCATGTTTATTTCGTGATGCAAATATTAAAGAGGAAAATATAATTGATTCACATGTAGCTTGAACTGAGGCGAATGTAGTTACCTCACTACAAATAAAAGAGCGCAAAACACATTTATTGTTTGTATTTGATTTTAAAATTTACAGAAAGATTAGACTTTGTGTTATAATAAAAAAAAAAACACAAAGCTTATTGCGATTATTGGGTGGCTTGAGTGCAATGAATGGACCTGAAAACGTTAAATATTATTTCCAACTTCCAAGCATTTAATTAAAACAGCCTGTGAATAGTCACGTAACGGTATTTACGTCAGAAAAATCAACAAGTTATGTGAGTTGGAGCCCATATCATTTTGTGTGTGTGGGGGGGCTACAATTTTTTTGCATATGGGCCCTGGGCTGACTTGCTATGCCATTGATTGGAGTGTAAACAGTGAGAGATGTTGAAGCAGGTGCGACGCTTCGGTGCCATAACGTGCCTGTCTCAGCTAAATATATCATTCATGTCTGGCATTTTACATATGTAATTTTGTAGTTTCTAAATAAAATGAAGCACAATGTGTCAGTTATCACCATTAACCAGACACGGCCTGCCTCAAGATCTCACTTTTTACAGATACCAGACATTTCTACTGATATACAAGAGCAAACAGACAGTGCAGCCGTTTACTTATCTATTTATAAAATCATCTTATCTTATATTCTATCCCGCTCTTTATGTCCATAACGGAGCGCGTCTGGTGGCACATACAGAGACTGTGCGTCTATTACTGTGATTACAACACTCTCTAGGAGCGCTTATCTTTGAGTTGCCCAGAAATGCTAAATAATATGAAAAGATATCTTATTTCAAAACTGTTTTGTATTTCTACTTTATTATCCTTATTATTTATATGTATAGGTGTGTTTGACAGTGGTGTTACTGAATTTTTCTTTAAAGCAAATTTTAAGTCATTGTTTTTTTGTAAATGCGTTTACAGCATACTTATCTCCAAAAAGCACATAAATGAAGTAGGCTGCCTTTTTAAACGCCTCTTTTTTTCAGTTTAATTTCTTTTACTGAGTGGGTATCTTAAATGCATTTCTGTGGCAGGTGCCGCTGTTCCTGACAGCTGTGACCGTCATGGACATTCCGCGGCTGCTATTTGTATAACTATGCATGAATAAAGCTTTATATGTTTATATCTCAGGACTGTAATTTATGCTCAGCTGCCACGGACTTTCCACAGTTTGTATCAGCAGTTAGATAGCTTGAGGTAATGTTCGTAGAACATTTGAAAAGCATTATACATGTAGTAGCCTAATTTATAACATTTGCTCAGCTGCCACTTTTCACGGCCGCGGTTGCTTTTGTCTGCCAAAATCTTCCCCCTGCCACGAAAACCTGTCACCGCTAAGGGCAGCTACCAGTCCGATAGATGATTGTGAACTAACCGACAGTGCAACCCTGGTCTCTTTCTAGTCTTTGGCACCTTACACAATAAATAATTACATAATTTTTACGCCAAATGCTGCAACTATCCTCTGCTACCAGCGGGAGCCACGCAAAATAGATCATTATTCACCAACCAAAAGCTTTTCACCTGCCTTAAGATTACAAATACTTCAGCTAAACTAATGTTTTGTTTAATAATGTCTAAGTTAATACTTGTTCAAAACAATCACTTTAGCAAAGTTTGTACTGTTTTCTGCTGAATTTGAAAAAATATAAATATTTTTTGTTCAATAAATACTCTGTCATTCAAATATGTTAATATAAAAAATATATTTTAAAATACAGAAACAAAATAATTTTAATAAGTAAAGATTCTTAAAGTATTGAAGGAGATCCAATAATAATTTTAAATATATTTACAGTAGTAACAACAAATTATATTTTATTATATGATATGATTAATATCATGTTTTTAAATGATGATTTGATTTTCATTCTAAACATGGTGATTATCTCTAATATGGACACATACATAATATATATGATATTTATAAATACTATATGATATTTGCCATCTGAATCTAACCATGTCATGTCAACAAATGGAAAAGTCAGCAATCTATTAATTAACATGTTAATTACTGTGCCTTTAGCCCCAACAGCAGAGGCGCTTTTTTTACCCCAAACACCATACTTTTACATATTCTTTTGTTATTTAAAAACTGTTGCTTTAATTATCTTAAACAAAACTGAAAATTAAGACCTTTTTCTCAAAATATATGCATTAATTTTAGCAATTATCACTTGCTACTTAAATCTACAACATTTAATATATATATATATATATATATATATATATATTAGATCAGGTAAGCACAGAATCAACTTTGCGCTGCTGCGCACGATCACGTCAAAGATCAGACAAATAAACACGTGTATGTTGAAAAGAGGATGTTTGCAAAGTGCTACGCCACGTTTTTGTGCCATGAAAATAATATCAAAGGCGCCTTTAGCCCCGTTGTACCCTATTATTATCTTTAAATCCATAATGGCGCACGCAGCACCGAATGTAAGCGAACAGACCGTGCAATTCTACACTTATTTGATGCTTTATCTTATGTTTAATCCTCTTTAAATCCATAATGGAGCGCACAGCACCTAAGCGTTGCGCCACCTGTTCGCTAGGATCGCGAGGCAAGCACATTCAGCGGTGACGGGTAAAGTGGCAGGTGCATTTGGCCTTGGCAGGTCCGGTGGCAGCTGCCACTGGCAGGCGCACATAGCGGTGGCAGGTCCGGTGGCAGGTCGAGTGGCAGCTGCCACTGCCACGCAGAGATTTTACTCCCTCCTACGATACTGTTCTGTCTAATCTTTGCCTTGACCTCTGTTTGTTTGATTCAGTTTCAAATAAAACTGCAAATGGATCCCCGTTTGAGTGATGAATCATTACACTCATATTTTAGAGCAGTCAATGCAATCTGGGAAAGAAATCAATTAAGTGTGTGTGTGTGTGTGTACTTGTTTATGCTACATTGTGGGGACCCCACAAGGATAGAAAAAACATAATTTTTTGACATTGTGGGGTCCCCACGAGGGAAAAAAATATTTTAAATAGTAAATTATGTTTATCTTAAAGTGTAATAATGCAAACAGGTTTTCTGTTAGTGGCAGGGGCAGGGTTAGGGTTTGGGGATAGAAAATATTGTTTGGTCAGTATAAAAGTAATAGAAGTCTAAAGAAAGTCCCCACAATTCACAGAAACAAACGTGTGTGTGAAAATTCAGATAACCACCTTTGTAATTCATTAACATTTTCATAAGTAACTGTAATTTAATTACACATTTTTTTTTCTCAGTAACTGTAACTCATTACAATTACATTTATTTTGTAATTAAATTACATGTACATTAAATTAAATGTAAAGTTACTCCCCAGCACCATAACACAGTGCAACAGGGAGACATCTTTGCAGTCGGCAAACCTCATGTAACCTGGTGCAGTCCAAGATACTCACCTTTTGATATTTACCCTCTGCTTTGTTCAGGGACTCATTATTCCATTTCTGTTCAGCATATATCTGTGAAATTCAGTTTATATCGTAGTTATTGAATCATTTTATGTTAATACCAACATTTACACATGTTAAGAAATTCGATCCATTTACATTTAGTCATTTGGCAGACGCTTTTATCCAAAGCGACTTACAATTGGGGAGTACATAAAGCAATTCATCTTGAAGAGGCAATCAGACAGAGGAAGTGCTCGTAACACCAAGTCTCAGTCATTGTTCAAATAAGTACAAGCTAGCAAGGGAAGGAGAGAAAGATAAAGGGAAAGGTGTTTTTTTTTTTTTTTTTTTTTTTTTTTTAAGAACAAGTTTAGGATGAAGTCAAGTAGTGCCGAAAGAGATGAGTCTTCAGTTGTTGCTTGAAGATTGACAGGGATCCAGCATTCCGTATAGGGGTGGGAAGATTATTCCACCATCCAGGAATGGTGAACGAGAATGTCCTGGAGAGTGATTTTGAGCCTCTCTGTGATGGTACCACAAGGCGTCGCTCACTAGCAGATCTCAGACTTCTGGTGGGGATGTAGATTCGTAATAGTGAGTGGAAGTAGGAGGGTGCTGAGCCTGTGGTCATTCTGTATGCAAGCATCAGTGTCTTGAACTTGATGCGAGCTGCCACTGGTAGCCAGTGCAGTGAGATGAAGAGAGGTGCAACATGGGTTCTTTTGGGCTCATTGAAGACCAGTCGTGCCGCTGCATTCTGAATCATTTGTAGAGGTTTGATTGTGTTTGATGGAAGACCAGCCAGAAGAGCATTGCAGTAGTCCAGCCTAGAAACGACAAGGGCCTGGACAAGAAGTTGTGCAGCATGCTCTGTCAGGAAGGGCCTTCTGATTCAGATTTTTCTGATGTTGTGTAGCGCAAACCTGCAAGATCGAGCAGTCTTTGCAATGTGTTCTACACCAAGATTTCTGACCGAAGTTGATGGGGTGATTATTGATGTGCCTAATTGAATCGAGAAGTCATGCTGTAGAGTCGGAGTGGCAGGGACGACAAGAAGCTCAGTCTTTGCCAGGTTGAGCTGTAGGTGATGTTCTTTCATCCATGCCGAGATGTCCGCCAGGCAGCCTGAGATCCGTGCAGCTACCGTTGGATCATCTGGTTGAAAAGAGAGATAGAGGTGTGTGTCATCGGCGTAGCAATGGTAGGAGAAGCCATGTGCCTGTATGATGGGTCCCAGTGATGTAGTGTATGTGGAGAAGAGGAGGGGTCCAAGAACCGATCCCTGAGGAACCCCAGTGACCAGTTGATGTGCTTTGGATACCTCCCCACCCCAGGCCACCCTGAAGGACCTACCGGTGAGATAGGATTCAAACCAGCGAAGTGGAATCCCAGTGATGCCCAGCGATGAGAGGGTTGACAGGAGGATCTGATGATTGACAGTGTCAAAAGCAGCAGAAATATCGAGCAGAATGAGGACTGATGATTTGGAATCGGCCTTTGCGACTCGCAGGGCTTCAGTGACTGAGAGTAGCGCAGTCTCTGTTGAATGGCCACTCCTGAAACCTGACTGTTTAGCATCCAGTTTGTTGTACTGTGAAAGAAACAGTGAGAGCTGGTTGAAGACAACTCGTTCGAGTGTTTTCGCTACGAATGGAAGGAGAGAGACAGGTCTGTAGTTTTCTAAAAGAGAAGTGTTTAATGTAGGTTTTTTTAGCAGTGGGGTTACCCGGGCCTGCTTGAACGCTGTGGGGAAGATGCCAGTGTGGAGAGATGTGTTGATAATGTGTGTGAGTGCCGGTAAGAGTGTGGGAGAGATTGCTTGGAGAAGGTGAGAGGGGATTGGGTCAAGAGGACATGTTGTAGGATGGCTGGAGAGGAGAAGTTTGGATACTTCCGCCTCGGTGAGGGGACAGAAGGAGAAGATGGGAGTTTGAGCAGTGGATGTGGTTGGTTGGAGGTCCTGTGTGTGTGGAGGTGAGAACTGGTTACCGATTGTTCTAGTTTTGTCTGTGAAAAAAGTGGCAAAGTCGTCAGCTGTTATAGAAGTGGTGGGCGGTGGTGGAGCGGGACAGAGGAGAGAATTAAATGTTCTGAAGAGATCACGCATGTCTGGAGCGCTGTTGATCTTGTTGTGGAAGTGTGAGGATTTGGCAGTGTGGACTTTAGTAGAGAAAGACGAAAGCAAAGACTGATACCTAGTCAGGTCCGACGGATCGTTTGATTTGCGCCATTTTCTCTCTGCCGCTCTGAGTTTGGTCCGATGCTCACGAAGAACATCGGATAACCAGGGGTTAGAAGGGGCAGCCCGTGATGGCCTGGAGGAGAGAGGACAAATGTCGTCTAGACAAGAGGTTAAGGTAGAGCATAAAGTGTCAGTAGCTGCATTCACATCCAGAGATGTGAAATGGGTAGGTGAGGGAAGAGAGGAGGATACTACAGAGGAAAGAAGGGTGGGGGAAAGGGAGCGTAGGTTACGTCTGAAAGTAACCGGTAAGGGAGCTGGTGGTACCTGGGTAGTAAAATGTAAGGTAAATGTAATGAAGAAATGGTCAGAGATATGTAGTGGTTGTACCAGAATGTTATCTGTAGTACAGTTGCGTGTGTAAATTAAATCAAGTTGGTTGCCTGATTTGTGCGTGCTAGTAGTGGTAAGGCGTTTGAGATCAAATGAAGCTAGGAGTGAATGGAAGTCTGTAGCATAAGGCCTGTCTAGGTGAATGTTGAAATCGCCAAAGACTAGGAGTGGAGTGCCATCCTCCATGAAAGAGGACAGCAGGCCGTCCAGCTCCTCTAGGAAGGTGGCTAGAATTTGGCCAGGGGGACGGTAGATTACTACTATCTGGAGTTTTATAGGAGCCGTTACAGTAATCGCATGAGATTCAAATGAGTTGTGATTGCCTAGGGGAGAGTGAGTTGAGTATTTCCAATTGTTTGAAATGAGCAGACCAGTGCCGCCACCCCGGCCAACTTGCCTTGGGGTGTGAGAGAAAGAGAAATTGTGAGAGAGAGCAGCCGGGGTAGCGGAGTCTTCTGGACGAATCCAGGTCTCAGTCAAGCCCAAGATGCTGAGAGTGGATTGTAAGGAAAAAGCAGAAATGAAGTCAGCTTTGTTGACCGCTGACTGGCAATTCCAAAGACCCACAGAGAAAGAAAGAGGTGTAGTAGAAGATGTAGCGATCGGGCGCAGGTTAGCAGGATTACGTTGCCGTCTGTGTGTGTTTTTAGAGCGTGGTTGAGAGAGAACCGGAATGGTTTGGAAACACATGATAGAGGTGGAGGGATAGAGGATAGGGAAGGAGAGTGTGTGAGGGAAGATAGAAATGATACTTAAGTGTGTGCTCGGTGTCTTTGCTCGGTTAATGTCGCACAGGAAAAGTCGTCTGTCTTTACACTCATTGGTCTTCACACGAGGAGGCTGCGCACGATGGCTGAACGCTTCCGCAGATGCTTCCGCGTCAGCGCTCTGGCATCAAATAAATAAGGTCTAGGAGACTAGAGTGAAAACAGCTGAGGCCGGCTTCTGCTCAGCACAGCCAATAACTTTAAAGGACTGCTAATTGCTGGATACGAAACTAAACACTTCGCACAATCACACAGGCTCGTTCTTAGCTGAGGTGCAAATTATTCTAATCACCAGCAAGTGCAATCAAAAATATAAACCTCAACGAAAATGCACAATAGAAATAGGTAGGAAACGAAGTATTCCTTCCTAGCAGCAAGTAAATAATTTAAACAACAGAACTGCGAAAAAGTATTACAACACTTACGCGAGCTGCCGTCCTTCTCTTCTGGTGACTAATCGGCTTTCCCCGATCCAAATAAAAAGCAGTTGGATGTGAGAGGATGCTTCTTATTTTGCTGATATAGCCTATTGTTATACACGGTAGGCCTACTGTATTTCTTTGTGAAATTCTAGATTATACAGAACAATAAAGAAACCACTGCATCGTGTCCTCTAACCCATAATTACCATATGCAACAAAACCACATTACAGCATTTGTTCGTACCAATCCTAACACATAACCATAACCCACAAACACCTCAAACCACATGTGCTGCAAGATCAGGTAAGGACAAACAAATCTGAGCAGTACAATTTGAGCACTATTAACAACAATAATAATAAAAAAAACAATCTATAAATATATTTTGCAAAGCTTACTGCTAATACATGAGTTTTAGTTTAACTGATTTTTTTATTTGGGCCCATTAGATTTTGATAGAAACACTACAGAATGGCATCTTGTTGAGAAGCTTTTCATTTGTGTTCACAAGATGGCGCCAAAGTCTGTGCATTAGAGATCAGGATGACACGATTTGGCGCCTTGTATTAGTTTGATGTCTTTTGATTGGTTGCGTGATTCGTAAGAAGTTGCCATGTGCGTGAGGAAAGAGCAGGTTTGGATTACCCAGAAAACAATAAAAACAATAACAATAATCGAATGATTATATTCTCTGACAACACTAGTAAAGTTAAATTGTATAAAAATGAATACAAAAAAAGTATACCAAAAATAAGTAATCTGTCTGACCATTTTTCCCCCCTTAGTCTAACAGGATTAGAGTGAAATCTATTTATTAGTCTCTTGGGGGAGCTCTTTATCAGCCAACCTAAATAAACACGTTACTGTAGGGACTTCCCAGACTAAAAACAGTTTATCTATAATGAACGCCGCATTTGACCACATTTCTGTTGATGATGTAACAATAAAGCTACACACCCCTCCATCACCCCTTTGGGAACTTTAGGGGATTATCAGTGTATTAACCCAACCAAATTGACACAATCTGTGTGGCCTGCACGTGAAACAATGTCATATTAACTCCTGTTTATATAGCTACCTTTACAATTAAATTATATACAGTAAGAAAAGCTGATTTGTATATAATAACTTCATTGTTTTATATATTGTTTTGTCTATATAGTGCATAACAGATTTTTAGAAGAAACAACATATCAGTGTACTTTATGTCAAGGAGAATCACACTGAGGCAGGTAGTGCAGGAATATTTAATATTTAAAAATATTATTGAAATTTAGCATAAGTTTCTATATGCTCACATCAGCTTCCCAGAAGTCTGTTTTGTTGTTGTTGTTGTCTTTGGTAAAGTAGGTTAGAGTATTGTTCTCTGCTGTGTTGGTAGTCAGGGCTATTGTTAAAATTTCCACCCAATGGCTTTCTTAGTTTCATTATCACAGATAATTTTGGGAAATTAACCATTGAGTGATGACTCACTGAAGCAGGTTATTTCAGATCAATGTACAAACCTGTTTTCATCAGGCATGGTAAAAATGATAAGAATTTCCCCAAGTTTCCCTGTCATGTCATCCTCAATATCACTTCATAATTTTTATAATATAGACTGATCCAGTGGCAATAAAACTGAATAATCATTGATTAGATTCAAAATAAGTTCAGAGTTTAAAGTTCATACATTTTGCAAGGGAGCGGCTAGTTTGCATTTGATCTGTCTCTCAGTTCCTTCCCTCCCCCACAATCACAGAGTCACATGACTGTTTGACTGAGCTTGGCTTTGGCTTGGCATCACCAACAAACTGGAGCTGAAAAGAAAGCGAAAGAGTGCCGGCTTGGGACTTTCCAGGGTGTTGTCATTATGTTTGGCATGTGATATTCAGCCACTGGTGGCGCGATTATACAATCAAACCAAAAGAGGAGCACGGGAAAACTCTTAAATGCTTTGTCAGGATCTGAGGAAACAAGAGAAAATGGATGCTTTAAACACACTCTTGCATGACACACTAACATTGATGCTTGGTAGTTTACACCAAAATTAAAATTCTGTCATCATTTACTCACACAAACGTCTACGAGTTTCTTTCTTTATTAAGAATATATTTTGAAGAATGCTGGTAACCTAACAGTTGCCAGTAGCCATTGACTTCCATATTATGGAGAAAAAAAAAAATACTATGCAGTCAATGGCTACCGGCAACTGTTTGGTCTGTCAGCAGAAGAGAGAAACTCATACAGATCTGGAACAACATGAGGCTAATGATGACAGAATTTTGATTTCCATGTGAACTATCCCTTTAACTTAGAGTGAGCTATTGTCTCGTTTGTTTCGGTGGTTGTCTGTTGTTTCGTTTTTTTTCTGTAGCATGTGTGGGCAAACCTAAAAAAGTACCTAAGATCTGTCAGACATTTCATAATATCCCATCACTCAACAAAATGTCTGCCCTCACTCCTCCACCTTCTGTAATATGTGCTGAAATTTCAATAATTTATATATATATATATATATATATATATATATATATATATTTATTAATAATATATACATTGAAAGCCAAATTATATAACCGTAAAGTCAGTAGCTTTAAGTTATATAATTAAATGTAATATAATTATAAAAAAATTAAAAAGTTATGTCGCTCAACTTCCATTTAGCATTAAATCATGTTCAGTATTGACTATCTAGTTCAAAAGAGTTAAAAATAATGCTTTTCTATCACAACAGAGGGATAGGAAATTTAAACCTTAATAAATAAAGTGCCACAATGTGTTGTAAAGACCCTAAAGATATATCATCTGCATGTCGGCAACAATTATTCATTGGGCAATGTAATGGCAGTCATTTTGAGGCAGTATTTTGTAATGGAGGCCAAAATATCACTGTACCATTTCTTGCCAGCAGTATATTTTCCAATAGGGGGTGATAAAACATAACATCACAATCATGGATGCACCATGAAACAGACATAACCAGGCAGCAAGCAAAACAGACCTGCCCTACCGAAACAAGAACTGGGACGTTCCAAAATAACAATGTCTCAGCCCAAAGATGAGCTATAAATATTGCAGCAATCTCAATATATTTAGGGGAAATTATTTTAAGTTGAAGTATCACGACAAAAAACAAGAAAAAAAGTGATGGAGAATATTAAATGGTGGTATGGTTTTAAAATGACTTTAGCAAATAAAAAAAGAAACAAACACTGGAAAACTGCAAAGCTGTTTTGTCATCCTGAGGATGTCAAAGGAAGGAATATGTATATGTGCATATGCAGACTCTCACTCTCCTTACTGAAGAGAATGGGTTTCATATGTGACAAGATCCTTTCACTATCACCTGAGATTGGCAAAACATTTCACACAAAATGACCGGCGATCACAAAATGGCGCCAATAATCTAGAATGGCAACCTGGGCATAAAGTCACGCGATTTCACAAAACCAATTGTGCGCCTTCACTGGCATGAAAAATTATGCAAGTACTTAACTCATTCATGGCCAGTCGCTTTGCTATTTGTTTGCGGCACAAAAAACCCCCAACCTTTCAATACTTTTTATAGTTTTCCAGTAAGTTATCTTTCTGCCTTCCTGGTGTGTATAACAATAGATTTTTTGATTTGTGAAATGTTGGTATCTTTCATTTGGCTTGATTTCTATGCAATAAGGTGATACAGATTCATTTTAACCTATAACATTTAACAAGACAATATCAAAAACCAAAGTGATCTATAAATACAGCAGCACTCTCAATATTTAAGGGCAAATTATACAAGGTGCTGTATCACAACAACAAAATAGTAAGAAGTGAAAGAGAATACTGATTGGTGTTAATGTTTTAAATTGACCTTAGCAAGTAAAAAAGAAATAAGCATTGGAAAACTACAAATTCTGTCAGTATGTGAAATTAAATAATACGTGCGTAAGCACACTCTCACTCTCCTTGCTAAAAAGAATCGGTTTTGTATGCAATGAGATCCTTTCGCTATCACCTGAGCTTGACACTTTTATTTCAGGTCTCAAAATGTCCGGCAATCACAAAATGGCACTGATAATCTGGACTGACAACCTGGGCATTTCATAAACACCACGTGATTTCACTAAACAAATTGTGCACCTTCACTGGCATCAAAAACTCTGCAAGCACTTAACTCATTCATGGCCAGTCACTTTGTTTTTTTGTTTGCGGCATGAAAAAACCCTTTCAATCATTTTATAGTATTCCTGTAAGTCATAAAACGAGTCTTTATCCTTCTGCATTCCTGGTGTGTATAACAATAGATGTTTGATTTGTGAAATGTTGGTATCTTTCATTTGGCTTGATTTTTATGCTAATAATATAGACTTCTTTTAAAGTACAACCTTTAACAGTTTGTACTGAAATCTACTCAAACAATATATTGGACCTGCTTACTCAATGCAATTTTAATCTAAACCGCTGTTTATGTCCTATCATGTTATAAGAAAACAGATACATAGATCTGTAGACCATGAAGGGATGCGTTAATGAAAAATGGTGACAGCCATTCTGAGGAAGGTAGACAGCGCTGTCATCGTTATAAAGTGGAGACATCTTGTCATGTGTGTCCCGCTGGCAATAGGGGGTGATAAAACATAACATCGCAACTGTGGATGTGCCCGGCACAACCAGGCAGTAAAACAGACCTGCACTGCCAAAACAAGAACAACAGGTACTTTCCAATGAGACAATCTCAAAAGGCAAATGCATTCTATAAATAAATCAGCAATCTGAATATTTAGGGGAAATTATTCCAAGATGATGTATCACGAAAACAAACTAGTAAGAAGTGAAAGAGAATACTGAATGGTGTTAATGTTTTAAATTGACTTTAGCAAGTAAAAAATAAATAAGCATTGAAAAACTACAAATTCTGTCAGTATGTGAAATTAAATATGCATATGCACACTCTCACTCTCCTTGCTAAAGAGAATCGGTTTTGTATGCAGTGAGATCCTTTCACTATCACCTGAGCTTGGCAGTTTTTTCTTTTTTTTTTCAGGTCACAAAATGGCCGGCAATCACAAAATGGTGCTGATAATCTGGACTGGCAACCTGGGCATTTCATGAAAATCACGTGATTTCATGAAACCAATTGTGCACCTTCACTGGCATGTGCAATTATGCAAGCACTTAACTCATTCATGGCCAGTCGCTTTGTTTATTATTTGCGGCAACAAAAAATATATATAGAATATAAAATAGTATATTTCACTATTTGTTAGGTACTGAAATATTGAACCTGCTAACTCAATGCAATTTCATTCTAAACCACTGTTTATAACCAACATGTTTTCTTGTTATCGGAACACAGATACATAGATATATACAGCATGAACATATGCATTAATGAAACAGGGTGACCGCCATTTTAAGGCAGATTTGATCTGTCCCGCTGGCATGAGTCAGGTACAGCCAGGCACCAGGCCAAACACACAAATGTGTTTGAATCAATAGGGACTTTCCAGCTAAACAGGGTTTGCATGTTTGGTATAGCTAATGCTTTGATAGCCACAAAGCCCCCCAAAAAAAAAAAAGCATTTCAAAGTTACCACACAGCTTGTGTGGTAAAAATTTGTTTGTCAAAAACTTTAATTCTTGTTGACTTATTGCTTGAAAACAATTGTCTCTCTATACGAGGGTCATAAAATAATGAGGCTTTCATTTTATGGAGCATTGCTGGCTTTGGTAATGTAATGGTGTGAAATGAGGTCAAAGTGATCTGTTTATTTTTCAAATAAAGCTGAAGATCTCAAGTCTGGTTCCTGGAGCTGCCATCAGTTAAAATGTATTCATAAAACATTGAGCATTATTTAGAGAGTAGCAAATTTTATTTCTTGCCTGGGGGTGTATAACAAAAACTTTCTGGCAACAAATGCATTTCCAGGAAGTCATATGCTTCCACCAAACTGCATCTTAACAAAACTGATGTTAACAGGCTTGTAAAATAGAAACATGATTACTTTTTTCTATACATAACTTTCAAAAAATATTACAATTAAAAAGGCTGAAAGTATGATATCATTAAATATAAGATAATGGACCACTCCACCTCCTCTGAGTTTTGGTCACATTTGGCGTATGAAAAATATCTCAAACAGTAATTTTCTGACATAAAGGCTGCTTAATTTGGTTGCTTAAAAAAATAATTGATCTACATTTTAAGTAAACCATTCCAAAATGAACATTTGGAGCACATTTCCATGCTGGTTTTGTGCAAAGCATGAAGATGGTTGGCCAGCATTGTTTTTTCATTTGCTGGACTGGATTGCAGCACACTACACAAAATATGTTGTTTAGCAGCAATGCTGGCCTTACATATTGTTTTGTGAAGCAGAGTTAATAAAACTTTTCAGGTGTTTGGCATTTAGACATAAAACAGAGGCAGTGTCTGCCTGTTCGCTCAAGGAGGGAGGTGCCAAACTCTTCCCAGGACAAACAACCCAAAACACACAACAAAGTAACATTAAACACAAGCTTTGCTTTCTTTCACCTTCTGAAAAATACTTTCTACAGTTATCTTACAGTTTTGTAAAACATGCATCACTAAGATAGATTCATATATAAAATTTAGAATATTAGCATGCCTTTTCTACAAACATCCTCATCCATGTGAAATTTCAAGAGATTTTTTTTTTTGAAAAAGAACAAAGGGAGCAACTAAACACATTATAGAAGAATATGCTCTTTTTTATATGCATATGCTAAAATATGCTTATGTAAAGTGTTTTACATACAAATACATTTAAGTGACCAAGGCATTTACTAAAATATTTACTTTTTTAAAGACAGCATTATACATACATATTGAACACTTTATCAGAGGAAAGGAAAGAAGAGCCCAGGATGGAGGTTAACCAGTGATCTGACACAAGCCTGGTGAAGATGTAAAGGTCAAAACTTTGCATATGTTCAAATTTCAGAGCAATAATATCAGACATTTCTACTCATCAAACTTGCCTTGGATGTGCAATCTTTTCTATCAATTCTCAGTTGGATAACTAACCAGTAGTTTCAGTGTTATCTTCATTAAACCGACTCTCTCTTAATTTGTAGTAGATTCCTTTCTTCTCCATCAGCTCCATGTGGGTGCCTTTCTCAGAAACCATGCCTTTATCAATCACTATTATTTGATCTGCACCCTCAATGGTCTTCAGCCTGTGAGCCACGATCAATGTGGTTTGAGTGGTGAAACATGCCAGAGCGTTATGGATCTGATGGTCACACAGATAATAACAGATAATGAGCCCATTTTTGATCAAATCAAAGTGCAATGACTAATTGATTGATTCATGTAGATGCGTACCATCTTTTCGCTCTCAGTGTCCAGGCTGCTGGTGACCTCGTCCAGTATGAGGACCTGAGGCTGTCTGATCAGAGCTCTGGCGATAGCAATGCGTTGCTTCTGACCCCCAGAGAGAAGACCCCCACGCTCTCCAACATCTGAAAAAGACATAATAATTTGGCAGCGGCTATTTGCATTAAGTGTATATAGCGATAGATGCTATTTACACTAAGTGCAAATAGCTATAGATTCTATTTACACTGTGTTAAAATAGCAAGATTTTCTGCTATTTATACTACTTATTGCAAATAGTGGCAATTATCTGCACCTCAGTATTGTAGTACATTATAAAACAGTACACAATAATAACGTATTGAGTGTAAATTATAGTTTTAATTCAAATTATTAAATGGATATGCAAAGCCCTCCCTACACCTACCCTAGCGGAGTTAATGTAAATAGTGTCTGCCAACAAGGCGGGCTATTTGCACTTAGTGTAAATTGACACTCCGTAATAATTTTTGTATATAATGTAGAAGTAAAAAATATATTATATTTGTTAACACTGTCATTAAGAATGAGCATTCCCAAACAATCACCAACATACACTGGCCCCCAAAAGCTTTCTGATACTTTTAGACACTTTCAGACTGAATTTTATAAAGGTCATTGCATTAGATACAAAATAGCAAATCAAGTGATTTCTTGAAATGTTTTGATTTTAGTTTGCTTATTTTATTATTTATTGCTTTTTAAAATAGATGCCACTTGTTTTTGATATTTTGTTATATAAGCCTCCTCCAAAACACATGAACACGCACAGGCTGAGCAGAGACTAACCAACAACACAACACAATGAATGTCAGATTTCCTCATGCCTCATTCACCGGTGAGAGCACATTACAGTAAAAAACACATAATGTTACAATAATAATGCCTTATATTCTCGCTCGGTCTGCAATAGAGTAATGACCGCACTGATGAAGTATGAACAGGGTGCGCAAAGGTATGCAAATACATACGTTGACAGACAGGTAGAACAGCCTATCATAGCCTTTGGACCGAGGGATATGATTGGACGAACATTTTCTGGTCCTCCATAAATATTTTGAAGAATTTTGGTAACCAAACAGTTGTTGGTAGCCATTGACTTCAATAATATGAAAAAAAAATACTCATGAAGTGAATGGCTGCCGTCATTGGTTTGGTTACCAACGTTCTTTAGAATACACAACGTTATTTGTAACAAGTGAAGACTGAGTAAATGATGATAGAATTTTTATTTCTGAGTGAACTAAACTGAACTGAGTGATTTGAGCATATTTACAAAATAGTTGTGGTAAAATCTTTAACAGAAATCTAGCGTCAGCGTTAGTTCTGGTAGGTCACGTTAATCAAGCTTGCATCAGATGACTCTCAGCTGATCCACGTCTACCTATAGGGATGCGACACCTATCACGGCACTCATATATAAGGTCCAACAGTAATAGAGTGGTGGAACTATGATGTCACTTTGTAGGCGAAAACCCGGAAGCGAGTTAGCATTTTAGCACTTCCGGTTCCATCGTCCCAGAGTCAATGGTTTTTTTTAATGGGATTTTGGTTAAATCCCTTAAATAAGGTCCGTGGTTCACACAGGCTCAAGATACTTTCACGTTTTATTCTACGACATAAAACACACCAGTTACACCCCACTCGTGATTTTTTTAAGCTGTTACGTTTCTTAAAAAAGACGGTTGCTAACAAGTTGCTAAATGGGACTACATACGCTGTCGGAGACATTAAACGTCATCACGCCAAACAGTTTATCAATTTACAGTATTTTCCAGTTGTAGTATAATTTGTAATTCAATTAATTGTAGAATACCCAACGAATAGTTTCCCGCATTTTATATTGTTGTTCGACAATGTTTTTTTGTTTTTGTTGTGCCCCGAAATGCGACATGTCTTTGGAGGGAAGATGCTCGTTTTATCGCTTACTGATGCAGAGACTCTGGGTTCATAAGGTAAACTCATATTACGATTAATCCATGTAAACACCACATTTACCGGCTTTACGTGGTGAACGTGAAACTTTAATGATGCATAGTGCTTAAAGCCACGTTAAAATTAAATGTTTGCGGCCACATTAAGCTGTTAGAAAGCATACAGATTGAGGATTTCCTAGAAGCAAGGATAAAACAAAATTATGTGTAACCACCCTAACAAAATGAGAGCTGAAATGTGGTACTTTGTTCACTAAAATAAGTTTAATCTTACCATATCCAAAAACTTGTGCACTCTGCTGTTATTTAATAGATTAAATGCACTAGAATTTTATTGAATAGTATGTGGAGACACGTTTTTAATTAAAATATTCATATTAATCAAGGATTTGTTGAATTTTAATGCACCTTATTTCGAAATGTACAGAAACTCGTTCTTTCATATGTCCTTCAGTTATGATTATTTCATTTATTCACTATACTATTTATTACTACTGTCTCATATCAGTTTTAGTTTGGCTCTAGTATTGTATTTATTCCAGTTTATATGAAACGGTTCATGTAGTGTGGATTAAAATTCATATACAGTGTAAATCCTTTTCACTGAACATGTTAAAAATAAGTTTGAGAAAGTTGTCTGGAGTGTGGTGGTGGTGACGTTGAAGGTGAGCGACCATGGTGGTGTAGTTCGTTTATAGCCTAAGTTTAGCTTTTCAGTTCTGGCGCTTTTATTTAGGCTTCAAAATTCGTCAAAGTTATATTATTTTGTGAAGATTATCTTGATGGACAAAACGTGTAAGTTTCATGAACTATGATTGAACACAGAGCTTATTTTTGGCGATAATCCAAAAGCCTATGGAAAAATCCTATTGGCTTTTTGTCGAGGGAACCAGAACGCGCCTATTATCACCAGCTTCGGGTTGTGGCTAGAAGGGATACAGCTCCGACCGGAAATGAACAATGAAATTAATTTTCTACCTCTTAGATTGTGTTTTATTAACGTCTACACCTGCCCCAACCCTAAACCTACCCCTTACAAGAATGAAAAAATAGTAATTATTGTTGTACAGTGTGACAAAAATTACGCTGTTGATGTGCGCATGCCCAGTAGCGCCAAGCGTATCCCTTCTAGCCATAACCCCAGCTTCGCATTGCTCAATAGCTAATTAATGGCAAATAAACATCTCAGTACTAGGAATTGTGCAATCGGGGATTTAGCAAGAGGATTCGTTCCTCTTATGTTTTCACCTCGGTTCATTCAAGTTTGTAACTTGAACATGTGCTTTCGCAGCGGGGTTAAGTTGTGTTTGATTTTTCTCACACATTCAGGGATGAACGGCAATAAGGCCAATACAACTTGCCCTAAAAATTCTAAAACAGTATTACCGCAAAAGGGCAAAGCTGATAATTGTTATGTTTTATGTTGTTTAATAAAGGACCTCAAAACTAAACCCCGCCCCCTAATATCCATGATAACTACAGATGCCCCGAAGGCACACAATGCATTCACATGTACACATACATGACAATAATGTTTCTCATCATTATTTCACTTGATATAATAGGCACTGCCCCGCACAGCTGTTGTAACGTGCATTAAGCCGAGAGAGATCGCTCCGGCGAACCGTAAGTAAGGGACCGTGGGGAAAGTGCAAGTTTTCGCGTATTGATTCCTGATTCGGAAGTTAGTATTGCTTCACACATTGTTATATTATTGATATGGACTCCATGAGTTATGTGACTGACTAGGAAAAAGTTCAAATGGGATCTTCATTACCCACATGAAGAAGGATAAGAGATCAAACATCCACGTCCCAGCTGGCTATGTTTCGTTCTCCATTCATCTCTGAAGGTCTTCAGGAAGCTAAACTAAGTTCCTTTTTAATGCTCTCAGATTATTGGCAACATGCTTGTTAAGGCTATCTGTATTGCTTAGACTTTAGTTGTTTTCAGTGAAGTGCTCGCGCTAAGCTTATGTGTTCATACTGACAATGTGCCTTACTTCTGGTTGTTGGGAGCATGCTTGTTCCAAAGCTATCTGGTTATTATTGGGAGCATGCTTGTTCCTAAGCTGTCTGGTTTTATTGGAAGCACGCTTGTTCCTAAACTGTTTAGTCCTTATTGGGAGCAGGCTTGTTGTAAGCGAGAACATGTTGCTTAAAGGGGTCATCGGATGCAAAATTCACTTTACAAGTTGTTTGAACATAAATGTGTGTTGGAAGTGTGTGTGCACATCCATCCTATAATGATAAAAATCCACCCAGTGGTTTTTTTAAAATCTCTATTCTCAAATCAGGCTGTTCTGAGGTTCCTGTCAGAATGACGTAGTTCTGTACAGACCGCTCCCACGATAGTTGATTTACAAGACTGTCTTACCTTAGACCCGCCCTGAGTGAGCTGAGAGCTGTCCGCCTCTGGTGCAGGGGAAGACAAGATGTCCCCGATTAAGCGATTGAAGTGTTTAGTTGTTGGATGTAATAATGAATATAGCAGTCGTCATTTACTCCCGACATCTGAGCCGCTGAAGACGCAGAGGATTAACGTTACTTTCGCTTTGAAGGGAAAGTGCCGATCCCCGATCTACATAAATGCATCTATGTTCGCCCGAATCGTTCAGGATCCAGCTTTATCTACAGAAGAAGTGAGTATAAGTGTTTTTATGAATCTTTGCAAATCGCCTTTCCTAATAATGTGCTAGTTAGCCAGTTTCGCGGCTGAAGTTTAGTATGCTCCATAGATATATATACCTAGATGCCTCATTATCGACTGTTTCTATGGGCCGCGATACGTAAGCCATCCGCCATTTTTGGAACGGTCTGTGAATCTTTGAGCGCATTGACTTTGTGTGTCTACAACAGCAAGTTATATGCTTGTATATCTTTGAATATTCATTGATTATTATGGTGAATGCAAGATGGCTGACACATCAACGTATCTGGAGCGGTCGAATAGGGAATCTACACATATCTATGGTCTGCTCGTCACTCCACGGAAGAGAGGGGCGGAGTCAGCAGAGCTCACTAGGATTTAAAGAAACATGGACTAGATCAGCGTGCTGAAGACAGCTGATTTTGACAGGGTAAAGAAGGTGTTTTTTACACTACCATTGAGAAATTTTAACCAAAGTATGTTATAGACTTTTCATTAAGACCCTAAAGAATCATATCAACTTGTGTAAAATGGGCATCCGATAACCCCTTTAAGCTTTTCAGGTATTGGCAGCATACTCGTTGGGTCATCTGGTTAAGGGCAACATGCTTGTGGCTATGGCGTTTGTGGGTTTTGGCAACATTCTTGTTCATTCAAGGTCTACATGCTTGTTGCTTAAGGATTTGAGATTTTCGCTGTCATTTTGTGTTGGGGGGTTATTGCTGCTCTCCCTGCTCTTATCCATGCTAGGCAGCATGGATGCGCAGGGAGTTCTTGCCCAGAACAGAACCATACCGCCAATCCAAACTGTATGCTAATTGTCAGTCATCTTTGTCGATAGTGGTTCTGACAGAAATCTAGCGTCAGCGTTAGTTCTGGCAGGTCACGTTAGTCAAGCTTGGATCAGCTGACTCTCAGGTGATCCACGTCTACCTATAGGGATGCGACACCTATCACGGCACTCATATATAAGGTCCATCAGTATTATCACCAGCTTCGCGTTGCTCAATAGCTTACCCACCTCCATTCCCGACTCCTCCTCTTGTCAATCAGGATTCAGCCTTCTGATTATCCTTTGAATCCGACTAATTTCTAAAACGTTACATTAAATTATTTAACTTTAATGATATCTGCAATACATTTATGTTGGTTCTGTTCTGTTTACCCTGGGGGGTTATTGCTGGTCTCTCTGCTCTTATCCATGCTAGGCTGCATGGATGCACAGGGAGTTCTTACCCAGAACCATACCGCCAATCCAAACTGTATGCTAATTGTCAGTCATCTTTGACGATAGTGGTCCTGACAGAAATGTAGAGTTTCCATTCAAGTATTACCTGTATCATAGCCATCTTTCAGGGAGTGAACAAAGCTGTTAACATGAGCCTGTTTTACTGCAGTCTGAAGAACATCTTCAGAGTAACTGTGAAACCCGTATGTGATGTTGTTCTGAATAGAGCAGGCGAAGAGCTCTGGTTCTTGACTCACAACAGCTACCTGCATTGGAAACATGCATTATTCACAAATCTATATATCTATTTCCTTGTGAAATTGCAAACCTAGATGTACATGCAGCATTTAAGAAAAGCAGGTCTGTTATTACCTTTTGGTGAAAGTACTTGTGATCATATTCCTTTAGGGGCCTTCCGTCCAGGAGGATTTCACCAGACTGGGGCTCATAAAGATGCTTCAATAGGGCTACGCAGGTGCTTTTCCCCCCACCTGAGACACCCACTAGTGCAGTGACTGACCCTGGTTTCATCTCAAATGATACATTCTACAGAGATAAAAGACCAATATAACTTAATTTATGGACTTTCCATGCTCCCACCAATCATTACATTGCTTTATTATAATGCAACTTAATGTTTCAGTTTAGATTTCACGTTTGTTTTTCTGAGCTTGCTCAACTCCAGTAACTACTGTAAAATCAGTATTATATTGAATTCAGGTAATTGAATTCATTTTATTTATACACTTTCATATATAGGTTATTCCATTAAATCAAACAATTCAACATCCAAATTAATGTATTCTCTTGAGCTAACTATTTTGTATGAGATCTCATACAAAAGTTTTCATAAAATCTATGTACCTCCAGTATTTTCTTGTCTGGGCATGATGAATATGAGAAGCTGATGTTCTTAAACATCACATGTCCTTTGAGCTGGTCAGGAGCAAGATCACCACATAAAACAGATGGTTTGTGATCCATATACTCAAAGACTTTGTCGGCTGACTCCAGCGACTCAATAAGGTCAATATGCAATTCAACTAAGGTCTGGAATAAAGCAAATGTTAACATGTTGTATTTATTTGCAATAAAATGTGCAAGTTTCAAAAGCAGTGAAATAGTTTATTATGAATCATTTCCCCTATTTCCCTTTTTTTTTGCAGTTGTCTTTTTCTTTATTTTCGTTCACTCATTTTCAAAAGTCACACTGATTTTTTAAAGAGAATATTCAGATTTAATAAAATTAACAAATTACTTTTACTGTAAAGTTTAGACACTACTACTGATGAAACTTTCAAAATGGAATTACACAAAAATATTTGTTGCTCTATAAAAATGTTGCTGTCAGGATGCTCAAACAAACTGCATAATGTTTTAGCAGCAAATAAAGCTACCGTGTTTTACTCTTCAGGGAAACCAAGCTACAATGGTTTAATTAGAGGTCTCTGCATATTAACATGGGATGAGATATTGTAACATCACCAACATTTAGGACAATGTTTCCTGGAGTGAAATTGTCTCACTTGTACATAGCCTCCAATCTCCATTTGGTAGAGTATGAAGGACACAAGGTTTCCAGGTGTCATTTGCCCAGATTTGATCATTCGCTGCCCATACCACATGATCAGCAACCGCATGCTTAACTGAAATAACTGAACAAAAAATATTTATTTAATTATTATCTTCTACAGACATCCCAATGCCTTGACAAATATATTGCAGTGAAAATATAGCCTCTTGAGATAATTACCCTCATGAACAGCAAGTAAGTGGCTCTGACACTGTCTCTGTGTATTTTAAAACGGTGTGTTTCTTCCAGTCTGGCGTTATACATCTTCTGCTCCACCATCTCAGCCCCATTGCTCCTGACAGCTCTGATTAGGTAAATGCTTTCTCCAGCAACCTGGTTACTTTTTACTATGGACTTTTTCACTGAGCTCACCAGCCCCTTACAGCACAAAAAGAAGGCATGCTAGTTAAAAGAGAAGTTACCAGTTTACTCACCCTCAGGCCATCCAAGATGCAAATGAGTTTGTTTCTTCATCAGAACAGATTTGGAAAAATTTAACATCCTCTGCGGTGAATGGGTGCCGTCAGAATGCGAGTCCAAACAGCTGATAAAAACATCACAATAATCCAAAAGTAATCCAAACCACTCCAGTCCATCAGTTAACATCTTGTGAAGTGAAAAGTGGTGTGTTTTAATAAAAATAACATAATCAAGATGTTTTTAACTTAACTGTAACAAATCCAACATTTAAATGATTTAAACCACTGCCAAAATATGAGACCATAATCTATAATAATGCTTCCTCCAGTGAAAAAAGTCCACCTCTGTTGTCCTCTCACATATTTGGCTTGTAAACGGTGTTTGATCTGTGTACATTTCTCTCCTGATTCAGATGAGATAGAGGATAGAGGATATTATGGATAGAGGACTCGTATTTTAGCCAGAAGCAACTGTTCAAAGTTAAACCATCTTAACGATGAATTTGTTTCTTACAAACATGCAGATTTTCCACTTCACAAGACCTTAACTGATGGACTGGTGTGGTGTGGATTACTTGTGGTTTATTGTGATGTTTTTATCAGCTGTTTGGTCTCTCATTCTGACGGCACCCATTCACTTCAGAGTGTGATGTGCTAAATTTCTCCAAATCTTTTCTGATGCAGAAACATTCTTCTTCATCTCAGATGGCCTGAGGGTAAGTACAATTTCAGCAAATTTAAATTTTTGGCTGAACTATTCCTATTGGGTGACCTATTTGGGTAAACTAACCTTTATTCAATCCTATGCATGTTTTAACATGAAACTGAACAAAACTGAACAAAAATATGAAGGCACACATTTCAAATGATTTATCACCGTAATCACAGTATAGTGTATTTCAGTGTTTTCATTGTCCATTTACCCAGTGCTTAATTTGTAAATTTCGAGGTCCCGGAACAAAGCGGGGTGACGGATCGGGCATGTGATTAGAGGAGGGAGAGGTAACGGAGCATTCAGCCGATCACATTGGTGGACCAGTTTAAGTGATTAACAGGGTGCATCAGTTGCTTTTATTAGGGTTCATACATGAAAAACCTGAAAAAGCCATGAAATTTTGAAACATACAGCCATTTCCATGGGGGGAAATAAATACTAAAAAATAATGGAATTTTATTTCACAAATCTCTGTAATAGAGTTAATTAATCATGTCCAGAATTTCGTGGGGGATTGTGTGTATATCACATAGCCTAGTTTTACTCATCCCCGCAGCTTTCAAGTTTATAATGAGGGAAATTCCTGCAAACATTTATTCAATATAGCAAGTAGGTTATATGAGTAAATAAATCCACACAAACTAGCAGATTAAATCAGTCATTTGAAAACAGCGTGAGTGATTCAGCTGGACCGCGTCTTCTCTCTTTCACTCTCTCAAAGTGCATCTCGTCTGCAATACAACAAGCTGCTGCACGCTGTCGCTGATCCAAGACTTTTGCTCGCATTTCGGGACAGTTGGCAGAATTGTCACTTGCTTAATCGGGTCATTGTTGCATCATCACAAAAATTTATAATTTGCACGTCTTTTTAAGCCAATCGGTACTCACGCGCTCCAGAGGCGGTTTCAAGGCTGAGGCTCAGTCACATCCAAAGCCGCCTAGCGAGTATATTGAGTTATTTTTCGTAGTTTGTTGTTGAGTTTAAGTGGCCAAACACACACAAAATTACGCAAAAATAGCCGTCCTGGCGAGTATCCAGGTTCCTCTTCAGGAACTCGAGCTGCGTCCAAAAGACGCTAAGGGAACGCCTTCAGCGTGACCGGCTCTGAATCCAAATGCAATCTGTCCTACAGGTGGGCGGAATGTCACGGGCGAGGTGGCATAATGACCAGCTGGTATAAAAGCACGTGCGGTGAAACCGGTGTCAGCTTTCTGTCATTCAGCTAGCGCTCTGTGTATCTGTGAGTACTATTTACTGTTGTCTGTCTGTTACGTTTAGATCATGTTTAAAACTAAACTGGAGAGCGAAGCACAGTATAAGCAGTGTGTTCCTCCCTGCAAGCGTTTTTTGTGTGCAGGTGATACACACAGCTTGTGCGTGCTTTGCTTGGGAGCAAGGCATGCGGAGGCGGCTCTCGAGGGGGCTGATTGCCCGCTCTGCGAGAGCCTCCCTCTGCGTGTGCTTCGCTCCAGAAAAGCCCTCTTCTCCGGGGAGGGTTCTTTCATTGGCGTTCCTCGCGGCGCTGGCCCCGCTTCCACTGAGGCGGAGCGTAGGCGGCGCTCGTGGGGTTCGCAGCGGGATCTGGTGGAGGGATCAGAGACGAGCGAGTCTCTATCTCCATCCTTACCTGTCAGATCTCATGACCGCTCTCCGAGATCGGAAGCCCGCCCTGCGGTTACTTCCCCTCGGGCAGCGGCCTCGGCGCTTCTCGTGTCTTCCTCTGAGGAGGTTGACACGGGAAACGCTGAGCACTTTGCACCCCCTCTTTCACCCCAATATGAGGAGCTGGTGGAGGTGATCACTCGTGCCGCGGCTAAGTTGAGCCTTGCCTGGTCGGCCAAGCGTCCTGTCGAACCGCAGAGAGGCAAGTTAGACGAGCGTTTTCTGCGGTTTCAGACAGCACCTCCACATCGGAGCCTGCCTTTTTTCCCTGACCTCCACACTGAGGTGTCGAGGTCGTGGGGAAAACCTTTCTCGGCCCACCTCTTCGTCCCTCTGTCAGATTACTACGGTAATGTGGCAGGGACGAGTGAGCGTGGTTACAGAGCGATGCCGCGTGTGGAACAGACGCTTGCGAGCTATCTGTCTCCTGACGCGGCGTCATCTCTGAAGGCTCCGACCCTGCCCACCAAGCCACTGCGCACATCGTCAGCGCTGGTGGGCAAGGGGTACGTGGCAGCAGGTCAGGCTGGTTCATGCCTGCACACTATGGCGGTGTTGCAGGCGTACCAGGCTGATCTGCTTAAAGAGTTAGATGAGGGCGAGGGAATTAGTGCGGACGACATTTGTGAGCTCCGCAAAACCGCTGATTTGTCTCTCCGCGCTACCAAGGAGACTGCCCGTGCTATTGGGCGGTCTATGGCAGCCTTGGTAGCAGCAGAGAGGCATCTCTGGTTGACCCTGTCAGATATCAAAGACCGTGACAGGGTCTTCCTTTTGGACGCCCCGCTGTTGCCTTCTGGCCTCTTTGGTGATGCTGTTGACTCCGTTGTCGGCAGGCGGCGGCGTTCCGGCGGTTTCTCCCTCGACGCTCTCTAACTCAAGGGGCTGCTGGGCGAGAGCAGCCCCTGCCGCGTGCTGGTTCCTCATATAGGGAAGCTCAGGAAGAGAGCGTTGCCGCCCGTGCGCCTCCGCGTAGGCGGAGTCGGGGTGGTAAGAAGGGTGCTCGGTCGAAGACCTCCCAGCCTAAGCCGGATCTGCGGACCGTTCTTCAGGAGAAGAGGTCTTCGGCCAAGAAGCCCTGATGTTGTGGACCAGGGCTTATGAGGGTAGCCCCCGCTGGGGTGGAGCAGCTGTCACCGCAGCGTACGTGCCTGTTTCGCCCCAGTGCCCTCAGGAGATCGATCTGCCAACCCTGCCACTTTTGTGTTCCAGGGCGCAGTGGTCTCCAGCGAGCACACAACTCAGTCTCTTCTGCCCGGAAACGTAGCGGAGCTGAGATGCTCGCCACCCCTTCGGGGGTCTCTGCAGCAGCTAGTTTGGCTTTCTCCTGCCGGTGTGCCGTTCCAGGATACCAAACTAGCCGCTCTAATGACACCAGAGGCCAGTCTCGAGAGACTGGTTCCCTTAGTAGACTATCTGGCAGCGTGGAAACTACTGCCAAATGTGTCTCGATAGGTCCTGCGTACTGTAGAGGGAGGTTACAGAATCCAGTTCGGTTCTCGTCCTCCTCAATTCAACGGGGTGAATTCCACTTTGGTGGGCCCCGAGCAGGCTCTGGTAATGGAACAAGAGGTAAACACTCTCTTAAGGAAGGAGGCCATCGAGGTGGTGTCTCTTCACGAAAGAGAGTCCGGGTTCTACAGCCGGTACTTCATAGTTCCAAAGAAGGATGGAGGGTTGCGTCCCATTTTAGATCTGCGGCAGTTGAACCGCTCAGTCAGCAGACTGAAGTTCAAGTGCTTACTCTCAAGCAGGTCGCGTCTCAAATCAGGTCCGAGGACTGGTTTGTCGCGATCGATCTAAAAGACGCATACTTCCATGTCTCCATCCTTCCCACTCACAGGAAGTTCCTGAGGTTTGCTTTCAGGGGGAAAAGCTTACCAATATCGGGTACTTCCCTTCGGCCTAGCACTCTCACCTCGCACTTTTACGAAGTGTGTGGACGCCGTGTTAGCTCCGCTGCGGCTACAGGGCGTCCACATACTCAATTATGTCGACGATTGGTTGATTCTCGCTCAATCAGAGCGAAGAGCGGCTCAACATCGAGATGTTGTTCTCGCTCATATGAAAGTGTTGGGGTTAAGACTGAACCCCAAGAAAAGTGTGCTTTCTCCATTACAGAGAACCACTTATCTGGGGGTGGTGTGGGATTCGACCACGATGCAGGCACGTATGTCCCCTGCTCGGATCGAGTCGATCCTCGCGACAGTCAGGAGGGTGAAAGAAGGCCAGTCACTCACTGTCAAGCAGTTTCAGAGGCTGCTGGGTCTGATGGCAGCTGCGTCCAACGTGGTACCTATTGGCCTGCTGTACATGAGACCCCTACAGTGGTGGCTCAAGACCAAGGGGTTCTCCCCGAGGGGAAACCCGCTTCGCATGATCAAGGTCACGCGGCGTTGCCTACGTGCCTTAGACATGTGGAGACAACCTTGGTTCCCAGCACAGGGCCCGGTGCTGGGAGCTCCGTGTCGCCGCGTAACGCTAGCGACGGACGCATCCCTCACCGGTTGGGGAACGGTCATGAGGGGCCACCCTGCCCGCGGTCTGTGGAGAGGTCATCATCTCGCTTGGCACTTCAACAGGCTCGAGATGCTGGCCGTGTTTCAGGCTCTGAAATACTTTCTCCCAGACCTAAGAGGTCACCAGGTGTTAGTTCGCACCGACAACACGGCGGTGGTCTCTTATATCAACCACCAAGGATGTCTGAGGTCGCGTTACCTGTACAGGTTGGCGCACCAGATCCTTGTGTGGGCCCAGGGCAAACTCCTCTCACTCAGAGCAGTTTACATACCTGGGCATCTCAATGTGGGGGCAGACACCCTGTCGAGACAGGGGCCTTTGCCCGGGGAATGGATGCTTCACACCGAGGTGGTGGAGCAGATATGGAGAGCGTTTGGCCAGGCTCAGGTGGACCTCTTCGCTACTCAGGAGACAGCGCAATGTCCCCTCTGGTACTCTCTACTTCATCCAGCCCCACTGGGGCTGGATGCCATGGTACAGACGTGGCCGAGGCTTCGTCTGTACGCCTTTCCCCTGGTTGCTCTGCTCCCCGGAGTTCTGGAGAGAGTGCGCCGGGACGGAGTTCGGCTGCTATTAGTAGCCCCGTTCTGGCCGGGCCGAGTATGGTTCTCGGATCTGATTTCCCTCCTCGACGGCTCTCCTTGGGAGATTCCAGTCAGGAGGGATCTCCTCTCACAGGCAGGATGCACACTGGTGCATCCCCACCCGGAGTTATGGAGGCTGTGGGTGTGGCCCCTGAGGGGGCACGGCTCATAGCGTCCGGTCTCTCAACCGAGGTTGTTGAGACCATCCTCCAGTCCAGAGCTCCCTCAACGAGGAAACTGTACGCCCTGAAGTGGAAACTTTTCACTTCATGGTACAGAGATCGCCAGCTCGACCCAGTTAACTGCCCGGTTGGTACAGTGCTGGAGTTCCTGCAGGCTCGACTCTCCGCAGGGTTAACCCACTCCACCTTGAAGGTTTATGTGGCGGCAATTTCGGCCTACCACGCCTCTCTTGGTGGACAGTCAGTGGGCAGACACCCCTTAGTGACATGTTTCCTCCGTGGTGCACTGAGGCTAAGGCCTCCAGTACTGCAGGCCTTTAGTCCTCCTCCCTTTCGGGAGCTTGACCAGCAAAAGCTTAATTGTATGTGTCCAGTGCGAGCACTGGACGCATATGTCCACAGAGCTGCCTTGTGGAGAAAGGCGGACCAACTGCTAGTTTGCTTTGGTCCCCCTAAAAGAGGTCGTCCTGCTTCTAAGCAGACCCTCAGTCGGTGGATTGTTGATGCCATTCATATTGCGTATGAGTCCTCTGAACTCCCCTCGCCGATGGGAGTCAAGGTTCATTCCACTAGGAGTGTGGCGGCCTCCAAGGCTTTTCTCGCAGGTGTCCCAATTCAGGACATCTGCAATGCTACGGGATGGTCTACGCCCCTGACTTTTGTCAGGTTCTATGGCCTGGACATGCGAGCCACCCCAGGTTCTTCCATCCTTTCGCCTTAGTTGTGCTCCGCTTGGATACACACAGGGCAGGGATTGGTAAGTCTGGTGCCGCGGGTATCTCGTTCCCTTAGCGTCTTTTGGACGCAGCTCGAGTTCCTGAAGAGGAACGTCTTAGGTTACGTATGTAACCCCAGTTCCTCGAAGGAACGAGACGCTGCGTCGCGAGGCCACACTTCCGGCATCCCTGCCAGCGCTTGCTTCATTCTAGAAGCTGACGCCGGTTTCACCGCACGTGCTTTTATACCAGCTGGTCATTATGCCACCTCGCCCGTGACATTCCGCCCACCTGTAGGACAGATTGCATTTGGATTCAGAGCCGGTCACGCTGAAGGCGTTCCCTTAGCGTCTTTTGGATGCAGCGTCTCGTTCCTTCGAGGAACTGGGGTTACATACGTAACCTAAGACGTTTTTTCTCAAGTAAATATGAACAGTTGAGAAAGAAACGCATGTGTATCAGTAGGCTATTGGATCCGTGCACTATTGTGAGAGCAGAGCAGTTCACATGTCCCGTCTATTGCGCGCTCATGTTCTTTATTTCAAATGTAGATGTGCCGCAAGTGCGGTCATTATAGAGGATTTTTCATATATGCACACTATAGGGCAGCACAAAAGTCTTTCATTGGCACGCGAGGAGGGGGATCCGACAAAATGAGGTGCCGGATCCGGATCCGGCTTGTTCCGGTGTTGTGCCCATTTTCGACCCCTGCCAAATTATCTGATTGCCTAATCCTAACCCCACCCCTAATCCTAACCCCTCCTCCACACCTAACCCTAAATCTACCAATACTAGGGGGGTAATAATCTGGCAGGGGGTCAGAATTGGGCACAACACCGGCACAAATTAAGCCCTGCATTTACCTGATAGTACTTGTTGTATATTTTCTCAGCAGTGATAGTAATAGGTGACTCAAGTGCACTGAGCAAGGCCAAGGGCCAGCAGAGCTGAATCATGAAAGAGTAGATGCCAATAGTCATAACAAGACTGCGCAGAAGAATGTTGACGTTTAAAGCCAGGGACCGGCTCATCAGAGATGCATCACTAGACAAACATGTGGTGATGTCTCCTGTATGAAGAAGCTCAGTATTAAAAATAGAGCCTGCATAAACTACAGGACAGGTATTGAATGTTGAACTTGAGCATCCATATGATGCAATGCAACTTCAAAATTTATGCTGTTTGTCAGTTTCTAAACAGAAATTAAATCATTTTAACAATACGCGTTCTTGTTTTCACCTCTTGTGGTTGCATTGAGTGGACATGCATGACTGACCTTTCGATGTTGTTTCAAAGAATGCAATGTCCTGCTTGACGAAACAACTAAAAAGACGATGTCTGACTCTTTTTGTAAGCCTGGATATTGTGAGCATGAACAAACCACCTCGGCAACCAGCGGACAAAGACCTGAAAGTGCATGAACTGGTTTAATCTAGATTCAACCCAAATAAGCTTGGATCATGTACACAAAAATCAAACTCACCCTCCAAAAGAAGTAAGCCCCATGAAGAAAATTGCACTTGCAAATGCATTGCTATCAAATTTAGAATTCAAGGCATCAATTATTTGACCCGTAAATGCAGGCATGAACATATCACCTGAAATTATATATGGCAAAAATAATTACTACAGTATCAAAATGTTTTGCGGTACAGTTATAATCAATCAAAACATAACCAGAGACTGTTTCTAATTTCTCACCAATAACAGCTGCAACAAGGAACAGGAAAGCCCCACATATTGGTACCACATCGGGTCTGGACAGAGACAGAAGTCTGAAGAGTGTCCTCTGTGGGCTGCGATCTGCTGTCTGCATCATGGTATGACCTAGATATGATTGGATGTAGCTAATTAGCCTATTCAAAATGCGTTCTTATGTAGGATTAAAAATGTAGGATTAAAACGATAATTTACGATCCTACTGTAAAAATGCTGGCTTGCAGCCTTGATTTCTCTGTTTAAGAGGTCTATGCTCTTGTATAAACGTTGTACAGACCAATTGTTTCTATTGGAGCTGGATCCTCTAAAACTGTGAAGCGAAACGTCAAACCAGTCGAGATGTAAAAGTGAAACGACTTTATATTTACATTTATCCCTTTAGCAGGCGCTTTACAAAAGCAGACGTATCACAAATCAAAACCAATACCGTAATTCCGTTCATTACCACAGTACGGTTTCCGTAGGAATGCGACGAGAAACTCGATGCCAGTGTTGTGTTCAAATCTTGATATTTTCCACGCAGAATACCGGCGTTGCAAATCTGATTTTAAAACACGATCCGTGGATAATGGTAGAGGCCATTAACTTTCGGTTTCTGTTTTACCCTATTCCGAGATAAGTAATATTCCCATAATGTGTGCAAAAGTCCCTTTAAATTCCCTTAAAGTTAGCATAACTAAGAAAAGAAAAAAGTTTTAAGAACAGTAACATTTAGAAATAACTAATGGGAATGTTAGAATAGGTTGCTTTTTAGTTAGTTCGTTTTTTAACGGTTGTAGCCTACTTGTATACGGTGTGCCAAAACTTCAATCTATGAAGCAGTAGCTACTAGCCATTATTATTTGGGAAATGCTTTCTGTCGACCAAAAGAAGAGGTTCCTATTGGCTGCAAAGACTGTCAAGTAACACTGGAGGTGCTATGAGCAAATAAGGAATGCGCCTTCTGAAATTCACACCGATTAATCAAGTGTAGTTGTCTCTGAAACAACTCATTAGGCTATCTCCCATGTTGATGATGGCAAATCCAAAGTATATGAATTCATCATTAACACCTTTGCAAGCTTTTTTTTTTTTTCAGTAAAGCCAGTGGGAAAACAGTGTCAATGTTATATGATCTGAGGTTATGAGGAAATACAGTCATGGTATTGAGGTAAAGACATTTGCTCATGAAAGCTTGCAAATGTTTAAAACAACAAAATGGCTTTTAACTCAACTTATGCACTTTTTTCACCAATGAAAAAATAAATAGTTCTGTAATTTGTAGAACTATTATTACTATGCTCTACAGAACTATCTATTACTGTATGTTCTGTATTTTGTAAGACCTTTTTTAAATGCAGTGTATGGGCAGCAGTTTTGGTGTTTCACAATTAATCCTTATCCATTCTGAGGTGGAAAATATATTTGATAAAAGAATATGAAAAAAATAATAAGCGCAATTGTTTTCACAGTGATTTATTTCATATTACAGACAGTAATTGCATTGAAAGTATTATTTGTTAATGATATTTTATGATATTTTCATTTTCTGAATCCAACTACATGTCTGTACTAATATAAACTAATCTCTAGTTTAAAAAACTTGCTTGTCATAGCATTATTCAGTGACAGCTCCAACCTATATTATTTGCGCTCAGAAGCATATCTATGATGAAGATCACCAACATCATTCTGGGAAACCTTGATCCAGCCATCTTTTTGCATATGGTACACTGGAAAGATTAAAAAAACAAAGCACAGAGGTAAGATTTTCACCATGCATGAGTTTGAGAAGACCACCAAAATGTTTTGACTGCAATTATCAAAAATGCAACACATTCTGTTGTCAGTGTTTAAACACCGTGTAAGAAGCTACTTACTGTTTACCACCCCTCCAGAGTAGGCATCACGGTGTGTGGCATGATAAATGGCTCTCTCTGCCAAGTCGTAAGCCTCAGGTACACTCAGGTCCCACCTATGCCCTGAGTCTATCACACCATAGGCATAGTTAGACCCTGAGCCTGTGGAGAACATATCCCCTGCTAACCTCGTGCCATTGCTGCTCACATAATACAGACCTGGACCCTGGAAAAACAAATGCAGATGAAGATGTAGCATGAATTACTGGAAAGCACTTTAAATGGTTAGGGTTATCATTACTACATTCCCCTTTTTGTTGAATGAATGGATGATACCCAGTTTTTGACAGACAACAATTTTGGTTTAAGAACAGAGACAAAGTTCACCCCAAAATGAAAAATCTCATAATTTACTCAAACTTATTACATTCCAAACCTGTATGACTTTCTTTCTTCTGTTGAACACAAAAAAAGATATGTTGAAGAATATGGGTAACCAAACAGTTGCCGGGTAGCCATTGACTTCCATAGTATGGAAAAAAATACCTTCTACCAGCTACCATCTTCTCTTTGGTTACCACATTATAACATTCTGTATAATATACCCTATTCTGTGTTCAGCAGAAGAAAGAAACTCATACAGGTCTAGAACAGCTTGAGTAAATTGACAGAATTTTCATTTTTTGGGTGAACTATCCCAACGCCTGGTTTCTCCAGAGAAATTGTCCCTGCCTGCTGTATAATCAACCGCAAGATGCTTTATAAAATATAAGGATAAGATCACATAATGAAGAATTAAATGGTTTAAGGTCTCATGGACCAACAGACAAGAGCCATGTTACGAATAGAACATTGGCTGGAGTTGAATTGGAATTGAACTGGCCATGCCGCATATTGGAATTACAGGAAGAAGAATTTGTAGACCTGCCATTGAAAGAAATTCAATTCAGGAAATTTATTCTGGGAAATAAAGTGTTCTTACTACCTATTGGTATGCCTGTTGGTGTTTAAGGCTTTAATGAGCTTCAAACTTCTGACTTTAAATGTTAAATGTTCAACGTTTGTCTTGACAAAATTTTCTTTTCAATTTAAAAATGACACTCCTGTTTGCTAAATTAATTCAAATTCAGGAGTTGATTTATTTTTATATTTTTTGGCTATTTATAACAGATGTTCAAGGTAAAAAAAAATTGAAAATTTTGATCTTGTCTGTTCAGAGGGGGGAAAGCTAAAAGATGGCAGGTGAGATTAGGTGGTAAAATTGGAGCTTTAACATTAAAAACGACAATGGCTCTTACTCTCTCGTCCCAGCCACAAACCATAGTGCCCATGGAGAGGCCCATGCCGCGATATTCAGCCACCATGTTGGCTAGAAGCTTGGAAGCTGCAGCCACACTAATCCGTGTCTTGTTTCTGAGCTTGTAAATCCTTCACAAAACAGATCAACACCATATGATTATTTTGCAGTACTTATAGATTGAATGCATAAAAATATAACTGATTATTAATCTGAAAAACATTATTCCATTAAAAAAAGCATATTCCCTTAAACTTTAACGGACAAAAAAGAATATCTCTTTAAATTTACCTGCACTCTTTGGCCAGTCTTCTCTCCCAATAAACACAGTCTGCTGCATTGCCAGACATTGTCCCAAGGAGATAAGGATTGATCTCGATGACCTTGTTAAATGTTTTTGTGTCTGCAAATGAAATGATTTCATCAGCAGGTTAGATAGATGAAATTGCTCGTAAACCATTTTCAGCTTTAAAAACCCACCTATGTAAGACCCTGCAGATGCTCTTGAGTCCACAGCCACCATCACTCCATGCTGGAACTTGAAAGCCAAGGTGGTAGTGCCATGAAGGAATTCAATTTTGATGTCGGTATCTCCCTCTGTGAGTGGCCCGAGAAACTGCTCCGGCTGTGGAGATTAAAAATGAGAAACATACGAAGAGCGTAAACATCCCAATACGGATTCATCACGTTTTAAGCTAGATGTCTTTGTTTAATTGAGCCAGGCGTGGAAAGTACAAAGCAACGCGGATGTAGCGCTAGTCAACTTACGTCCACTCCAGTCGGAACGGCCAATTCGTTTCCATTCAGTCCAAACGTGTAATGACTCGGAGCGCAGGTGTTCGGCTCAGATTGCCAAGCTCTAGAAGATAAACATGATTGTTTCAGCTCAGGTGACAAGCATACGTCCATAAGCGCCATAGTTGAACGTGAATCGCTAACGATCTATTCCGTCACAACAAGAGATCGATTGAAAATGAAAGTGATACTTAACTTTGTTGAGGGGGGATGGGATGCGATTAAAAAAACTATTTCATGAATTTAACCAGACGTTGTTCTTAGTAAGAAGCCATTCGAGTAAATTTCAACGTCTTGCCTATTATTCTTATAAATCCATTCAATAAAAGACTAAATGTTCGCATAAGTACTAAAACAAATAAACAGTTTAGAGCAAATGTCTTGTCTTTTAAAACATTTATGGTAACACTTTATTTCGATAGTCCACTTTAGACATTCTACTAACAGTAAGTAACTTTGCAACTACATGTCAACTAGCATTCATTAGAGTATTAGTCTGTCTGCTTAATATCTACTAACACTTTATTTTGATGGGTCCACAACATAAAACATACTGACAATGAGAAACTTTGCAAGTATATGCCAACTTATTCTATTAACTCTAAACCTAGCCTAACAGTCTACTCTGAGAGTTAGTAGACATGTAGTTGCAAATTAATGAGAATTAGTTTAAATGTAGTTGCAAAGATACTTATAGTTAGTAGAATGTCTAAAGTGGACTAACCACATTTATTTGCGATCAGGATTAATTGTTTTGACTTTAAATTGTGTAGAACTGAAATGAAGATGTTTTCAGTGATTTATAGTAGAATATTTATGCTGAATATTTTGTTTTATGCAAATAGAAAAAACACCAGCAAATTAAGAAAACAACTTTGTCAATTTGACAACACACGCTACAAATGCTCACAACACAACCAAATAAAGAAATGCACTGCAAATACAATTCTTTATTTGGTTGTTGTGAGCATTTGCAGTGCGTTTCTTTATTTGTTTGTGTTGTGAGCATTTGCAGCACCTGCTGTCAAATTGATGAAGATGTTTTCTTGATTTGCTTGTGCTTTTTGTATTTGCATGTTTTCTGAACTTGCAGCACATTGAGATCTCTCGGCCACCGTATATTTCAGTAAAAATGCTGCCTTGATGACATCACCGGTAACTATGTAGTTTGGCCTCCAACAGGTTTAAACTAGGAAGAATGGCAATGGACATAGGTTTCCTTGAATAGCAGAAGATTGGTTTATCCGTGAATGAAAATAATCTCAACCAGATGATTACCTGACAAGTCAGGTTTCTGAGATGGAGAAACACATAAATATCATCATGGAGATCAGAAATAAACAGTCACATCCAAAACTGACAAATAACAGTTTATTTGAAATTTCAGATATCATGTGACAGCATCTAGTGTCATATTCTCTCCTATTTGTGGACACTTGCAGAGGTTGGTAATGGTAATGTATTAAATGTTTCAAAATGAAGTAGCACAGAAAGCAATCATTATGAGGTTTCCATGCTTTGAACACACTCTTCAATCAATTCCATTTTAAAATGCTGAACTTTTTCTGTCAGTATTGCTGTTGTCCCTGGGTTGTATTTGTAATGTCCCTCCCTGTGGGGAAAACAATGACCAATTGAGCAAACAGTCATGAAATTCTTATATTTCATTGAAATCAGAAACAGAAATTACTCTATAACATTTTTAACAGTGCGACACAACTCTTAAAACAAGCTCTCATTCATTATCCTCTCTGAATACACTATAAGCTACTACTACAAAAGGCCTACAAACACCTACCTTTTCCCAATGTGTGCTGACTCCTGGTATGGCCTTATGTAATCAACACCGTTTCTTGTAATGACACACAAGTCAATGTTGTGACCTGAACCCAGATCATTCATTATACCGGCATAGATGGCATCCCGTACCAGATGTTTGGCAGACTCCAGCTAATAAATTGTGTAATTATACAATCAACACTCAAAGTACATTGCTTATATTGAAGAAACATCAACCATCCTATATGCTGATATAAATTTGATCCCATACTTACATCCATGTCTGATTTAAAGCCGTCCTCTAAAATTCCCATAGCTGGTAGATTTCCAGATCCTGCATTAAAACATTTGTGAGCATGAGGATGAATTCATTTGAATTAATATCCTCCCAATCATGTTCATATTAGTAGAATGCTCACCCATAGCAAGAAATGGCACTTTGTCCATGTCCCCATAAGGTCCAATATCATAGAGGTGACCTCCTGTGCAGTCCACACCACCCAGCAGCAGGTTAGCTCCAATCTGGCCATGGTATCTGAGGAAAACATTATGTGGTATGATTATTTTTCTATAGCCCAGACAGGCGAGACGAAACTCCGGTAACAAGATTGCTCAATTATCGTGTTTATTTACTATCACTTTATTTAATTTTTTTATAAAACATACCATGCCATTGCTGACAGCAGATTGTTTGTGGCAGTATGACAATGCACATTGTCAAACAACTACAATAGTAATCATTACAATAAAAAAAGTGAAATGACCTTGTCATTTATTTAAAGTGAATTTTTGTATTGATCCAATAATAAAAAAGTAAATAACACTGCCCATAGAGAATATTAAAAGAAACCATTTTGTTTAAATAGCATCTTTTCATAGGTGATTCACTTTCATAATATAGCTATTTTAGCTTTTATTTATGGTGAAATTAAGTTGTAACAGGCCAAAAAAATTATATTGACTTACATTAATTATTTTGGCTTGTGTGAGTAGTTTAATCTATAGTTTAAGTATATAAGGTTTATAATACATATTATTTATTTATTTATACTTTCAGTGTTTTTGTCTTTGGAACAAGAAATAGTTTTTGATTATGTTTACATTTACATTTATTCATTTAGCAGACACATTTATCCAAAGTGACTTACAATTGAGGAATACAAGAAGTGATTCATCATAAAAAGGCTATATATTAATTTAATATTAATATTAAATCACTTAGTAAGATTCATATTAAATCTAAATTTGAGGTTTAAACCAGAATACTTAATACATAACACAAATGCATTTTGATCAAATGCATATCTGAGAATAAAGAAGTGTTAAAAAGCATTTTAAACATTCTCCACAGTCTGTGCATGACACATGACAGACAAAACATACTTTATGTACACCTACTTTCACAATCACATTTGCTGTAACTAATAATTTAATTAATTTAATGTGTGTGTGTGTGTGTGTGTGTGTACTAAATGAGTGAATCTCTCTTCACCTCATGCTCTTCTTCCTCTAGTAGGTTTAAATCTGTTCCAGTAGCCTAGTATGCAGCATAGCAGTAAAATATTGCATGTTTCATGATGCATTTAGAAACGCATGGCACTTAGACATCGACCTAAATCTATGAATGCACCAAGTGTCTCTCTATATCCCCATATATGGAATAGTTTACCATAGTACTGATGTCTTGCATTGTAATTCTGCTCTGTGTGCATGTGCTGAGTTTCCAACCAAACGTGCAAAACTATTAAAAGAGGCTCTTAGCATCCACATCACATGTAATCACCTGTATTTATCTTTCCTCACATTCTTTAATCATGCAGTTCTGAAATCCTTACTTTGTGTCAGTTATAACCCTTGTGGTTATTTTGCCCATAAACAAACTTATGGGCAAGAATTACAACTTTGTTGTATCTTATTCCTCATAAAGAAGCTGGCCCCACAACAACATACTACATCCATATATTTTACATGTTTGCATTTAATGTTACATATCAGTGTATCCAGACATTAAACAATATTATGTGCGCTAGACCTACACTCTATGTATTAATATCTAAATACTAATGAGATCATGTTCCTTTGTTGAAGGCATAAAAGTGTAAATGTGACCTACCGAAAGAGAGTATCCTGAAGCACGCTGACTGCCATGATGACACGGGGGTTGCGCCCACTGTTCATTTTGAAGATGGTGAGATTGGAGGAGATAAGTTCAGTAACTTTCTGTGTGTCTGCTGCTGTCCCTGCACCACAGCAACTTGAATGGAGAAAGATCAGATGGGATGTAAAGAAACAAAGAAAATGAAAGTCATTAACATATATTACATTCTGTGATGTCTTCAAATTTAAGAGTTAATTTTAAATGAACATGTTACAGTTTCGTTCTTCATGCATTTTAAAGGTAAACTTCTTGAAATAAAATGTACAAGTTAATAATGCTGAATATTTGTCATTTAATTGATTTTATGCTTAAACTTACTAAATGTTAGGAGCCAGGTAGTGAATCTTGGCACACATCTTGTCAGCAACCACTTCACTGGATGTGGCACGAGTATCTGCACCAAGAACCACTCCGTCCTGCAAAACAGAGGCCAGATGAAATAAGACCCTGTGTAAATTAATAATCAAGTGTCATTTATTAGTTCAAGTCTGTTTTACCTTAAACACAACTCCAGCAATAGTTGTTCCAGTTTTAGTTGCCTTTGGGTTCTTCCCCTTCACCAAACCATCTAACGCTGCATTTCTATAAAGAAACACATACAAAGAACTCAGACATGTCGACTACCAGGGGCCAGGGGATTCATTTTAATAAATGACCCTCTGATCGCACTTTATATACACAAAACCTGACTTGCTTGGGTCAAAGCAAGTCTGCAATGTATATGTCAGCCGTAGTATTATGTAGAGGGGGAGACTTCACCAAAATAGCCATGGGTTTGAATTCACTATACAGCTCCACATTTCATTTAGAACAGCCTAACCATTCATCATGTGAGTCAACACACACTTAGCATCTTTGAGATGTGCTGGATCACTCTTGACTTTAGTATGACCCTTAGTTTGCCAGAGCACCTGTGTTAAAGAAAATCTCATTGGGTCTGTGGACCACCAAATGGGCGGTCTAAATATAGGCATCTCATAAAACACTAAAGGACAACTATTTTTATGTTCAGATCATGTCGTTTTTGTTATATTAACTGATATTGTATTTTATTTTGCTATTAGGTTTATCAAAGTTGTGATAAACCCTTTCTGTGAGCAGTCAATGCTTTCTTTTCAATGTAGCCGATCTCTAACTTTATTTTTTTAATCTGCTGTTAAAAAACAATAACGAACAAGGGAAGTTCGAGATTATAGGCCTACTTACAGCAGCACTGCATAAACTGTTGACATTAATCGAGCATTGGATCCATCGCTAACATCGAACTACCACTTTCACATTCACCTGGTGTCACTAAAAACGACGCGTTTCTGAATAAGTTTTACCTTGACGTGTTTTCGAAGCAGAAGCCTGGCTCCGGAGTCTTCAAGATATTTGAATACATGGCGAATAAATGTGAAAGGTTGCAGTAGATTCAGCAATTTTGACACATGAGGTTTAGAAAAGGAGACAAACGAAGAGGCGGCAGCTTAGAAAGTGAAAGTATGAACGGACCAACCAGTTCACAGAATGTTTGTTTCCGCTTTCTGAGAAGATTACGAGCCGTGCGCATTGTGCTAAAGGCTATTTCAATAGAAAAGTTCATAAACGAACAAAATTAGTTTTCCACATTGTCGGACAGAGCTACGAGCTTCGCTAAACATGGACAGGTATTCGTCAGACAGTCATGTGAAAGGAGTCAGCCTCGGGGTGAGATTATTTTCCTGAAATACATATTCACTCTGATGATGGCGCAAGACAAAGCGATGGCACGTTTAAAGCGATAACTACGATAAAAGCTTTATTTATCAATGCATTATTCTTCACAGACTACAATATTAGCGGTGAAGTTCGCTGGAGGTGTTATTATTGGCTCAGATTCGCGAGCATCGATGGGTGGGTAAGTTGATAGCCTATATCTCACTGTAAGGTGAGGCATCCCACAATTCCACCGCAATGACAGCAGATTGTCCATTGCATTGACAAAGAATTGTGCATGAGCACATGATATTAAAACACTGACAGATTGTAACAGATTTGTATTTATTTAATAGTTTATTTAACGGACAATGGACAGCCACTGAGCTAAATTTCATCTGCAGCACCTGGGCAGAAGAAAATGGAACACAATGTTGCAAAATTCATCAAAAATTCAATATTCCTCACATAACGCAGCACTTTATATTCCACATGAAGGCCTACAAGCTTATAGTGATTACAATAACTGGGTAATAACTATAGTAACCTACCCCTTAACCCATAGTTACCTTATATTATGCAGTATTTCTTAGGTATACTCTAAGAAAAGAGTTTATTCTGTATAAAAATAAAGGTTCCAAAAGGGTGTTTTTGAAGTGATGTCATAGAAAAAACATTTTTGGTTCCCCAAAGAACCTTTCAGTGAACAGTTCCTAAAATAACCATTTTGAAGAACATTTTAAAAATCTAAAGAACCTTATTTGATTATAAATAACATGTTCAGCATTTGAAAGGTTCCATGGATGTTCAAGGTTCTTCATAGGACCATTGATGCCAATAACATTTGAAAAATATATATTCCAGATAGTATAATACAAATACAAAAATACTTGCAAAGAATCTATACTTGCATCTAAGCTATGTATGAAAAATATATAAATAAAGTAAAACATACTTGTATAACCAAAAAACTAAATTGTATAACCGATTTGCTTAAACACAAGAGTTCACTGACCCATATTAATATCGTCAAGTCAAGTCACCTTTATTTATATAGTGCTTCATACAATAAAGATTGTTTCAAAGCAGATTTTGTCAGACCTGTGTTCCCCTTGTCACGTGTTTCCCCTCCTCTCGTGCCCATATTTGGTTAGTTCCTGTTCCTGTCCTCGTTTGTTATCATTAGTTAATTAGTCCTAAGCAGTGTTGGGGGTAACGCATTACAAGTAACGCGAGTTACGTAATAATATTATTTTTTCAAGTAACTAGTAAAGTAACGCATTACTTTTTAATTTACAAGAAAATATCTGAGTTACTTTTTCAAAAAAGTAACGCCAGTTACTTTTTTTTCCCATTTATTGACTGACAGTTATTGAAAAACTAACTGAAATAAAATAATAATTAACAAAAATTAACAATCGTTTTCATAATCATTACGTTCTCACCCCTTGGCGGAAAAAAATATTTGAGTTGTGTGACAGTTCAGGGAAATACCTGTAAATGGTGCATCACACACATGGGGTTATCTGACGGAGAGACGCAAAGCAGTTTAAAGCAGAGTCCTGCACCGGTCCTGTTTGATAAACGTGCACCAGCAGTACTTTACAGAACACCCGACCCGTTATCCCACAGCAGCACTCATTTAATTCTGTACCAGACCAGAACCGTTTGACATAAAGACCGCGAGTCGACCCGAACCGCACACGCATTAATCTACAACATCAGGTAGGCAAACTTATTCATTTTCTCGTGTAACAAGCAATCAAACCAACATTAGGCATTCTAAGTTGGTGCTTTGACGAAAAACAGACACGCAGAGCAATGTGATAATTAACAGAAAAAAAAGATGAGAACATGCATCCTTTCTGTAAACAATACAAAACTTGACCGAGCATCTCGTGATCACTCTGCCAAACTTTAGAACAAATATGCATAGGCTAAATCACATCATACACATGCTTATAATTCTTCATAAATAAAGAAAAGAACATATTCAAATATGAGCCTTTACTGTTAAATACGATTCATTCATTAGATGATTTATGCGCGGCTGTTCATGGAAAAGTGAGGAAGACACGACAATTATGGTTAAATAAAAAAAAATACATCTAATATAACGAAATTAGGCTACATTTATTTTCATATTAATATCTCAACACACCATTAGATTACATTATCGCAACTTGTGTAGATTTATGTGTTTCAGCATGCGTTAATTTTGTGTCGCTAAACGTTTGCCTCACTAAGTTAAATTATGCCCAAGTCTTTCTTTGGCCTTCGCTCTGGAAGTGATCTGTTGATTCTGCTAAACTTTAATTAAAACCGAAACTAAACTATATAAAAACTAAATAAAAATGTGTTCACAAAATAAAAACTAAACTAAAACTAACAAAAATATTAATGAAACTAATAAAAACTAAACTGAATTTTATAGCAAATTTGAAAACGATATTAAAACGAATTTAAAAATTCAAAACTATAATAACCCTGGTGTGAACTTGCTGTTACTGTAGTTCTAGACTAAATGTGAATGTGCTTTAATTCATCCCACTCGCAAAAAACTGATTTAGTATTCATCAAAATAAATTAAAACAGTGAAATGCAAACTCAGAATATGAAGCAAACCTGCAATAATTAAATATGTTAAACAACACAAATGTATCTATTCCAATTTTATTAACCAATGTCTTTGCTGCTGACCTTTGATAATCCAGTTCAACCATACTAATAACCAAAAATGACTTTAGATAAACTAACAATTGTGCTTCATTGTTTTTTAATTGCCGACGAGTGTTGAACCTTCTCCTGTGTTCTACTGTACAGACGTGAATTTACTCTTCCTTCAGCCTGACGTTTATTCATTACACTTTTTGGTGTGAAAGGGCTTTTACATTTGCTATAATTAGAACTTCTTATATTAAAAACAAACAATCAAGCCCTGCTCATATTTAAAAAGTAACGCAAAAGTAACGCAAAAGTAACGTAACGCATTACTTTCCATAAAAAGTAGGCAGAGGTACACGTGCCTTTGGGGGTCCTGGTTGTTTATGAGGGGATGACATGGTCCCCGGAACCTGCTCCAAGACAGCGCCCTCCTGTGCCTGCTCCAAGACAGCGCCCTCCTGTGCCCGCTCCTCGCAAGCTCCTTCCTGTGTCTCCGCTGATCCCGTCCAGCTCTCCTTCCTTCCCGCTGGTCCTGTCCAGCTCCGCGCTGCCAGAGCGCCCCTCAGAGTCAGCGCTTCAAGAGGGCCCCAAGTGACCGCGCTTCAAGAGCGCCCCCAAGTGTCCGCGCTTCCAGAGCGCCCCCAAGTTTCCGCGCTTCCAGAGCGTCCCTCAGAGTCAGCGCTTCAAGAGCGCCCCCAAGTGACCGCACTTCAAGAGCGCCCCCAAGTGTCCGCGCTTCCAGAGCGCCCCCAAGTGTCCGCGCCTGCCGAGCGCCCTCAAGTGTCCGCGCCCCCAAGAGTCCGCGCTTCCCGAACGCCCCCAAGAGTCCGCGCCTCCAGTGCACCCCAAGTGCCCGATGGAGCCCCTATTTTCCCCAAGGAAATTTTGGGGGGGGGGGTAGTAGGACTCCCGCCGAAGAGACCGAGGCGGGGGCTGGGGCTGTGGGCTCGGAGGTGGTACCGCCATGGCCGCCCGAGCTCCCTGCTCCGCCGTGGGTCCCGGAACGGGCGCCGCCCTGGAGGCCTCCTGTCCTGTCCTGTCTCCGTGTCCCTTGAGGCCTCCAGAGCGCCCACCCCCCCTCCCCGTTGGATGGTGTACGGTGCGGGACGCACCGTTCGGGAGGGGGGAGTACTGTCAGACCTGTGTTCCCCTTGTCACGTGTTTCCCCTCCTTCGTGCCCATATTTGGTTAGTTCCTGTTCCTGTCCTTGTTTGTTATCATTAGTTAATTAGTCCTAAGCCCTGTGTTTCCCTGCCTCTGTGTCCAGTCTTAACGTCATTATGTGTGGATGTTGTGTCTCCTGCGATCTCTGTATTTATAAATAAAGTCATAGTGTTGGGCAGAAGTTCCTCGCCTCCTCGTTCCTGGCTCCCGGAGTACACCGTGACAGCTTTACAGTGATAAATATATAAATAATGATTCAGTGACGCTAATAAAATTCAATTCTGCTGTAAAGCAGCTCTAGAAAGTCAATAGTGCCGTTGTTCACTTGAAATCAGTTCATTGTTGATTGCTGACAATGTGAATATATTAACTGAAAAGTAACTATTGAAATTATTAAACAGTATATTCTGTTTTTTTTTCCAGGTCTTATGTTTCATCAAAGGTTATTAACAAGCTAGTTCAAGTTCACGACAGAATATTTTGCTGCATGTCAGGATCGCTCGCTGACGCTCAAGCCATCACGCGTGCAGCCAAATTCCAGCTCGCATTCCACAGGTGATTCCAAAACTTCTTTTAAATGTGGTTTAGTCTTCAGTAATGAATAGCGCCTAAAATGAAGATAGCCTTTTTCTCCAGTCAAACAGAAATCTTTTTCTTTCTCTCCGGTACATCCAGTATTCAGATGGATGACCCTCCTTTGGTGATGGCAGCAGCCTCTATTATGCAGGAGCTGTGCTATCAGCACAGAGAGGAGCTCTCAGCTGGTTTCATCACTGCAGGTTGGGACAGGAAAAAAGGACCACAGGTGCTTCCTTTTTTACCATTCTTATATTAAAATATTTTATACTGGTTGCAAATACTTATTTATTAATATTGCGGGGGGGCACAAGCACACTTTTGTCGACATCACAGGTTACATCATGCACAGAAGGCAGTCGAGAAGCATAAAAACAACATTACTTACAATGTTACAATAATGTTACAAAAAGGGTTTAGGCTAAAGGCTCATTTACACCAAGAATGATAACTATTATAACTATTTTAGCATCCACACCAACAGATAACCTTCTTTATATTATAAACTCGAACTGTGGTTTTGTCATCTGCCACTTTAAATGCTCGAGCACTTTAAAGCAGAATCGATTCTGATTGGCTGTCAGTGTTTTCATCGTTCATCAGTTGGAAAAAAAAACATTCTGAAACTGATTCCAATGATATCGCTCCTCTGTGAAGCTATGGTTGTAATTGTGGTGTTGACTCCACTATTCTTTAAATTTTGATCAAACTGTGTCTTTATCGTTATCATATTTAGTGTGAACGGGCCTTAATCCTACCCAGCAAACACATTTACATTTAAACAGCATTCTGTTTTTGCCGTACGGCTGTAGCTTCAAGCAATAAAGCAGATCTGACAGGACTGAAGGGATAATAGAGATATGATAAGAGATTACCCAGCAATGATGGTGCATTTCAGACTAAATATGTTGTTTGTTGATGACAGCCCATGTTTTGTACATCACTGTCTTGTGCACCTGACATTGACTTGGCAGCATCTCCAATCACAATAAAAGTTATATAAGACACAGATGTTTATATAAGATGAGAATGTGTCCACAAATTATATATTAATGTATGTATTTTTGTGTACACGCTAGGTGTCTAATGAGTCTCAGTTAAAGTCTCTGCCATTCGGTTGGATCATACACTCACTGTCAGAATAGGAAAGGGATCAAGCAATTTTGTTCCAAATTTGAGTCGAGCAGAATATGAATGAGGATACAAACCATGGATATAGTAGAACCAATTTGGGCTCATTGCGACCTCTGGCTTGCTAGCTGCTCTTTTGCACAGAACACAGCAAAAGTAAGGGTCTGTCTCAATACTCACACTTGCAGTCTTGACTTGGACAGTTGAGACCGCATGCACGCGACAGCAAATCTTTACTTCCATTTTTACAACACTATGTTGTAATTGTGCCCCAATCAGTAGATTCTCTCCATAACAAGTTGATGCATATCTGTCATTCTGTTTAGGTGTACTCTGTTTCTTTGGGGGGGATGCTTGTGAGTCAGCCCTTCACTATTGGCGGGTCAGGAAGCACATACATATATGGTTACGCGGATGCAAAATACAAGCCAGGAATGACCAGAGAGGAGTGTCAGACCTTTGCTCTCAATGGTTTGCAATTTATTCCCTGCTCTTTTACATATAATAAAAATATATGCTGAGTGTCTGGCTCCAAATCCAGTCCTTTGAACATAATTTGATGTGAGGAAACGGACTAAAATGTTTTGTTATTTTTGACTAAAATGTATTGTTGTGTTTTTTTTTTTTCCACTTTTTTCAGCACTGGCTCTGGCTATGGGAAGAGACAATGTAAGTGGGGGTGTTGCCCACTTAGCCGTTATTTCAGAAAAAGGTGTTGAGCATGTTGTCATCCCAGGAGACAAGATGCCAAAATTTCATGATAAATAAACTGCTGTTATCCATATCAATGGGGTCCTTTATGTTTGATGATGATGAACATGTAATAAAAATTCTAATTACAAACATTTATTTTGTCTCTCAGTATCTGTATTGTCTGTACATTAATGACTCATTATTTCAAAAATCTTAAAACTATATTAATTTACGAATAATAATAATTGCAGTATGGGTTTCTTATGACGGTGTGCAACTAATTTATCCCTGATGCGTTCAGCATTGACTTGGATGTGTGAAATGAAATGCTTTGAGTTTAAATACAGGTAAAAGTGACTCAAAGTGACTCTTACTAAGGTTTTAGAATTAACTAGTAAAATTATATAGCATGCATTAAATACTAAACATTGTTACATTTTTATGAATATTTTAATAGTGGGAAGCAAAGGCTTTAGAGGCGAGTAGCCAAAATAATAAAACCAAAAGCATACCAACTTTTCATATGTTAAGTAACATAATAAATGAAAATGCAGACGTTGGGTCTCCATGTTTTGGGAACTTTGCACATACATAATGATTTTTATATTGTCCAAAAAGGCCTATACTCTATACCAGGGGTAGGCAACGTCGGTCCTTGAGTGCTGCTGTCCTGTAGAGTTTAGCTCTAACCCTAATCAAACACACCTGAACAAGCTAATCGAGGTCTTCAGAATTACTAGGGCTATGGGCAGGTGAGGGTTTTTTTCAGGGTTGGAGCTAAACTCTGCAGGACATCGGCACTCCAGGACCGACGTTGCCTACCCCTGGTCTATACCCTAACCCAACCCTACCCCTAAACACAATCCTCACAGTAAACTTTATGCCTTTTAACTTTAAAGAATGATCATTAATAATAATAATATCAAATAAAAGGTATTTTCCTGTTATCAAAAATGTGTCCCCATAAGGCAGGGGTGTCAAACTCAGTTCCTGGAGGGCCACAGCCCTGCAGAGTTTAGCTTCAACCCTAATTAAAAACCTGATCCAGCTAATCATGTCCTTCAGGCTAATTTGAAAATACATTGTTTGTGTGTTGGAGCAGGGTTGGAACTAAACTCTGCAGGGCTGCGGCCCTCCAGGAACTGAGTTTGACACCCCTGCCATAAGGTCAAAGGTTTTGGTATCCTTGTAGGGACATTTGGTTCCCACAACGTAGAGTTAACCCAAATCACAGAAAAATGAAATTATTTTAAAATGCTAAGGACGTTATTGATATTTTACAGTTGATAGCATGAATAATATGAATATGATCATAAAACATGAATAGGCTACTATGACGCATGATATATAGAAAATACTACAAATACTTTTTTTTTTCTTTTTAGGTTTGCCAGCTGCAGATATTGGGTAATATAGGAGTGTTTTTGCTGAATTTGCCATATCTCTTCTCTGTTACAGGTGAGGACCTGAAGGAGGACACGCTCAGTCTGTCGCGGTGCGTCATGGGCAATTCGAAAGCGAAAGAGTAACGTGTTCTCTTTCTTCCTCTTCATTTAAAGACGCAAATACTGTAACATTTTCATCGAAAGTCGTATTTTGTGATAAAACACTTGTTAAAAATGCAAGACGGCAGCGAACATGGCAGCACAAGTGGTCTCAAAATGGGAGTAAGTTTTCATTTTACGATTAACTAAACACCACGTATGTTTTTTTTCATCCCACAACGTGATGCTTTTATTGAAGATACATTATCTGGATTCAGTATATTGTGTATGCTTTTCATTTCAGACAACCATTATTGCAGTTGAGTTCGACGGCGGCGTGGTGGTGGGCTCGGATTCAAGAGTGTCTGCGGGGTGAGCTGTTGTACTGTCTGTTGTTGATCAGTGGAGTAAACTGTAGTTATATATCGCACAACTTTTTTGCATTTCTACTGTAATTGCTGAGGGAAAACATACAACTCTGGCTTCTGCTGTAGCTCAAGCTGTAGAGTGCTGTGTTAGCAACGACGAGGTTATAGGTTCGATTCCTGTCTTTATCTTAAACGCAGTGTAAGTTTCTTTGTGTAAAAAAGTAAATGTATTTGACACAATATCCTACCGTTAAGAGGTGTATTGTAGCAAACATTATTTATAATATACATGTGTATATACATGTGTGTGTGTAAGTGTATATATGTATATACACACACACACACACTCACACACACACACACACACACACATATATATATATATATATATATATCGAAAAATTGACCCTTATGACTGCTTTTGTGGGGTCCAGGGTCACACACACACACACACACACACATATATGTATGTGTGTGTGTGTGTGTGTGTGTGTGTGTGTGTGTCTGTGTGCGCGTGTGTGTATGTGACCCTGGACCCCACAAAACCAGTCATAAGGGTCAATTTTTCGAAATTGAGATTTTTACATCATCTGAAAGCTTTCCATTGATGTATGGTTTGTTATGATAGGATAGGACAATATTTGGCCGAGATACAACTATTTGAAAATCTGGAATCTGAGGGTGCAAACAAATCTATATATTGAGAAAATCACCTTTAAAGTTGTTCAAATGAAGTTCTTAGCAATGCATATTACTAATCAAAAATTAAGTTTTGATATATTTACAGTAGGAAATTTACAAAATATCTGCATGGAACATAATCTTTAATAATGTCCTAATGATTTTTGGCATAAAAGAAAAATCAATCATTTTGACCCATACAATGTATTGTTGGCTATTGCTACAAATATACCCGTGTGACTTATGACTGGTTTTGTGGTCCAGGGTCACATATATACGTATATATATATATATATATATATATATATATATATATATACTGTATATTGAACTATATTTAGACCATCATAAATGTGTATGATAATAGACAAAACAACTCACCTTGACCTGGCATAAAAAAAATACCATTTTTGTGACAACACATTAAAGTTTTTTTTTTGTTTTGTTATAGTTGACCCTTGCCTGAATTGATTCCAGGTTTTTTTTTTTTTTTTTTTTTTTTTTTTGCTTGGTCACTTTTAGAAGTTAACTAAAAATATATGATTTTGATTTCGGAACAGTGTGGAAGTATAGAAAAGCATCAGGGCTTTGACTCCAAAAAATAACAGTTACAGAGATTTTTCACACAATCATTATCTTGGATTTGAAATTATGAATTATGTCTCAGTTAGTTCACCAGTTCAGGATGAATGGTGTAGCTTAATAAATCAAAATCTTTTTTTTCTGTTTGCCTAATCAACATTGTTCTTGTTCTAAATACTTTGTTGAAAACTATATACAAAACCATAAGTTCTGCTATATTTTGTATTCAGGGCCTCGGTGGTGAATCGTGTGATGAACAAACTGTCTCCCCTCCATGACAAGATCTACTGTGCTCTGTCTGGATCAGCTGCAGATGCTCAAACCATTGCTGAGATAGTCAACTACCAATTAGATGTTCACAGGTATTTTAATACAGTTAATCAATATTACAATGGGTGAATGTATCAAGAGGTTAATATTGGGTAACTTACATTTTAGATGAACCTTGGCCTGGTAGGTCTTTTTTTTTTTTTTTTTTGTCTGCCAATGAAATTAGTTCAGAAAGAAGCCAAAGCATTAAGCTTTGAGTGTCATCAAGCACTGTGGATTAAAAAGCAGAGCAATACAACCACTAAAGTGTATCAGTGCTTTCAACTGCATACCTCAGACTGAAAAGCATTTTACTACATAAAGTGAATATTCAAAATATATAATGAAATATGGGTGGCTTTAATGTTTGCACCATCTCTCTATTTGGTTAGCATTGAGGTGGATGAGGATCCTTTGGTGTGTTCAGCAGCTACTCTGGTCAAGAACATTTCTTACAAGTATAAAGAGGAACTATCGGCTCATCTCATTGTTGCTGGATGGGACAGGAGAGCAGGTGGACAGGTATCTATCTGCAAATAAAGTGTGTGTCTGTGTGTAAAGTAACTTGCTGTTTTAATTTCTCATGAAGACATGTCGAAACTGAAGTGGGGAAAATAAAGTGTTCAGACAAATAAAAATACATTTTAATATGATATACTGTATAATTTTGTGCAAATCATCTCATATTGGCAATCTGTTTTCTGGTTCTTTTCTACCTTCCCAGGTCTATGCAACCCTTAACGGGCTATTAACCAGACAGCCGTTTGCAGTGGGTGGCTCTGGAAGTTTCTACATCTATGGCTTTGTGGATGCTGAATACAGATCAGACATGACCAGACAAGAGTGCCAAGAGTTTGTGACCAACAGTGCGTTACAGCATATTACACATTTAGTCTTTCTGTTCTTCAATTAAAAATCATGCATCTTTTCCATTTGATAAAGACCACTCTTGGGAGCTAAAACTCTTTCCCCTGGTTTCACAGACAAGGCTTAAGCAGTAGTGAAATGTAGATCTAGTCCATAACAGACTGTCTAAAATGTAATTCAAACAAGAAATAAAATAAGAGTAAAATGTGCTGAACTAAAATTCAATACTCAACTGAGGGTTTAAGGGATGTGCAGATGAATGTGCAAACAGTGCACTGATGCGGATGATCGCAGTTAAAATATCCTGTATGTTTTATGAGACAGTTTAGGAGCCTTTCTGAGGGTAGAAGCTTTCTCAGTCTCAGTTTTTGCCATCACACTTCTGAAGCGCTGCCCGAAGGAAGTGTGATGAAAAGACGGTTACCGGGGTGATATGTCCTTGAATGTTTTTGCAGCGTTTGAGGTAGATGTCTGCAAGAGGGGAGGGCAGACCCAGAGATCGCTCATAAGCGCACAACTTTGCAGGGCCTTGCATCCTGATTTGTGGCATTACTAAATGAGATATTTAAATGTCAGGATTGCTGGTGAGACCCTGAATTTCCTCAGCTGTCGCAATGGTACTCTTTGCCTGGCTTTCTTGATGTGTTTGGATGTGTGCAGTCCAAGTAGGTCCTCGGAGATGTTTACCTACTTGGTGCTTACTCTCTCCACAGGGGTCCCACTATCATAAGAGGAGTGTAGGGCCGTTTCACAGACAAGGCTTAAGTAGTCCCAGACTAAAATGTAATTCTGAGCTGTTTCAACTGAAAGAAGCGTGCACTGATTGATCTTAAAATATATCAGTGCCTTTGTTTTGTCTCAGTGGAACCAGTAATGTTTTTGTCTATATGTTTATAAAAAATTATTTAAATGTCCCAATTGAACTATGACCTAATCCTGTTTAGTCTAAGCCCTGTTTCAACCAGGCCTTTTAGTAATTATAATAAAGTGGTAGTCTTTTTCTGCTCTATGCTATTATTTTTCAACTCATTGTTTTACTTTAATATGCAAATACTTCAAAGTGTCAGTATGTGGTGTAGCACAACAGTAATGTTTGTCTTAAATGTGACCCTGGACCACAAAACCAGTCATAAGGGTACATTTTTTTAAATTGAGATTTAAACAACACCCGAAAGCTGAATAAAGAAGCTTCCCATTGATGTATGATTTGTTAGGATAGGACAATATTTGGCTGAGATACAAATCTGAGGGTGCAAAATCTGAGGTGCAAAAAAAATCCAAATATTGAGAAAATCATCTTTAAAGTTGTCCAAATTAAGTTCTTAGCAATGCATATTACTAATCAAAAATTAAGTTTTAATATATTTACGGAAGGAAATTTACAAAATATCTTCATGGAACATGATCTTTACTTAATGTCCTAATGATTTTTGGCATAAAAGAAAAATCGATCATTTTGACCCATACAATGTATTGTTGGCTATTGCTACAAATATACCCGTGCTACTTAAGACTGGTTTTGTGGTCCAGGCTCACAAATTTAATTTCAGTACCTGATTTGTGAATCTGTTGGAATTTAGGTTTGGCACTGGCAATGAGCCGGGACGGTTCCAGTGGTGGTGTGGCTTACCTCGTTACCATTGACAGTGAAGGCGTGGAAGAGAAATGCATTCTGGGAAACCAGCTTCCTACATTCTATGACCCAGATATATAATGATTCCTTTGTATGGTTTATCAATAAAAAGATTCTCTCGATTTTTCTTGTGCAGTGTTCATCTTTAATATTTCATAATCTTTGTTGCACCTAACAAGCAGATAATTGCAATGTTTTTTTTAAAGGAAAATTAAAGAACATATTGCCATATCGGAATGGAAAACTGGGTCATGAAAAATGAATACGTGTGAACATTCATATGAGAAGTATATTGGTCATATTGACATGATACACATAAATCAACTCAGACACTGATTGCTTTCTTATAATTTATTGCTTTTGCTTTTTGTGCATTCACAAACAAAGTTCTGAAAAAATAACAAATGCTTGACCAAAAAATAACAAAATGCGTACATGAATGTGTGCTGTTGTAAAAGGAAGCTAATTCCATTTCATTGTGAACATGCTGCCTGTTATTATACATAGTACTATATTCTTTGAAAATACTTACAAGAAATACAGTACGACACTCATTGTTTGGCCTCCTCCTCCTCAGCTTCTTTCTCCTCAGTGAAGAGCCTTTCTCTCAGTTTATAATAATTTCCTTTCTTCTCCATCAGTTCCTGGTGCGACCCCTGCTCCACAACCTCCCCTTTGTCAATCACAACGATCTGGTCTGCCTTTTCAATTGTTTTCAGTCTATGTGCAATCACCAGCAAGGTCTGGTTAGGGCGATGGGCCAGAGCATCCTGAACCTATAATTGGATTAAAGCAATGCAGGCATAAACAAAAGTTGCAACGATGAAAGTGAACATATATTGCATCATTGCATCTGAACATCGTACATGAAGTCAAGTCAAGTCAAGTTGAGCTTTATTGTCATTCCGCTGCATGTGGGGACATACAGTGGAACGAAATGTCGTGCCTCACAGGACCACGGTGCTACATAAATACAGACATACAACAATGAAGTAAAACACTATAAACCTATACACAAAACTAACCTACTGACAGATTTGACTAGGTATACTATATATAAATGTTTACCCTATACAACTAAAGATAAAGATAGAAAATACAAACTATACAAACTGTTTACCCTAAATGTTTATCCTATACAACTAAAGATAAAGATAAAAAATACAAACTATACAAACTATGCGAATGCTTCACATAAATACTGTACATGTGCAGAGAGAAACATTGGGAGTCAGCAGCTGGCTGGGGAACAGTACAAGATGATTTGTAGTGGTGCATGAGCATGTAAACATACATATATTGCTGAGTCTTTTGTGTGATTGTGTACACATAGCAGTGTAAGAAAAGTGTCTAGTGCATAGAGGAGAGTGTGTTACTACAGGTGGTTTGTACAGGCCCACTCACCTGTGTGTAGCACACTTGGATTGCACAAAACAAAACAAAAAAACAGTTTACAGTTTTGTCTTTGGTGTGGTAAGGTTGGGGGATGTTTGGAGAGGGGGGGGGGGGGGGGGGGGGGGGGTCCATGTTTCAGGAGGTAGGGGTTTGCATGGGGTTTTAGAGGGAGGCGGGGTGATCTGAGTTCAGGGCTCTCACAGCCAGGGGGAAAAAGCTGTTGAGCAGTCTGGCGGAGCGGGCTCTGATGCTCCGGTACCGTCTTCCTGATGGTAGGAGCTGGAAGAGACTGTGGGAGGGGTGGGTGGGGTCCTTCACGATGCTGTTGGTTTTGCTGGAGCATCGTGCAAGGAACATGTCCAGGATGGATGGGAGAGGGGCACCGATGATCTTTGCAGCCGTGTTCACTGTCCGCTGGAGGGTCTTGCGGTCAGCAGCACTGCAGTTCCCGTACCAGACAGTGATGCAGCTGGTCAGCACACTCTCAATGGTGCCCCTGTAGAATGTGGTGAGGATGGGTGGTGGGAGACTTGCTCTTTTCAGCCGGCGGAGAAAGTGTAGGCGCTGTTGTGCCTTCTTGGAGAGTGACATGGTGTTGGTGGTCCAGGTGAGATCCTCTGTGATGTGCACCCCCAGGAATTTAGTGCTGCTGACTCTCTCCACAGTCGAACTGTCGATGGTCAGTGGGGGGTGGTCAACGGAGTTTCTCCTGAAGTCCATCACAACCTCCTTTGTCTTCTCCACATTGAGGGACAGATTGTTAGTGCCACACCATTCCGCCAGCTGTGTCACTTCCTCTCTGTAGTGCGTTTCATCGTTGTTGCTGATGAGACCTACCACTGTTGTGTCATCAGCAAACTTGATGATGTGGTTGGAGCTGAACTTGGCAGTGCAGTCGTGGGTCAGCAGCGTGAAGAGCAGCGGGCTGAGCACACAGCCTTGTGGGGCACCTGTGCTCAGTGTGGTAGTGCTCGAGGTGTTGTGGCCGACACGGACTGACTGAGGTCTTCCGGTTAGAAAGTCCAGGATCCAATTGCAAAGGGAATTGTTAAGGCCCAGCAGGTTTAGTTTATTTATGAGCTGTTGTGGCATAATTGTGTTGAATGCTGAGCTGAAGTCGATGAACAGCATTCTAACGTAGGAGTCTTTATTTTCTAGGTGGGTAAGAGCCAGGTGGAGGGTGGAGGAGATTGCATCGTCCGTAGAGCGGTTTGGACGGTATGCAAACTGCAGCGGGTCAAGTGTGTTGGGGAGGCTGTTTTTGATGTTGTGCATGACTAACCTCTCAAAGCACTTCATCATGATTGGAGTCAGTGCTATGGGACGGTAGTCATTTAGACAGGACACAGGTGATTTCTTTGGTACCGGTATGATTGTTGTGGATTTGAGACATGTGGGGACGACTGCCTGGCTCAGCGAGGTGTTGAAGATATCTGTTAGGACATCCGTCAGCTGTGCAGCACAGTCTTTCAGTACACGGCCAGGTATGTTGTCAGGACCCGCAGCCTTGCGTGGGTTAATCCTAGATAGGGTCTTCCTTACGTCGGCTGGAGACAGACAAAGCGCCCGGTCGTTGGGAGGTGTGGGCAGTTTTTGTGCAGGTGTGTCATTCTGCATTTCAAACCGTGAATAAAAGTGGTTGAGTGCATCGGGGAGGGATGTGTCCTCATCACAGGCCTGTGGCGGGGGCTTGTAGTCAGTGATGGTCTGAATGGCTTGCCACAGGCTCCGTGTGTCTCTGCTGTCTGTGAAGTGATTGTTGATTTTTTGAGCATGTGACCGTTTTGCATTTTTGATGCCACAGGACAGATTGGCTCTTGCTGTTTTGAGGGCCGCTTTATCTCCTGATCTGAATGCTTCGTCTCTGGTCTTTAGCAGCCCACGAACCTCTGCTGTCATCCATGGTTTCTGGTTGCAAAATCCAGTGTGGTGATTCTTGGTGACTTCCATCATCCATTTTTTGTCGCAAGCAGTTCACATGTTTCAGGTAGAACTTTGGCAAAACTGTCTTTAAGTTTGCGTGGTGCCTCTTTAAAGTCACCGGCTATGACTGAAAAAGCCGTCGGGGTTATTTGTTTGTTGTTCGCTGATGGCGCTGTAAAGTTCACGAAGCGCGTCCTTAGCGTTTGCACACGGTGGTATGTAAACCGAGGCAATAACAATGGCCGTGAACTCCTGCGGCAGATAGAACGGTCGGCACTTCACAAACATAAACTCCACCAGCGATGAACAGTGTTTTGATATTACCGCAGCATTGTTACACCATTCTTTGTTGATATAAACACACAAGCCACCCCCGCGGGTCTTACCAGACAGTGATGAGTCCCTGTCTGCTCGGTAGCAGTTTAATCCGTGTAACTGAATGGCGGAGTCCGGGATGTTGTTGTTTAGCCATGTTTCGGTGAAAACAAACACACAGCAATCCCTTGCCTCATGCTGTGTAGACCGAGTGAGTTGAATTAAGTCCAGTTTGTTTTCCAGAGAGCGAACGTTTGAGAGCATGAGTGTTGGGAGAGCCGGTCTTGTGGGATTAGCCCTTAGCCTGGCTCGTATACCTCCGCGTTTACCGCGCTTCTGTCCTCTCTCACACCGCTTGCGACGCTGCCTTGTGCGGGTAGCGTCAGTAGGCGAGGCCGCGGTCTCGAGGTCCGGCTCCAGCAGTAAACAAAGGCCTCGTAGCTTCTCAGTAGCCGCCTGCGAGAGTTGGTGTTTGTATGCGTTGCTGATGTCCAAAAGGCTTCGGCGATCATATATGTGTTTTTCCTTATGAGTTAGCGGTAAATTTACACTATTTGGAGACGAACAGACGACATTAAAAGACATAAAAGCACCGTCTTTGGGACCTGGAGCAGCCGCTGCATCGGAACGCGCCGCCATCTTCCTTCCTTCCTAAGTGTTATCAGCATCAATGAGCTTCTTATTTAGTAATATTCAATGGAGAATGAGTGTCAAAAAATGTACCATGCGTTCGCTCTGAGTGTCCAGGCTGCTGGTGACCTCGTCCAGTATGAGGACCTGAGGTTGTCTGATCAGAGCTCTGGCGATAGCAATGCGCTGCTTCTGACCCCCAGAGAGAAGACAGCCACGTTCTCTAACATCTAATGCACATCAAACATGCAAATAATCAAGTCACATACACAGACTAACTGAACGGTCATATTTACTATACCAAAACAGTACAGTATACAATTTCATCTTCTCTGAGCTAAAGATGATTCTTCATGTGTACCTGTGTCGTATCTTTTTTCTAGATGCCTGATGAAGTCATGGGCATTGGCTTCTCTGGCTGCATCCTCCACCATTTTCTGATCACAGTCAGTCAAACCGTAAGCTATGTTGTCTCTGATGGTGCCAGAAAAAAGCACAGGGTCCTGACCCACCATGGCCACCTATGGCACAGACGAGCAAGAACATTTTGATTAACAACCAACCAGTTTCTTTTTTCCATTCTGTGTTCTTGTGTAAAAATTTTAGGTTATATTTTAGAACATATTGTTTATACCTTGACAAAGACTTGTTGCCGAGTATCAGCTTTAAATAAAATGCTTAAGTGTGCAGTTCTATTTTGTCTCTACAAAGCTCTTTACTCTAACTTGCACCTCTAAAAGCATGTGCATTTGCTACATTACATTATTTAAAGAACATATTTTTCAGCCAAAGACCTGAAAGTCTGGCAGTCTGTCATCCTCAGTTGTTTAGGGAATAATGTCCAGTTTCAATTTTAATTCAGCTTTAAAAATTGTGTAGTGTATATTCCAGCATTTACTTACCATTTTAAATCTAGCTTGAAAACATATTTTGCTTCCCCGTTATGTGCATGTTTTACATTATTTTATTAGTCTGTAATTCTCTTTTTCTCTCTTTTTCTTTTTATTTCTTATTTGTTTATTTATATGTACAGTATGACACTTGGTACAAAGTCTGTTGTTTTTTTAATGTGTTCCATAAATAAACAAACTGAACTTGAACATCAGGTTCAGATGATTCCACAACGGACATTTGCCACAGATAAAACTAACATTATATTTAAATTGTTTTTAAACATTTAAATAGTAATCAAAAACAACATTTCAGTCTTGCACACCAAAATAATTGTTCATATTCATAGCTATTATCACAACAGGATGTGTACTTTATTTATTATGCATAGGAATAGATACTAGGTTTGTTTGCTCTTTACACACTATGGATTTGATTTACTAATTGATCTATTAAAATTGCATGTGCACATTATAGGTGCACTGCAGGCAGGGACCCAGCATTATTTGAGCATGCAGTCAAATGTGCAAGTGTTTAATGCAGTAAATCAAGACTATTACCTTCTTGTGCAAGTATTTGTGCTGGTAGTTCTGCAGTGGTTGTCCATCTAACAGAATGTGTCCCTGCTGAGGCTGGTAGAATCCCTCCAGCAGACTCACACAGGTGCTCTTCCCTCCACCTGACATTCCCACCAGAGCCGTCATCTGACCCGGCTTCAACTCCAGAGAGAAGTTCTGAAAACATTCAATCAAACGTGAAGAAAACCAAATGTTTGAATGCAATGATTGAAATTGTTTATGATATACAGTATGAGATAATACTGCACATTCTGAGTCTATTGTACCTTGAGGGCTGGTTGATCAGGTCGAGTTGGGTAGAAGAAGGTGAGATTGCTGAAGTGGACTTGTCCAGTCAGGGTTTCAGGGTGAAGACTTCCATCCATGCTCACTATAGTGGCTTTCTGTCCAGGTACTCGAAAACTTTCGCAGCCGCACCCACAGAGTTCAGCATGTCTGAATACATGTAGACCAGTGTCTGGGGAAAACAGATCAAGATTTCACTGACTGAACACGAAAATAGGGGGACTAATAGCTACGATGGGAACATGTTTTATCTGATGTGTCCCATGTAAAAATTTAAATGAGTTCACCAAGATAGTGAAGATGGTCAGAGGTGCCATGCCTATTCAAACCCCCTCAGATTTGAGAGTCAAATGGATTTTGAATGCAGCTTTCAAAGGAGAAAAATTATATTTTCACATTTACAAAGTAAATAGTGCCCCAAAGCTGTCCTCTTTTATTGAATTGTTACTGTTTTTAAGCTAAAATAGGCTATATGTGACCCTGGACCACAAAACCAGTCATAACGTTTTATACATATTCTGAAAGCTGAATAAGTAAGCTTTCCATTGATGTGTGGTTTGTTAGGATCGGATAATATTTGGCTGAGATACAACTATTCGAAAATCTGGAATCTGAGGGTGCAAAAAAATCTAAATATTGAGAAAATCGCCTTTAAAGTTGTCCAAATGAAGTTCTTAGCAATGCATATTACTAATCAAAAATTAAGTTTTGATATATTTACGGTAGGAAATTTACAAAATGTCTTCATGGAACATGATCTTTATTTAATATCCTAATGATTTTTGGCAGAAAAGAAAAATCGATAATTCTGACCCATACAATGTATTGTTGGCGATTGCTACAAATATACTCACGCGACTTATGACTTATGGTTTTGTGGTCCAGGCTCACATATCACTTAACCTAGTTAGAGTTTTTGTATTTGGGTGGTTGGGGGAATCAGTCCAAAATTTTACTAAATATTAATTTTTAGCTTTTTGTGAAAATGACTTCTGCTGTTTGAATAAAATCAGCACATGCTAGGTAATTTATGTTTCAGGTGTGGCACAATTCTTTGAAGGACTACAGTGAACAACCACTGATTTGCAAAAAAAACAAATGATTTTTCTGTCAAACCCAGAAGAAAGGTACAGTTCTAGCATTATGGTGTCCAGTACTATTGTTTCAAATTAATTTGTTTTTGTAAGCTGGAAGACTGAATCAATGCAAGTCTTATAGGTCTAATATTCTTAGACAGCATATGCATTAATAATGCTTCTATCTGCTTCAAATCATAATTTAAAAGTACAGTACAGTATTGGATCTGAAGGCATTGCAGTAACAGTGAAATAAGCCATTATAAATAATAATGGTTGATTTATTTTGGGCTGTTTTTTTTCACAAAAAACAAACAGTTCTGCTGTTGTCCATACATGAAAATGCAGGGCGATCACTGGCAGTTCAGTTCAGTTTAGTTTGGTTCACTATAAAAATGTATATTACAGGAACTAAACCCAGTCCCCATGCACTGGGCCATTGTAAAGGAATCGGGGTCATGGTACTGTTTATTACATGCCACCAAAAAACACTAGGTGCAAGATACCCCTGAAGATGTCTATATTGAAAGAGAATGAGTCCAAACCCTGATGTATATCCCCAGGTCACCCTGATAGAGGATGAAGGACACGAGATTGCCAGTACTCATGCGTCCCGATCTGATGAGCTGACGACCGTAGTACAACATCAGAAACTGCATTCCTAATGACATTATCTGTGAAAATAAATGTAATACAATTAAATAAACACAAATGATGTATGGCATGCTCAGATTTATGATGCAAAGAAATTTAGTAAATGTTTATAACTGTTGAACTGATGAGCAATGTTCAATTAACTATGATGTATATTTAAGCCATTGTGCTTATATTAATAAGATATATTGCAATTTATGCTATCTATTGCACTATATTATATGTTATCTATCTGTACTGATACAGTGTGTATTTATGCTACTACAAAACAGACCTACCCGTCGCACTAATAGGTAGACCGCTCTCACTGTATCTCTGCGAGTCTTCAGGTTGTGAGTGTCCGTCAATCGGTCGTCATAACGACAGGCTTCACCGAGCTCCATGTGGAAACTGCGTATGGTCCTCACCCCGGCAACCGCTTCTCCTGCTGTCTCATTGGCTCTGGCCACCGAGTCCTGAACTTCTTTTGATAATTCCTGCACAACAAGAGAGTTTTTGGTTCAGAGTAAATGTATAAAAGAGAATTCATACAGACATTAAAAGAGGCATGTTGTGACACAGAAAAAAAAAAACATTAGACAAAAGCGATTATTTACATATCAAATTTGGTAGATGATTGTATCCAAAGCAACTTATATTGCATTCAAGGTATACATTGTGTATGAGTTCATACATTGCCTGGGAATGAATCCCATGACCTTGGTGTTTGAGCAGAAATGCTGGAATGTGGAATACTGATGTAATATTAGGAATAATGAAGCAAGGTTTAAAGGGATAGTTCACCCAAAAATTAAAATTCTGTTATTTACTCAGCCTCAAGTTGTTCCAAACCAGTATCAATTTCTTTCAGCTGCTGAACACAAAAGATGATATTCTGAAGAATGTTTCTAACAGTTGATGGTAGCCATGGACTTCCATATTATGGAAAAACATACTATGGAAGTCAATAGCTACCGTCAACTGTAAGCAACATTCTTCAGAATATCTTCTTTCAGCAGAAGAAAGAAACTCATACAGGTTTGAAACAAGTGGAGAGAGAATAAATTATTTTATTTTTTTGGGTGAACTATAAGAAAACAAGCAGGCAGGATAATGTTCAGAATGAAATGCCATAATCTTGATTTTACATTTAATGTTCACTGTGGCAGATCTAAAATATGCCTTAATTACTGACATTTGAGACCGGTGTTACGCTGCTATGTTTAAATCTGCTTTGATAAGTTGATCTGACCTCATAGTGTGTGTTGTAAATCTTTTGAGTGATGGCGATCAGCGGGGCTTCGATGAACGTGACCAGGGTGAGTTTCCAGGACAGACTGAGCATCAGATAGAGGATGCCGACACTCTTGATCAAGCTGCGCAGGAGGATGTTCACGTTCATCGCCACTGATTGACTCATTAGCTTAGTGTCGACAGACAGACGTGACGTCAAGTCCCCTGACAAGAGAAAAAAAATACATATAAGACATGATACAGAAAAAAACTACAATTAAAATAGACAACATGCAAATAATTGTTAATCTTTTGAACAGATCTGAGAACCTTCACATTTGTAGCATAAAAGCTTTACTTATTGAACAACCAATTAGTCCTACCTGTCTTTTTATCCTCAAAAAATCCAATCTCCTGTTTGACCAAAGCATTAAAGAGCATAAGGCGAACTCTCTTGTTTAGACTTGAAAGAGTGCACATGAAGAGACCTCCACGCAACCCAGAAGACAAAGAGCTATGGACAAAAAGAATATTTATGCATTTTAATTTATTTATTTTTCTACACCATGTTTGGTAGCACATTTAGGTTTTTTTTTTTTTTTTTTTTTTTGGACACATGCATTAAACTACCTGCCCAGTGAGAGGAGACCCATGAGAAAGATTGCTGACATGAAGCTGTTTGGTTGGTACTCTTCTCCCAGGATGTCTATGACCTTTCCCGTGTAAAATGGAATGAACATGTCACCTTTAAAATACAGGAAAAAAAGATAAAAAAAGCTTTATATTAGTCTATTGAACTTAATGTTGAAAGGTCTGTTTACAAAGCCTTTCAACTCTTAATTTATACTTACATATGACAGCTAGAGCCAGGAACACAAAGGCTCCGCTCAGCAGCGGCGCGTCGGGTTTGGAGTAACGCACCACTCGCATGAAGAGAGCCCGGTTTCTCTGCTTCCTCTCCGCGCTTTCTGAACCTTCAGTCGCTCTTTTAGCGCTTGGAAAACTTACTTCCCAGAACAAACACGCTATGAGTGTTGCAGCTGTAGAAATAAGAGTTTTTCCAGGGGAAGGCAGAGACCCGCTCCAGTCTTCCGTCTGAGTGTTCATGAGGAGCATCAGTCCGGTCTCATAAACCGGACACATCACGCATGACACCGCCACACAGCGCCGCACGGTCGCTTCACTCCAGCAGCCGAGCAGAAAACACCGGAGACAGATCCACTTCACCCCAGCCACGATCCAGAGCTGAGTCAGGAGGAATACACTGCTGATGCTCTTTAGAAATGCGTTTGTGCTGTAATGTAGCACACAGCTGATCGCCAGATCCACGAGCAGCGCTTTTGCATGCTGTTTGAGCTCCATCATCACGCGATGTTCATTAATTTCTAAACATAAACAAAGAATAAAGGAAGAAATCGTGTCTTTATCGGAGACGACCAGGTATAGGCTAGCCCATGGTATGTTCTTTCACATTCGCATTTTCCTCTCGCTGTCAGTTTCGGTTTCATTTAGATCGTGGGGATTTCCTTGAGGAGTAGCCTATAGGGGTCATTCTTCATTTGTGGTGGCAAGTGGTGTCCCTCTACTTTACAACAGTTGAATACCAATAAATCATAAAATGTGTGCATGTTTGTATTCTGTAGGGTAAACACAATTTGTGCACTGTTAATAGTTATACATTTTTTATTTTAAAATAGGCTACGTATTTAATTGAGTTTTAGAGATTGCATATGTAACAAAATATGGATGTTCCCGCCATACCTTAGAGAGGTAATTGCAACAATTTAACATTTTTTAACACAAATAAAGTGGTTATATTGTGAATATAGATTTTATTTAACATGTACAATTTTATTAAATTGTTTTAAAAAATACATATTTTGTTATGTTTAAGAAAAAAATTGTGTCCCCCAAATTCATGTCTGTGGTGTTACAACAATGGATGTCGCCCCTTTAAGAAAAGGGAGAATGCTATTTGGACTACTTCCTGTGTGTAAAGGTCACTGCAGGTGCTGGTTGACCTGAGGGGTGCATGAGGAGTACATTCTTTCTTATTAATTTTCTTAAATTTAGCTAAACTTCTGACAATTTCATGTGTCGGACTTTATTAGTGTCTGTGGTGTTAATAACTTGCAGATATGACATATTTTAATCAAAATATTGATAAATACATATTAATATTTCCAAAATGTCCCCTAATCTTGAAATCATCATGATGGCATCCTCCATTTTAGAAAAGTCTGGATTTAGGCTGATTTGTCTGTGGTGTTACTGTCTTTTCTGGTAACACCACAGAGCCTATAGTAACTATATAAAGTCTGTGGTGTTACTTCAAAATGACACTGTGTCACCAGTGTTTGATTGAAATTATTTAAAAATCAAAATGTTCTTAAGCTTTCATTTTAATGGATATAGCATATTAAACTTATTTTAAATGCATAGCAATATATTTTATTAGAAAAAAACAAACAAGCATTTTTACAAATTCTGCCTCTCATTTGCCACCCCAATTGAAGAATGACCCATAGACTTTTGTTCCTGTGCTTGGTTATTGTAATTCAGAGACTGGAAATGGCCAAAACCCAAACCAGAGGTCGATCAGGCCTGTCCAGCTACTGTATAATGTAATTATTTTCACTCATAACAAGGATAAAATCAAAATTTCAAAACTGACTTGATATTGCCACAACAGCATGGTACCTCCACGGCTCATGAATATTAATTAGACAACGTGACCAGTGGCTCTAATTTATTTATTTTGGTGACGCCCCCATTTTAAGTAGAAAAACTTGATGATAAAGGTTGAATAAAGTAAGTGATGGATAATGGGGGAAAACACATAATTTACATTTTTAATTTAGCTGTTTTGATTAATTGTTTTGTTTAATCAGCATTATGAAACTGCTCCAATAGCTGAAAACAAATAGCTGTGTGATTTACTGTATTGACTTATTGGGCTCCACTACTCATTTTTACCATTAGTTGTTTCTTCCTGGTTTTGTTCTCCTCATGCATGTGTCAGTGTGTTTGGGGTGAGAGGATGACTAAAACGCATGGAATAGTGACATCTGAATTATTATAGGGTCAGTCATAAACAAAATGTTGATAATCTACAACAAGACTTCCTAAAAGAACAAAGAGATACTCTGAAGCATTCAGGTTTGAAAAACATTCAGGTGATATTATATCATATCAACCAATTAAATTTATGAATGAGAGTGAAATCATGACAGCACAGTCCATTTACCAATGATATTACATGCTGACAGTTGCTATGCAGAATTTACGGTAGCAGGTTTTCTGTATAAAGAACAGAGCCTAAAGACTGATCTGATCTGAAGCCTGCCATTCACACTCACTGTGAGCAAGAATACATAAGTGGACTGAAGATGATTAATTGGAGAATTGAACACTGCAGTTCATATGAATGCTTCATTACTGTACTTATGTACAGTTGTTAGATACTTATAGACTATCTAACAAATCACAAATCATAAATCAGAATCTAAATTTTCAAGAAGCACACCAAGCAATGTGTAATGGAACAAGCTATTCATAAATATTAATCTGTGTCTTCTAATGTGCACCTTTAACTTTTAAAGTACTTTGATACATTGATTTCCATAAAAGTATCTTTACTTTTGGATATTTTATACAACACTGGCCTCATGTTTAGTTTTGTATGCAGTCCCACATGGTTGTTTAATGGTTGTAAAGTGGAAAAGACTGAGTAAGAGAGAAAAACCCAATTCACATGCATACTGTTAGCCCAGTTGATGATCTCTGCCTTGGTAAGTGAGTCTAAATAACTTGCTGGGAAAACTTAAGTTGTACATGTAAGAAACTATAGTCTGCCCCGACCCAGATTCCACTCCACAATATATGTTTGTTCATGCTCATTTCCCAAAATGGCTTAATTATTATCGAGAAGATGAAAGTCAACAGTATGTTGTTTCTAGATCAATTGGGATGATCACATCCTGAGCAAATGGTGACCAGTTGTAGAATGGAAATGGGTGTAGGACACGGAGAACTATCTCAATTATGTGTCTGAACTTAATTAACATACAGACCACAGCTGTTACATCAGGAGCAAGCAACTTCATTTACATTAAGAGTAGTAAACTGTAAGTGTATAAAAGGTTTGAGTTTAGGATGTTCTGGGTTCCCTTTCGAGGGAACTTAAGAACTGTGTCCTCTAGGGGTCGCTATGGGGAACGTCGTCAGCGTGACCCGTGTCTGAAGCATACATACAAAAACACCACTTGTTGGCCGGCGACAGCCTATGACGTCACTACTGGCGCGAACCACAGTATAAAGGGGCGCCAGGAAAATACGTCATCCTCTTCTTCGTCTTCAATGACTGTTTAGTTTGAAGCGTGCAATCTACTATGGAAAAGGTAAAAACGATTTTTTACTGTTTCTATGGCGAGCACTAGCAAGGCGTTTAAGAGATGTGTGCATCCGTGTCCTTCTTATTTGACACCTGATGACACACATGATCTTTGCGTTTTTTTGTTTGGGCGAGGAGCACGCACGCGATGTTCTCGAGGGAGCGATATGCGTGCACTGTGAGTTTTTCTCGATGAGAAAGCTCCGCTTTCGTCTGTCTCTCTTTTCGAGGAAGGAGGGGCAGCCGTCTGCTTCCCACGGTTCAGGACCCACTGTTGCCGAGGCACGGAGGGGAATGATCTCATGGGGCTCGCAGGCGGAGCTGGCCGATGAGTTAGAGAGGGGGGTTTCCCTCTCGCGCTCGTCGGCCGCGAACGAGGGTGAGCGGCTGGATGATGATGATGATGATGATGCAATCTCGCTGACATCATTTGATCCAGCTGCTAGTGCTCTGCTGGGTTATGCCCAGGAAGAGCAGGAGATGTCTAAGGGCGAAGAAGCTGAGGCTGAGCCCGCTCAATCCTCCTGCCCTGCGTATGACGAGTTGTTGGAGGTTATGGAACGCGCCACGGCGAGGCTTTTAAAAAAAAAAAGACTTGCCGTGGAAGCGGGCCAAGATGGCGCCGTGGGGTAAAAAAATTAATAAAAAATAACACTTTTTCTTAAACCCGTTTTCCTCTCGCATCCATAGGTGTCAGCATACCAGTTATGCTGACATTAAGGGGATGCGTGGAAACGGCTATGAGGGATGCCCCCTGTGGAAGAGACGCTAGCCAGCTATCTCTCTGTGGGAGCGAGACATCCTCTCTCCAGGCTCCCTCCTTGCCATCTAAGCCCCTTCAAAAATACGCAGCAGCAGGTCAGGCTGTTACTTCGTTGCACACAATGGCGGTGCTTCAGGCATACCAGGCTGATCTGCTGAAAGACCTGTATAAGTGTCAGGGCTTGTCACCTGATGAAGGTCCAGGTCTGAGCCCGAACAATACAGGGGTCCTGGCCCATCTCCATCTGGGGACAGAGATGGGCACAGAAGGCTAGTGTCGCGGCTCGTGCCCCTCCCTTGCCTGCGGGTAGGGCTAGATGGAGGCGCGGGTAAAAGAGAGGTAGGCAAGACCTGAGAAGGAGGTGATCCAGACGAAGCGTTCGCAATGCTCTCGTCCGGACCAAGGTGTGTGAAACATCTACTCCTTTCTCTCGGGGGGGGCGGGGCACTGTCATCGGCCCTCATCTTCCCCTCTCTAAATTCCCCTGCAACCATCTCATGCGCAGGAACCATGGATGGGTGAGTACGATCCAGTTCTACGGAAAACTGGTATTGTGTAACCATTCTTTGCAGTATTTCTGGGAAACCTGTCAGTTTTTGTTTCGACTCAGTGCAGTGATGACCTCACTCGTCGATACTAGATCCAGGCTGGGATGAGACCCCTGGATCGTGTGGCCCAGTCGTAGGTCTCTGTGGAGCCTCCTTGGTCAGCAGGTCCCCAGCACTGCAATTCCAGGACCTGCGGGTCTTTTTAAAATATCATTCTGGACAAAGGGGGACACCGCCTTTTGAGGAAGGTGCATGGGATGATATCCATCTGAGGATATCTATATACTAGCTCAGGGACTGCTCCCCTCTCGGGGGTTTTAAGTAGCATCTCCCTGAGCCCTTGCCTAGCATGTTCCCCTGCTAGGATTGTGGCTACTGGAGGGCTACTGAGGTTTCAGGTAGTGGCTAGCATTGCTCCCCTCACCATAGAGGGTCACTTATGAGCATGCCGCTCCCTTCTGAGCGGTTGAGTTCTCTCTCTCATGCTGAGAGTTGAGTTCCCCGCTCTCCGGAGCTGTCACAGTAGCCTCATGCTCTCCTGGTTGGTCGAGCCAGCATTGCTCCCCTCACCATAGAGGGTCACCTATAAGCATGCCGCTCCCTTCTGAGCGATTGAGTTCCCTCTCATGCTGAGAGTTAAGTTCTCCGCTCCCCAGAGCTCTGACAGCATATGGTAAGTGTGCACGCTAAGTCTCTGTGCACTTTTCTAAAACCCACGTTGTGGTAAGATCGCACATCAAGTGTTTTGCGTTCTTTCTAAAAATCCTGTACGGTAGGAGTTACGAGCTGCGGCTTCGTGCCCTTTCTTTGAGTTGGTCAGGCCCCGGTTTTCACCTAGGGCCCCACTCTACCCATGTATAGAGCATAAAGCCCCTCATCGTAGAGGGTCGTTTATGAGCACACTGCTCCCTGCCGAGCGCTGTGATTCAGCGGCCTCAGGTAGGTTGCTCTCCTTGTCGGTCGAGCTAGCATTGCTCCCCTCACCATAGAGGGTCACCTATGAGCAACGCTATTCCCTTCCGAGCACTGTGACTCCGCTCTCCAGAGCTATCAGTCAGCAGCTTCAGGTTGTTAGGCCTCCCTGTTAAGTTGCTCACTTTGCGGCTCCCTAGAACAGTTTAAATCCATGTTATGGTAAGTGCGCACGCTAAGTCTCTGTGCACTTTCTAAAAATCCACGTTGTGGTAAGATCGCACATCAAGTGTTTTGCGTTCTTTGTAAAATCCTGTACGGTAAGGGTTACGCGCTGCGGCTTCGTGCCTTTCTTTGAGTTGGTCAGGCCCCGGTTTCGCCTTGGGCCCCACTCTACCTATTTCTCCCAATGCTCTGGGCTTGAAAGACAAATTAGATCACGAGCGCTGTGATTCAGCGACCTCAGGTTGCTAGGCCTCTCTCTGCCTCCCTGTTAGGTTGCTCTCCTTGTCGGTCGAGCTAGCATTGCTCCTCTCACCATAGAGGGTCACCTATGAGCATGTCGCTCCCTTCTGAGCGTCTGAGTTCCCTCTCATGCTGAGAGTTGAGTTCTCCGCTCTCCAGAGCTGTCACAGCAGCCTTATGCTCTCCTGGTTGGTCGAGCTAGCATTGCTCCCCTCTCTGTAGAGGGTCACATATGAGCATGCCACTCCCTTCTGAAGCGTCTGAGTTCCCTCTCATGCTGAGAGTTAGGTTCTCCGCTCCCCAGAGCTCGGAATCAGCAAACTTCAGGTTGTTAGGCCTCTCTCGGCCTCCCTGTTAAGCTGCTCGATGTGTAATGACAGCTTCTGTGATTCCCTAAAACAGAAAGAAAATCCATGTTATGTAAGTGTGCACGCTAGTCTCTGGGCACTTTTCTAAAAATCCACATTGTGGTAAGATCGCACATCAAGTGGTTTTGCGTTCTTTCTAAAAATCCTGTATGGTAGGGATTACGCGCTGCAGCTTCGTGCCCTTACTTTGAGTTGGTAGGCCCCGGTTTCGCCTTGGGCCCACTCTACCTATGTATCATAGTGTTACTGACTTGAACAGGGTGTTGCTACCCAAGGGTCTGTTGAGACAGTTCCCTCATTGAGCTCATGCAGAGCAAGTGGTAGCCCCTGGGTGACAGGCCAGGACCTAGCTACTATCCTAGGCACTTGGCCGTATCCCCTTAAAGGAATCTTTCTTATGATTCTAAGCCTTCGAGCTCTACCCTGGGTCCGGGAGTCCCGGCCCTTAACAGGTAAGTTCAGGGTATGCAGCTCAGGTCTTTGGCCGTAGGGGATAATGTCACTGACAGCCGTCTAACCGTCCCAGGGGCAACTCCCGTAGCCGGGTAGAGTTGGTACTTAGTGCTCGCCTTTTGTGCTTGGCTTGCACTCCCCTCAGCATGGTGGCGTGGGTATTCCGTTCCCCATAGCGACCCCTAGAGGATGCAGTTCGAAGTTCCCTCGAAAGGGAACGTCTCAGGTTACGTATGTAACCATGGTTCCCTGAGAGTAGGGAACGAGACACTGCGTCCTCTAGACGCGGTGCCATGCTTCGGACGCAAGCTTCAGACGAAGAAGTGGATGACGTATTTTCCTGGCGCCCTTTATACTGTGGTTCGCGCCAGTAGTGACGTCATAGGCTGTCGCCGGCCAACAAGTGGTGTTTTTGTATGTATGCTTCAGACATGGGTCACGCTGACGACGTTCCCCATAGCGACCCCTAGAGGACGCAGTGTCTCGTTCCCTACTCTCAGGGAACCATGGTTACATACGTAACCTGAGACGTTCATTCCGACTCTGTTGAACCCAAAGGTACTACATGTGCTTTGTCACTGCTATGCTGCAATAAACATCTTCATCAAGATCTTCAACGTTCACGTCACTTTTTCTTACACCTACCTTAATGTATGATACTTTGCTCAACTAACTTCCAAATGCTCGTAAGTTTTTTTTTTTTTTGTTTTTTTTTTCATTTAAGTTTTTAGTATACAAAGCTGTTGAAGGAAACATGACTTGCTTTTACTTTGGCTATCAACCAGCGGTACATCTAAACAAGAACACAGACATTGAGGAATTTATATTTTATTTAAATTTGGAATTTACATTTTTCGCATACGAATTGTTCAAATGTCAACATAAAGAAACCTTTGAGCAGATATTTATATTTATCCCTTAGAATTAAAAGTAATATTAATGTACAGACAGTGATGCTTAATGACTTCTTTTAACCTAATTTACAGCAAATTGGACTTAAATGTAAAAGCAAACAAATACATAAGAAATCAATTATAATTAAACTGGTAACAACCGATCACCAACTCTTACAATTAACTTATCACAGGATATGTAAAAGAATAACAAACAAACCCAAAAGAAACAAACAGTAATAAAAAAAAACAATTAGATTTATCTAAGGAAAGCTAACAGAGTGTAAAGGATCTGTGGATTGGTGCTTTGTCATAGCTAAAGCTTCAGATTTATGCAGCAGCACTGACAGATTCACCCACTAAACAATATTACAATCACATTTAGTCTCATCATTTATTTAAACCACTTTATGATGTTATGTTGTACTACAACATGTACTTCAGGAGGTTAAGAAAAAAAGTTATGGTGAATTACACCATTATTAAATCCTTTGTGAAATAATAGCTCCTCCAGAAATTATTTAAATAACTATTAAGTTCTGTTGTGATTTTTACAGGATTCAAGGATTCAGAGAAATAATCAGAAATAAACCAAAACCAGAACATTTGTAATGAATTAATGGAAAAAAAAATATTATGCTGAAGACATGCCGCATTCCTAATCCTCATCCTCCAACTCCTTCATGCTATTCTCTGTCAAAGGAAAATTTCAGTGATGAGACACAGAGACCTACAATCATACACATTACACAACTTTCCATTATAAGCATTTACTGAAACTCACCTACTTGGCAGTTACTTTTCCCAGAGCTTGATCTGAATTTTCAGAATCAGAATCTTTGGCTACAAGACAAAAGGGATAACATTATAAGACATGTCTTCCTTTTGAACAGTTTCTCATGAAATCAAATTGCTTTCATTCTATGTTAATCAGTAAGGAGACATGTAATACTTACTGCTTGCCCTCCCATAGCCTGCAGAGAAACAGAATTTGATTAATATTGACATATCTGGTAACACTTTGCTATATAAATAAAATTAGAAAAATAAGTACTTACCATTGGACTTCCTCCAAAAAATGAGTCCAACTATGACAGCTAGGAGAGCAACACAGCCCACAACGATTGCAATTGTATTGTCAGAGCCTGTAATCAAAGCATAACAATTGAACTTAGAAACAAAGGAACCTGCAAATAAACACACAGATATGTCCGTTATGGCTGGATCACAGTCCTAGCTCAAGAGTCAGTCAATTAAGGGGCCAATAGAAAATTTGGATGGGGATTATGAGAAAAACAAAATCTCAGTACAAAAAACGCTATGTACACATACTATATAAGTGAAGTGAAGACAGATCCCATTTGAAATATCTGAAATATCTATTTTCTGAGGAATATTGAAGCAAATAGTGATAACTGTTACAATAATTGATCATTGTAATACTTTTGTAACACAAATTAAATGAACATCTGTAATTACAAATGAGTGTTGTGTTCTGAACAAGAAACTGAAAAAGAAAATAAAAAATATATACTTTTAGATATGTAACTACAATTTTTATGGTTACACTTTATTTTAAGGTGTCCTTGTTACAATATAATTATACATTTAAGTATTTAGTAATATTAATTAACTACATGTACTTACTATATGGTGAATAGGGTTTGGCTTAGGGTTACTTGCATGTAATTATGCACAATTTATTGTTATTATAATAGTAAGTATGTGCAACGTGTAACAAGGACACCTTAAGATAAAGTGTTTCCATTTTTATTAGTCAAAGTTGCTTTCATGGTACTGGGCCGACACATGAGCACTTTTGAGGAACACAGTTTTTCTGTGAATTACATTGTTTTTGCAGTAACACTTAAAATAGTAGTTTTACAACTAAAATTAATATAACATAATATTTACTAAATTCATAGGATATTTTCATCAAAAGATAACTAACTAGAGGATCGCGTGACCCCTCGATGGTGATGCAGGCTTAGTTTTTCGCTCCGCTCACTTTGCCACATATTTTACGATCCTGTCAGTAAAATTTGAACCACTCTGCATTGGACCCATCATGAGTACTAAGGCAGACAAAGGAGATCGGAAAAGAGAGATTGAGCAATCGCCAATGAAGAAAAAATTCAGAGATTCAGCCATCTCCAGTGAAGACCTGGACAATGCTATTGCTAACCGCATTGAACTAGCATTTAAAGAACACCAAAGCACTTTGAATTCGGTTGTGAATTCGGCAGTGAGAGATGCGATGGACTCTGTGCTGATTCCAGCATTGCGCAAACTGCATGAGGACACACAAGCGACCAATAAGTCTGTTAAACAGCTAAGAGAGGATTTTGAGGCCATAGCTACCGAGACGAAGCAGACACGTGACCGCGTTGAGTCTTTTCAGGCAGCGGCGCGTGAAGATAAGAGAACAGTCACGGACTTAAAGGATCAGCTGGAGCGACTCACCGAGAAGATGACAGATATGGAGGACAGGTGTAGGAGGAACAACGTAAGACTGGTGGGGCTCCCAGAAGGGATGGAGGGTCCAGATGCAGCTGGTTTCCTCAGAGCTAATCTTTCCAAGTGGATTCCTTCCTTGAGGGGCCGTGACATTGAGATTGATCGGGCGCATCGCGTGTATGACGGAGGGAGGGGCTCCGATCGGCCGTGCACTCTCATCTTCCGTGTACTGAGATGGCATGACAGATCAGATATCCTGAAGGGTGCTCGGCAGGCTTATCCGGTGAAGTGCGCACAGAACAATATCACACTGCTATTTTTTCCTGACTTTAGTCCGGCTACAGCGATCAGGAGAAAGGCATTTGGTCCGGTTTTGAAGAAGATGACAGCACTTGGTCTCCAGCCCTTCCTCATCTATCCGGCGGTAATTAAGCTACGGCACAAAGGGGAACAGAGAAGCTACGATTCCCCTCAGAAAGCGGAGGATTTTATCAGCTCCAAGTCTCAGCAGAAGTCGTATGCCGCAGCTCTGCGGGGGGACGACGGGGGAGCAGCAGCCGCTGTTTCTCCAGCTCGACGGGAGGGGCGTGACGGCCGGGATGGACATGGTCCTAGCTGCCCAGAAGGGGATGATAGCAGGATAAACATGGACGCTTGCTAAACCTATTGTTTGCGTTTTCTTCTCTCCTACTGGGATATTGTCCTCATTTATCCGGTACAACGATCTCTTTGCTGGTAAGACTGACACTCCATTTTTCTTTTTTGGAGGGGACTAATGGAGAGTAGGTTTAATTAATAAAAAAATATTTTTTTGGCTGTGTGAGCCTTTCGGGAGACATGTCTTGCGTTGGAGTGGATCGGTCACGACCCATCACTGTTTTTTGTTGCTCAGTCAGACCTACGTTCTCGGTAATGTGCGGTCTGAGTTGTTCCTTGTTTATGGTTGTCGGTTGTTCATATTTTTATGTTGTTTTTGTTTTTTACAGCAGACATTTATACTTTTATCTATTTTACCTTATTTCTAAAGGGATTTTTCATATAGGAGGTTTGGTATCTAAAATGCACATCAGTGTTTACGTGTTATTTACAGAATGGAAGTGCTTCTGTTTTTTTTTTTTTTTTTTGCATTTATTGAGTACAATCTTGGGATTATGAATATTCAATGCATACAATGCATATTTTATCACTGAATGTGAATGGTTTAAATTCTGCTGTTAAACGAACCCGTGTGTTAGAATATTTACACCGTAAATCTATTTCCTGTGCCTTAATACAAGAGACACATTTAAAACAATCTGACGTGGCACGTTTCCAGAATAAGTATTACAAATTAATAGCTTTTTCCTGCGCTCAAAATAAAACTAAGGGGGTGCTTATCCTTGTTAACCGGAAGTTAAATTTAACGATTGAACACCTTGGTAGTGATGAGAAGGGTAGATTTGTTTTTATCCAATGCAAAATATATAATAATAGGTTAGCATTGGTCTCTATTTATGGTCCGAATGAGACAGACAGACATTCCTTACACAGATTTCCAAAACTTTACTTGAGGAGATTGATTGCCCTCTAGTGGTGGGTGGTGATTTTAATGCTGTCATAAATCCTGCTTTAGATAAATCTCAATCTGATACAACAGCCAATCCATCCTCTAAATTATTGAATAAATTTATCACTGAGCTCAACTTAATCGATCTATGGAGAATTCAGAATACTAAAGCTAAGGACTTCACTTTTTTTCTAATAGACACAAGACTTTCTCTAGGATAGACTACATATTTCTCAGCCCATCTTTAATTTCATCTAATTCCTCTATCTCTATATTACCAATTTTATTATCTGATCATTCTGCTATGTTGTGCAGTGTTCCTCTTTCCGATGTTAAAGCCAAGTCTCCTAGATGGCGCTTTAACATATCATTATTAAGTAATCAGACTTTCATTACCTCTCTAAAAGAATATATTAAGGAATTTCTTGAAATTAATATGCCCTCTGATGTGGATCCTCAAATACTGTGGGAAACGACTAAGTGTGCTATACGAGGTTTCTGTATATCTTTCTCTTCTACTCTTGCCACAGCGAAAATTCACCAGTTTACACAATTAGAAAATAAAATCCAATCATTACAAAACCTACAAAAACAACATTTTACTGAGCAACAGGCTACACAGCTGTCCTCTTTAAAAGAAGAATATGATTTACTTTCACACTCAAAGGCAGAATTTATTTTACATAGGACTAAACAAAAATATTATTTTGAATCAGAGAGACCTAGTCATTTATTGGCCCTTAGGTTGAAAGAATGCGAGTCTAAGGCATATATTAGTGCAATAAAATCATCAGATGATCAGGTCACCACGAACCCTGTGGCAATTAATGACATATTTAAAGGTTTTTACACAAATCTGTATAAAGCCGAAACAGATTTTGATGAACCAATTTGTAAGCAGTATTTAGATAAATTGGAACTGCCTCGGATCTCACAGATGGATAAAGAATCTTTGGAGGCACCATTAAGTTTGGAGGAACTTCACGTCTCTCTAAAAAGCCTTCAAAAGGGCAAATCGCCGGGTCTAGATGGTCTCCCCCCTGAAATATATTTAGAAATTTGGGATTTGGGAGGGATACTTATGCTTAACTCATTTAATTTTGCAATTGAACATGGGGTATTTCATAGAGATCAAAAAACATCACTGATTTCATTACTTCTTAAAAAAGGGAAAGATCCATTAGATTGTTCCAGCTACAGACCGATTTCGCTTATCCCATGTGATCTAAAAATCTATGCTAAAGTTTTTGCTTCTCGTATGGAGAAGGTAATTCACAGTCTGATCAAGGAGGACCAAACTGGTTTCATCAAGGGGCGCAATGCATCTGACAATATGCGTCGACTCCTTCATATTCTTGACTTTGCAGACTCCCACCCAACACCTTGTGCGGTCTTTTCACTTGATGCAGAAAAAGCCTTTGACAGGCTAGAGTGGAATTATATGTGGGCAGTTCTGCAATGTTTCGGCTTCGGTGAACACTTCATTTCTATGATTAAGACATTATACCACTCACCTGCAGCATCAGTCATAACTGGTAATATTATTTCCCCCTCATTCCCTTTACAGCGGGGAACGAGGCAGGGGTGCCCACTTTCCCCCTTATTGTTTTGTCTATCTCTTGAACCCTTAGCACAAGCCATTAGGAAATCTGAAGTATCGATTAAGATTCATGACCATAATCATAGTATTTCATTATACGCTGATGATATTATTCTATATTTAGACCACTTTGATGTTTCAGTCTCTAGTGTAATTAAGGAATTTGATCATTTTAGTAGCCTATCAGGATATAAAATAATTTGGAGTAAATCTGCTTTAATGCCAATTAACAATGTTAAGGTTAATTTTTCTATTCCCTCATTTATCCCTATTAAGGAATCTTTCATCTATTTAATAATAATAATAATAATTAATTTTATTTGTGGGCGCCTTTCAAGACACTCAAGGACACCTTACAATAATAAAATACATAATTAAACAGAGGGAAAAAACAACAACACAATAAACAATACTACAAAAAATCAATACCCAATTAACATAACTAAAATCACTCAGGATAGGCTAATCTAAAAAAATGAGTTTTAAGACGTGATTTAAAAATTGAAAGACTAAGACTATTACGTATATCTTGAGGTAAAGTATTCCAAATCGTCGGAGCAATACAACTAAAGGCTCTACTTCCCATGGTAGTCAAACGTACAGATGGTACAACAAGAGTCACAGAAGCAGAAGACCTGAGGGATCGGGTAGGTACATACACATGAAGAAGTTCACTCAGATATGAAGGTGCTAAATTATGAAGAGCCTTATAAGTAAAAAGTAAAATCTTAAATTGAATACGATATCTGATTGGAAGCCAATGAAGGTGCCCTAAAACTGGAGTAATATGCTCATTCAACGGTGTTCGTGTAATGATCCGAGCTGCTGAATTTTGAACCATCTGAAGTTTATGAATACGTTTCTGTGAAACACCACTGAGCAGAGAGTTACAGTAGTCAATTCGAGAGGTAACTAATGCATGCACGAGGACAGCAGTACCATTAACAGAAAGAGATGGTCGAAGACGATTAATATTTTGCAGATAGTAATATGCGGACCGTGTAATATTATTTACATGTGCCTCATAAGACAGAGTACTGTCAAGGATGACACCCAGACTCTTGACCTGAGAAGGAGAGATAACAGAGTTGTCGATAGTAAGTGTAAAACTTCCACAATTACGCAGCTTTGATTTAGTACCTACTAATAAAATTTCAGTCTTCGCACTATTAACTTTGAGGAAATTGCATGTAAACCATGATTTAATTTCAGAAAGACAAAGCAAAAGAGAGGAAGACGGCAATACTGAACTAGGCTTCGAAGATATATAGAGCTGGGTGTCATCTGCGTAGCAGTGAAAATTTATATTAAATTTACGGAAAATCTGTCCTAGAGGCAATAAATACACAATAAACAGAAGAGGGCCCAAGACTGAGCCTTGAGGCACACCACTGGTTATCTGAGATATCCGCGATTTAAATTTTTTTATTTGAACGAACTGAGTCCGACCAGATAAATATGATTTAAACCAATCATGGGATATACCAGTGATCCCAATAGAAATCAACCTCTCCAATAAAATGCTATGTGAGATAGTATCGAAAGCTGCAGTTAAATCGAGAAGAATGAGTATTGATAAAAGTCCCGAATCTGCAGCCATTAACAAATCATTTGTGACTTTAATAAGCGCTGTCTCCGTGCTAAGATATGGACGATAAGCAGACTGAAATTGCTCAAACAAGTTATTCTCCATTAAATGAGTATGTACCTGCTGAGCAACAATTTTTTCCAATAATTTAGAAAGAAAAGGTAAATTAGAGATGGGTCGAAAGTTTTCAGGGTTATTACAATCCGCACCAGGTTTCTTAAGTATGGGAGTTATGGCCGCTACTTTGAAGGATGAAGGAATAGTACCAGTAATAAGAGAAGAATGTATAATTTGAGTTATCAAGGGTAATAAAGAAGGTAGACAAAACTTGACAAGATGTGTGGGAATAGGATCTAACTGACAGGTAGTAGATTTAGATTTTTGAACACATTCAGCTATTTCATTCGCCGTAGGCAAACAAAAACTAGAAAAAGCAGTTAGAGTGGAAGCATCATAAAGAGAGAAGAATGAACCACATGCCCCATTATTGGGTGTTAAATTCTTATGAATAGTTTCAATTTTATCACTAAAATAATTCATAAAAGCATCACATGTAGTATTAGAATGCGAATGCAATGAGAAAGCATCCGGTGGTCGCAAAATACTATTCATTGTAGAGAACAGTATTTTTGTGTTCCCACCACCAGAGTTTATCAAATTGGCATAATAATTTGTTTTAGCAGTAGAAAGGGCATCTTTGTAGTCTCTGATGTGGTGATCATACATTTCCTTGTGCACAATTAAACCAGATCTCATATATAAACGCTCTAATTGACGCCCCTTAGCTTTTAACAGACGTAACTCAGAAGTATACCATGGAGCAGTATGAGCAAATGAGACAATCCGAGTTCTAACAGGTGCGACGACATCTAAAACATCCTGCAACTGGTCATTATAGTAAGAAGTAAACTCATCCAGGCTAAGTAATCCATCAGTATTCAACAAGTTATCAACTTCATTAGAAAACACAGACAATTCAATATTCTTAATATTGCGAAATGTGATAGTACGGCTTTGAGCAATTTTTGATACAGTTAATTTGGCACTGAAAGACAAGTTTATGATCAGATATAGACAGGTCACGTGAACTACAATCAAAAGGTGTTATTCCAGTACAACAAAGAAGATCAAGAGTGTGACCTTTTGAATGAGTTGGAAAATCAATAAACTGTTTCAGTCCAAAGCTATCTAAACATGATAGAAAGTCTTTTGTATCAGTGACAGTAGCTTTATCAACATGAATATTAAAATCACCAACCATAATCACATTTGGAGAAACAGAACATAATAAAGTTAAAAAAGCAGAAAGTTCAGTTAAAAAATTAGTATTAAATTTAGGTGGACGGTAAACTGTTGTTATGATAGTGGGTACCGGTCCATTAACTTGTAGCACCATAGATTCAAAAGTAGCATAGGAAGGTACAGCTATAGTAGAGACCTTCCATTTCTTATTGTAAAGCATTGCTAGACCACCACCTCGACCCGAAACTCGATGTTGACAAGCATAAGCAAAACCTGGAGGAATGGACTGATTCAGCTGAGAAAAATCATTGTGTTGCTGCCATGTCTCAGTCAAACAGAAGAAATCAAACTTACAATCATTCAGTAGATCCCAGACCAGCGGCGCTTTGTTGTTAATTGAACGAATGTTAAGTAATCCAAATGTAAAAACGTTCGTTGTAGATTCGGTGATTGTTGACTTGCCTAGATGGGCTAGTGTTGCAGGCCCCGCCTTCAGAGACCCCGCAGACAGATTACTGTTACCTGTAAAACAGGTATAATGTCAGAAGAACGGGAGAGTCGCGTCTGCTCTTTCACAGCTCCTCTGCTGATCTGTTTATTTAAGGCACAACCAGTAAAATTCCAGTACAAACAATTGCTTTTAAAGCATTACTTTACATTCTTTTGTCTGAGTTGCTCTTATTACATCACTTAAGTGCCACCAACATCAAAATAAATCACATTCTGACACTCTCTTGTCTCCTTTCTTCATTTTACCATTTTTAGGTAACAACTAAATACTTAACAGACATTTTATAAACATCAATAATGATATTAATAACCACAAAGAGATTTTATATGAATTTACTCATCATATTAACTGTAAACTTGAGTATTTCAAACTACTCTTCTTTCTTAAAACCAATGTGAAATGCAATTCACTAATTTTCTCCCCATAGGAGTACATTTATAATGGATCAACACAGATCCAGCTGCTTTCTATGCTTTTTTTCAGTGAGTGGTCACGTGACTATAAAGCGCGCCAAACGCGACCACAGAGTGAGCCTTCCAGAGATACTTAATGCTATTAATTAACTCATAAGCATGAACCAACAAACATTTTGTGACTCAAACCAAGAAATACAACACTGTAGTCAGATATAATGATCACTGGAGCATACGTAAATTACTTTTTTCACGTTAGTGTGAACATCACATATTACACGGACAACAAATTCTCAAACTGCATCACAATTAACACTTTACCTTTGTCCATACATTGTAATAATGCAACCGCAGTACTACAGATATTGGTTTCTCTTTTAATCTGTGTCTCTACCTGTAAAACAGGAATAATGTCAGAAGAACGGGAGAGTCGCGTCTGCTCTTTCACAGCTCCTCTGCTGATCTGAGGACGCATGCGCAGTTCGTCGTTCTGTCCGCGACTCTCCAATCAGAATGTCAAAATAAGAGTCCCTTTTTTTCTCTCCATGTAGATCAATATACAATTGTTAATTTGCACATAAACACTGCATTAGGAAATAATGCGATCAATGAACATAAAACAATACAAATAGTCAGAGGAAAATAAAGCAAACATAACACAATTGTATACATACTTTGTGTGTATCACACTCTCCCTGACAAAATAAGAAAAGCTCCAGTGATCAACCTCTCATTTCCCATTACCAAACACTTAACCATCACCAAACACTCTTAATAAACAGCTGTTGTAACCCCATAAGGTGTGTGGACTGAAGGTAAGTACCAGTGAGGGTAAGTAATGGGTGTGGTGTAGTTTTGTAAACCCCAAACAGGCATGTGTGGGATGGAGTAAGCAGTAACTGAGTTCAATGTGGTGGTGTAGGGGTGGATTGTAGGTTGGCCCAACATGTCATACGTATAAATCTGCCTTGGTATCCTTTCCCTAGCTGACCTTCTCACACTGGTCTCTTCTTCCATTCCCAGAGCCTCAGCTCTGTCGACAAAATCAGGCTCACTTTCTGTATTTGCTCCGTCTCCTTCGCCAGCGTCAACTGGATGTACTGCCTCAAGGTAAGTAGCTGCCCTTCTCTCTACTGGACTCTCACTTGTTCTTTTCCCTTCTCTGTCCTGAATCTGCCCTGAGCTTTCCCTTCCCGGCATAATCTGAATGTTTTCCCTTACAGGAACTTGCTCTGGGGGTCGGTCACTTCCTAATGTCGGCCAGTTGACTGGGGCTCTTAACCAGTATCCTCCTGCACTACTCTCTGCATCAGAGCTGACCGGGTCACTGTCTTTGTCATCCATATTGTCATTGCTCGTGTGTCTCACTGTCTTTTTCTTTTTTTCAGGTCTCGTGGATCCGGGTGTCGTCGCTGGAGCTTCTAAAGGTAGGTCGTTCACCAGTAACAACAGGTTTCGATGGAGTGTCCTGGTCTTCCCACGGTCACTGTTCTCAGGATATATGACATACACAGGGTTGTTTGATACTTGTTCCTTCACCACATATACAGCTTTTTCCCAGTAGGACCGTAACTTTCCTGGGCCTCCTCGCTCCCCAAGGTTCCTGACCAACACTCGGTCTCCTGCCGTCAGCACAACCCCCCTCACTTTCCGGTCATACTGCGCTTTCCCTCTCGCACTTGACTGTCGACTGTGACTCTCTGCGATCTGGTATGCTTCACTCATTCTGTGTGCCCACTGCTTTGCATACCCCTTCGGTGTGATTTCTTCTCTTGGTTCCACCAGGCCGAAGATCAGGTCAACTGGAAGGCGAGGATGCCGCCCGTACAAGAGGAAAAAGGGTGAGTATCCTGTCGACTCATGCCGTGTACAGTTGTAAGCATGCACGATTTGAGGTAAGTGATCTTTCCACCTCTCCTTTTCTTTGTCCGCCAGTGTTCTTAACATTTGTAACAGGGTCCGATTGAACCTCTCAACTGGGTTGCCCTGGGGGTGGTATGGCGACGTTCGAGAGTGGCCAATTCGAGCGAACTGTTGGAGAGTGCGGAAGAGTTCGTTTTCAAACTCACGGCCCTGGTCGTGATGTAATTTGGCCGGATATCCAAAGCGCGGAATGTAATCTTGGAATAGGCGCTCTGCTGCTGTCCGCCCCGACTTGTTCTTGGTCGGGTAGGCTTGGGCGAACCTTGTAAAGTGGTCCATGACTACCAGGATATATTCATACCCTCCGCGGCTTGGTTCTAGGTGCAGGTAGTCAATGCATACCAGTTCCATGGGTGAGTGTGTGGTGATGCTACCCATAGGTGCTCGGACATGTGCGGTGGGTTTCTTCTGCTTTATACAGGGACACTTCCTGGTCACGTACCCTTCTACCTCAGCCTTCATGTACGGCCAGTAGAATCGATCCCTCGCCAAGCTGAGTACCCTCTCTGTCCCCACGTGTCCCATCTTGTCATGGAGGTGCTCGAGTGCCAGCTTCTTGTACTTGCTCGGTAAGACAAGCTGTTTCCTCTCACTTGTTCTGCGGTATAGGAGTCCTCCTTTCAAGGTGCAGCTTGTTCCACTCATACATCAATTTTCTGCTGGTTCCTGTCAGACCTGCCCGCATCTCATCCGTCAGTGTGACTCCATCCTCCTTCCATTGTCTCACTTGAGAGATTACTGGATCATCTTTCTGAGCTTGAATCAGTTCATTTTGTTCTATTGTGGGCAACACTGTTGCGGGTTGTTGTGACTCATCCACTGTAGAAATATACAGAGCAGCAACCCAGGCCACGTCCTTTCTCTCCGATACATGACTGCCCTCCCATGCCGCTTGTATCGCCCCCATGGGTAGTTCTTCTGTGCACTCCGATTCATACACTTCAATGTCCAGAGGAAGACGAGACAAGGTGTCTGCATCGATGTTGACCTTCCCTGGCCGGTACTTGATGTCAAATTGGAAGTCAGACAACTCCCCGACCCACCGATGGCCTACTGCGTTGAGCTTGGCCGTGCTCATCACGTACGTCAGGGGGTTGTTGTCGGTATACACCGTGAAGTGTGGGGCGTAGAATAAGTAGTCTGAATTTTTCACATACCGCCCACTTCAGTGCCAGGAACTCGAGTTTACCACTGTGTAACCTGTAGTTCTTCTCTGTTGCCGTCAATGTCCTGGACCCATACCCGATGACCCTCAACTTCCCGTCTTGTCGCTGGTATAGGATAGCCCCTAGGCCCCTTTCCGATGCATCTGTGTGGAGCGAGAAGGGTAAGTTGAAGTTTGGATATGCCAGCACAGGTGGGTTTACTAACATTTCAATTAGTCTTTCCAGGGTCTGTTGGTGGTTCTTGGTCCATTCTACTGGAGTCCTGGAGGGTACTTGCGGACCTTTAATTTTGCTCCTGCATTGTGGACCCTTTGCTGTCTCAGGCTTTGCTTGCAGCAACTCATACAAGGTTTTCGCGACCCTGGAGAAATCTTGGATGAATATACGGTAGTAGCTGAGAAACCCAAGTAGCCTCCTCACATCACCCACCGTCTGCGGAGTCCTGCTCTTTAAGGACTGGACTGCTTCCAGGTCTTTAGGATCCACCCGCACCCCTTCAGCTGACACTAGGCGTCCAACATACCTGACCTCGCTGCGGAACATCTCACACTTTTCAGGTTTTAGCTTGACACCATGGCACTGGAGGGCCTTCAAAACTCTACGGATGGTTTCAACATGTTCTTCAAAGGATCTCGCATAACAAAGGACATCGTCCAAGTATGGGATGCAGCACTCATCCCTAAGTGAATCTAGCATTTCTTCCATGCTGCGCTGGAAAGCAGCAGGTGCATTGGACAGTCCAAATGGGATTCGGACCCACTCATATAGTCCCCAGGGTGTGATGAATGCCGTCATGTGTCTTGATCCCTCTGCGATGTACCCTTGATGGTATGCTTTGCCTTGGTCGAGGATACTGAACCAAGAGTACCCTCCAAGCGTGTCAATCAGATCCTGTATTCTGGGCAATGGGTGTCGGTCAGGGACGGTTTTCCTGTTCAGGAGACGGTAATCAACACAGAGCCTGAGTTTGCCATCTTTTTTTCTAACGCAGACAACTGGAGCGGCGTATGGCGACCTGGACTTGACAATCCATCCTTTGGCCAGGAGTTCTTGTATATAGCCTTTTACTTCACTGAACAGGGGTTTCGGCACGGCGGAGTATGCTCTTTGAACTGGAATAGCATCTTGAAGAGTGATTGACATTTGTAGACTGGGGATACATCCGATGTCATCGTCGCCTCTACTGAAGACGCTAGACTCCTCGTATAACATCTTCTGTACGATTTCACGTTGACTGTCACTTAGATGCCCCAAGTCAACAGGAGGATGCCACAAGCCTGTGTTCATCCCTGCCTCTTGTGTCCCTGCCGTCTGGACCCTCACTGTCCGCCTTGCTCCACTTGATTGTCCAGGATCCACTATTCTTTCTATCCGCTGCAGTGTCCCGAGAATCGTACCCTGCGGTACAGCTACATCACATCCTGTGTAATTCCCTATGGGTACAGATATGTATGAGCCACTTTTGTTAGGTATCTCCAGAAGCCCCTCTCCAAGATCCAGACATCTTAGATGGGTGTTATCCTCTTGTGGTTCAAACAAGACCACAGAGCCCAACTGTGCTAACTTTGGCGTGATCCGGCATTGCACCCAGGCAATCTGCCCTGCCGGAATGATGACTCCTCTCTGACCGACCTTCAGACGAGCACATTCATCTTCTTCTGCAGTTCGTATAACTTCAATTAGGGTTTGTGCCTTCTCGTTTGGGACATCAATAGCTCCAGCTAATAGAGTGGTGAGTGTTTGCATGAGCTGTTCGGGTTGCCCCTGAATCAGTTCTTCAATCACGTTGAAGCCCAGGAGTGGTCTCTCAATTGGCATTTTGCTTACCAGGAACGGTACATTGATGGAAAGGCTGGGATCTTCGTTTCCTAGTAAGTTGACTGTAATGACTGTCCATCCGTCGAATGGAATAGGATCTCCATTAACCGCACATACCTCCAGATCGTTCCCACATTCCAGTAAGTCTCGCAGTGGTCTCACCTCAATATCAGGTAGGTATTTCTCTTTCCACACACGATCAACTATTCTGACCTGTGCCCCTGTGTCCAGCAGTGCCCTCACGGTGAGTCCGTTCAAGTTGCACTGGGTTAATGCTTTGCTTCCTATCAGTTTAATTATGGTGTCAGTTTTGGTCTGGCAAGCCCTGTGTTCCATATTCAGGTCTGTTGATTCGTTATTTTGCCTCTGGTTGGTGCGTCTTTGATCTATGGCTTTTCTTCCCCCAGGTCTCTCCAGCGTTGAGTAGGCTGAATCAGTTTGGGACATTTGCTCTGCGGTCACTGGTTGTCCCTCTGCAGTGGCCGGTTCCCGTTTCCCTGCCGCTGAGGTCGTCTCAAGCATCCAGCTGCCCGGTGCCCCTCCTCACTGCAGATGAAGCAATGTGGACAGTCCTGTCGCCCTTCTCCTGTACACTTTGGACAGCACCGCGAGTGACTCACTTTGCGGGAAACTGGTTGGCTGGCTAAGCATTGGCAACCTCTCTCCACCTGTGCCGCCATGGAGTGTTGTAGTGCATCCACCATGTTGGTTAGGGTGTCAATTCTCGCGGTCAGTTGTTTGATCGGGTCATTTTGGCTTTTTTTCACAGCAGCCTCTGTCCTTCCCCCCTCGTCACTGCCAGGTTCACTGTGGACTTGAGCGCTACTTGCTGTGGACGGTTTTGTTCTGGTCGGCGGGCCCAGCCGTCGCAGTCTCTCATTTTCATCGCTTGTGACTTTCATTACGTGTCTGAGGATGGCATCATCGGTCACACTACTGTCAGCAAGCAGTGGCTTCAATTCGCTGCGAATGTCTTTACATCGGTGACTTAGGCCCTGGTACACTGTGTGTAAAAACACATCTTGCACAGTAACTGCACTATACTTGCGGTCTGAATCAGCTTGCCTCGCTGCAAAAAGTATTTTCTGTTTCAACCCCATTACACGGTATAAGAACTGTTGAGGGGTCTCGTGGTCACTTTGTTTGGTGCACATCAATTCCTGAAATAGTTCTGTGCTGCTCCGATCTCCCAGGTGTGACTGTAGGAACCCTTTTAACTCGTTTACCGTCATGTCGTCTTTATTTATCAGCATGTCCTTGAAGATGCCGGGCTTAATGATTCTTAGCACACCTCTGACAATGTCGGTATCGCTGAAGTTCTCTCTGAGGCCAGCGTCCATCTGTCTGCATACATTATTATACGTGATGTCTGACGAGTGGTCACCAATCTGGCCTCCGTGTATCTTGAACTCACGTGGCTGGATACATGGGAGTCCCCCCAAGGGGAAAGCAAAGTCATGAGTTACATGTCTGGGTTTTTCAGTCTTGTCCAGATGTGGTATGGCAGCACCCCCCTGTACTGCAGGTTGGGCAACGTCAGTGTGCTGTGTGGGTGTTGTCATGTACTGGTGTATTTTCCTGCTAAGTGTTTCATACTCTGCAAGCATTTTACTTATATCTGTGCTTGTTCTAGGTTCAGCTCCCTTAACACCCCTTAAATCAGTTGCAGCATGAGGTGGTGTCAGGTAAGTGCCATTAGTAGTCAGTGTCTGTTCATCAGTGGTGAGTGGATGTGACACATGTGTAAGGTGAGTGTCTGTATCAACATTAGATGTACATATAGCAGTGCAAATCTGTTTTGCTGATTTTACAGTCTCTTGCAACGACAACAGTCCACTCATACCTTGATCCTCAGTCTCAAGCAAGGATTCACTTGACATGAAGGCATTGATGTACTCGAAACAACCCTCACTGTCCTCCAGGTCCAGTTCAGATGAATCTTTACCTTGTACAGGCCCGATGGCCTTGGCAATGTGGAACAGTTCATCAGCCGGTAGTGTGATCAGATCTTTTCGGATATCCCACACCAAACGTTTCCTTGTACGATCCGCCATGACTTTATTCTCCTTCGTGCTTAACCTCAGGATGAAGACAGGCAGTCTGTCCAACCCTCTGTGTGCCTCGTTGTCACCGTTGACGCAGCAGCCGCCGACCTCTAGCCCCGGCGCCACCTGGTCCCACGGTCCTAGAATCTTTGGATCAGCCTCCTCGTGTCACGTGGAGCCGATCCCGGACGAGCCCCCAAGAATCTGTTGCAGGCCCCGCCTTCAGAGACCCCGCAGACAGATTACTGTTACCTGTAAAACAGGAATAATGTCAGAAGAACGGGAGAGTCGCGTCTGCTCTTTCACAGCTCCTCTGCTGATCTGAGGACGCATGCGCAGTTCGTCGTTCTGTCCGCGACTCTCCAATCAGAATGTCAAAATAAGAGTCCCTTTTTTTCTCTCCATGTAGATCAATATACAATTGTTAATTTGCACATAAACACTGCATTAGGAAATAATGCGATCAATGAACATAAAACAATACAAATAGTCAGAGGAAAATAAAGCAAACATAACACAATTGTATACATACTTTGTGTGTATCACACTAGCACAGAGTGATCCGCAGTTCGTTCCAATTTCCTTGTCGAACGCGAAGATGATGACCAGAAGGACTTTATAGAGTTTGAGTCATCATAATTGTAATTCCGTCTTGATCCGCGATGAATATATTTGCGACGAGGCTTAGAAATGTCAGTGTAGAAATGAAGATCCGGAGGAGACGGATAGCGATTGAAACGAAACTGTAGAAGTTCTACGGCACTGTATTGAAGTACCGACACAGCAGGCTGAAATATTGTAAGTAAGATCATCCAGTTCAAGATGCTCCATGGAACCATCGCGTAGAGCCTCATTACACGGAGAGCAACCAAACACTCCGTGTAACAACAGAGTTTAAAAGAGTCGGACTCCGATTTCTCCGAATATAGTGCTTATTGTTTTGAAAACATAAGCCAGACCGTTGCAGCATCAAAAACAACTCAATAAAAATTAAAACAATTAAAACAATAAACACCCGGGAACAGCGGCAGCTAAGACGCGCCAGCGTTCGCCCCCGGATCAAAAGATCAATATTTGGGCATTACCATATATAAAAACATTCATAAGATTGCCAGAGACAATTTTAATAACATTTTAGTTAAGGTCAAAAATGACATTCAAAGATGGAAGAATCTTAAAGTCTCTCTCCAAGGAAGAATCTCCACTGTTAAGATGAATTTGTTACCTCGATTTAATTTTTTTTCTCTATGCTACCACTTTCTCCTCCTCCAGGTTACTTTAAGGAGATCAACTCCATAATTTCTAAGTTTATCTGGAATGATAAATGTCCCAGAATTAAACTTACCACATTACAACATCCTAATAGTGCAGGAGGACTGGCTGTACCAAATTTTGAACTGTATTATTGGTCGTTCCAGCTTAAGGCCCTTCATAATTGGGTTGATCCTCAATCTACAGTTTCATGGAGGGTGATTGAAGCTGACAAGGTTAAACCAAATAGACTTCAAGATATTTTATTTACTGGCACAGGAAAAAAAGGGGATAATTATAAATTTGGTCCGGTTGTGGCTAATTCTATTAAAATCTGGAAAACGGTTGAACGTCGGATAGGAGGACCCTTCAAATTCTGTAACAGTACACCTTTATGGCACAATTTTAATTTTGTATGCGGAAATCGTCCATTTGTCCAACCCTCTTGGTCTTCTTTAGGTGTAAACACGTGCGGTGATATATATGATAACCAGGGCCTCATTTCAGACATGTTGATTGAACAGAACATATTCCAAACTTTTTTTTTTTTACACAAAACCAAAAATTCACATAAAGAGAGCAATTATGATTACTGGAAGTGCAGAGTTGAGAACACAGTGAAGGGTTAAAATGAAACAAATTTATATTTATGACCAAACAGATGGCGGACAGATCAACACACCACTGCATGTTTAGTTTAATCACAGTCACACATGATCGTTCAACAGCTGTAAAGTGTAGAGACTGTAGTGTGAGCGAGACAAAACATTTTGAGTATCTGAGTAAAAAAGAGATTTACATCACGAGAATCAGCTGGACTACATGATGATGATGATGTGGAGGATCTGTAACATTTCTTAAAGAAACTGGATTTAAGGCTTAATAAATTATCAGCATGTGTTTTATTTGCTTCTATGTCAGGATTGTATTCCTGCAGTATTAAAACAGCATGTAAATGTGAGTAAAGGTCAGAGGTCAGCGAGTCTCAGTGTTGATCTGCTCAGCGTGAGTTTAACAGTGTGTTTGTGTTCAATCACTCAGAGGCTAGATTTGATCTGGTCTGAATGAGGAGAGACTTGTCTTCACTCACAGACGTCACAAACTTCCCATCGTCCTCCACAGAGCAGCTCTCACATCTCTACAGCTTCAGGGAACAGAGCTGCTGGATATTTACTCTCTGAACCAGAAACTCAGAGCTTTACAACAGCAGAGAGAAGAACGTTTTGTGTGTGTTTTGTCTACAATCTGAGGATCAAACATCTTAAGAAGAACAGAAGAACCTGAAATCACCTGAGCAACAGTCCTCAGAGAAAACACATGATAAAATACTAAATAATGTCTGAGTGAGAAAGATTTTTTCTTAAAGCAGAACCAGTTCATTTCTTACACAAGGAGAAATTAAAAATATTGTCAAGACAAACTTTATGTTGCTGGAGAAAGCAGTTTAAAAAGCCTGAAGTTTGAAGTAGTTTTAAATTTGAATTGATTTTAAAAGCTTGAAATTTGAACACCTGAAATATAACTTTGTTTTTTCAGTAAAATTATTGTAATATATTTTTGTTCAATAATATTTTTTATTTTGCGTTTTGAGAGAATTTCATAGTTCTAATATTTATGCAATAATTATGATACATTTTTCCCACTGAAAATAATTTAAAAAAATTATAATATTTCATCTCATCTACTACAGCATCTCTACTCACACGTTTCAGTTTCTCTCCTCTGTTTCTAAAGCAGAACCAGTTCATTTCTTACAAAAGAAGAAATATTAATCAAATGATTTATGACGTTTGGTTCAGTTGATTCATCTTCCTCTGATGCTGACAGAGACTGAACTGAAATACTGACAGTGTTTCCTAACCACTGAATCTACAGCAACACAGCAAATTAAATTATTTTTTAACTGTGATGTGAGTTTATCATCTGAATTTATTATGAAGAGAGAGAGAGACTGGATGCTCTGAAATAATACAAAGACAATAAACAGACATGATTTCTATGCGATGTCCTCTGGATGAACACGATCAATCAGTGCACAATCAGTGTGATCTGACTCACGAATCAATGACTCTTATGAATCGGTTTGACTGAATCGCCGCAGCAGATGTCATGTGATGATCCTCGGTTGTGTAGTGTATGATGCCCAGTTTTCCTTTGTCACTATTTACAAAGTCGGTAAGTGTATGATGCCTAGTGTTTTAAAAATCTGTTCAGATTTTAAAAGTTGTGTAGTGTATTCTAGCCTTTAGTTGCATGCAAGAAAGCAGTTACTGTTGGCTCATCAGAAGCCCTCTCGATATGGATCTTCTTCTAAAGGCTGGAATACACTACACGACTTTTAAAATCTGAGCAGATTTTTAAAACACTAGGCATCATACACTTACCGACTTTGTAAATAGTGACAAAGGAAAACTGGGCATCATACACTACACAACTGAAGATCATACACTACCAGACTTTAAAGTTGTTCCGATCACAATGAACTCACGCAGAAATGTGCGCCCTGTTGCTAGGAGAAGCATGACAAATTAAAACATATGCGTTCTAAAATCGGCTGAAACTATCAAACATGTTTGATATCCTCCGTCTGGATAGAATCAAAGTCTGAAGCTAAAAAATCAGAGTCTGTGACCATCAGTACGCAATTTTCTGTGGAATCTGTCAGCTGTAATCTGCAAACTGGCTCTGACTTTCCTCAACTAGCGTCAACTTGTTCAGACTGTAAAATCTGAACATCGGGGCAAAAATCGTGTAGTGTATTCCAGGCTTAAGTATTGTCAGTCAAATATGCTATATGGAAAAAATAACCTTCTCCCTCCGGTTACAGAAGAAAAAAGGGGGGAATTATTGGAGGAAATGGGATTGTTATATACTTCAAACAAGCAATGGCTAGACTTTCAAAGTGCTCCTCACCTTTATTCTGTACCATGCCAAAGTCTCTTTAAGACAAGTCCTGTCACTCGACGGCCATCTTTGAAACGCCTCTCCGGCATCCAAGAGCAGCTCCTATCACTTTGTATGGGGAAACATCAAATTCTCCAAAACTGCTCACTAAGCTTACGATTAAATTTCATATTTGAAATCACCAATGAAATCGGACAACAACCGTGTCATAAATGTTGTTTCTTTTGCTCAAATAGCGTTATAAAAAGCATATTTCTCAGGCTAGATCAGCCAGTTCGCATGCGCAGTCCTGAGCGCACGTCTCAGAGCGCTGACTGTTTCTATAGCAACCGGGACTTCTAACGGCAGCTGCAGTGACACGCTGACTTTACCGATTAGCGATTGGCTCTTTCATTCAGAAGGCGGGGCTTCCTGCGATTGAGCGGCCATATTAAGCGTTGCATTTTTCCCCAGTCAAAACTATACGAGTGACATGTCTTGGGTATTCTATAGTCTTTGACCATGCGCTTCTTGATTTCTTGTAAGACCTCATGAAACTGTTGTCGTTAATTGTTAAGTTTTTATTTTATTACTGATTTTTTTGTTTTGTTTTTGTTCTGTTTTCTCTGTGAATGTGAGTGTCTTGTTGTAGATATTTTGGTTTACGTTCTCTATTTGTGTGTAGCCTACTAAAAGCTCCCGGTGGATCGGCGCCGGGAGATGATGTCTGCGGCCCTGATCGTCAGCAATGAGCCCCAGAGACATATCCCCAGTGAAGACCTCGACTAAAATACAATAAAACTAAAAATAAAACGAATAATTAAAAATATAATAATAAAATACCTAACTACATAATACTATTATTGTTAGAAATTGAAACAATATAAAAATAGAAATATAATACATTTATACATTTAAAAATGTAATTAAAACAATAAGTAAACAATGAATAAACAATAATATCCTGGCCAGAGGAGAACTGGCCCCCCGACTGAGCCTGGTTTCTCCGGAGGTTTTTTCCTCCATTCTGTCTCAGAGGGAGTTTTGGTTCCTTGCCGCTGTCGCCTCTGGCTTGCTCAGTTGGGGACACTTAATTTCTAGCGATTATCGTCAATTGGATTTCACAGATACTATTTAAACTATACTGAGCTAGACAATGACATCTCCCAATTCAATAATGAAATGCCCTTAACTGAAAATTGAGTGTTTAATCTTATTATTATACATTACTGACACTCTATCCTCCAACTTGATACTGTTAAGTGCTTTGACACAATCTGTATTGTTAAAAGCGCTATATAAATAAAGGTGACTTGACTTGACTTGACTAAAACAGAAAATCTGTCAAAAAATAAAGTATAAAAAATGTAGGTGGATGGAAACATAAAGCAGAGTTTTCTGGACAGCAGAGAGCAGAATCTCTAAAGTGACCATGATATTAAAATCAAACCAGAACTATATTTGATTGATCTCAGAGCAAAACTAGATCAAGTTGATCAAGATCAGCTCTGATGCTGCTTCAACAGAGACTCGTCTGAGAGTTTAATACAGTTTTAATAGTTGATCGCTCTGCAGCAGAGACACAGATGTGTGTCTGTTTACATTTGAATCTTCTGACAGTTGAGATTCAGTTGAGATTCAGTTGAGATTCAGTTGAGTTTCAGTTGAGTTTGAACGGACTCAACATTCCGAACACTGAAATGAATGAAAGTCAATGAGATTCTTGTGAGTCTTGATCATCTGCTGCAGGAAAACTGTCTGATCAGTTAGAAAAGATAAAATAATAAACAAATTAATCAGCTTAAGTCAGGAAAATAACAGTAATGGCTTCTTGATTCATTAATTTATTATTCATTATTTATTTTATTTTAAATTCAATTCTATTTGAATTGATCTGTCTGTCTTTCTGTCTCTCTTCACTGTGTCTCTGAGCTTCTCGTTATAGTTCATTATTCATTAGAAACAATGAAAGTCCAGCTGAAAGACCAGTTTAGACCTCGCTGAGCTTCTTATGAAGCAACGATTGAAACAAAACCTCATAAGAGACTAATCTGGAGTTTACTCATTTTTCTTTCACAGCAGTGAAGGGAAAGTCACATTGACTGACAAAATTAGACTTTTGTTTACATTCGATGAAAATTTGATGACGTGTTTTATTCAGGTCAATCACACATTGTGTGGGTCACTATAAAGTTTACTCTATTCTTATCTCAGTTGGCCAGCCGCTCATTTTCTTGTGTTCAGGGAGAAGCGGATGAATTTATGTGTCCTGAATCTGACAGGCTTTGTCTCCTTTACTGGGTTTTTTTATTTGAAATTAAATGATATGATAATTCAGGTCTCTGAGTCGCAGAAGTGTTGTGTTTGTGTTGTTGAGCTCTTTCTCCTGCATTCATCAAATAATCAACACCCTTCTGAAAGACTAGCTTACACTGGTTTATGAGGGTTTGTGCTGGTCTGATGCTGGTTTAGTTGCTAATTAAGATAGTTAAGAACCAGTTAATTTCTTACAAAAGAAGAACTAGATTAAAAAGATTGTCAAGACAAACTATCTGTTTCTTGAGAAAGCAGTTTAAAAAACTTGAAGTTTGAAGTAGTTTTAAATTTGAATTACTTTTAAAAGCTTGAAGTTTGAACATCTGAAATGTAACTTTGTTTTATTTTCAGTAAAATCAATGTAATATATTTTTTGCTCAATAATATTTTGTCTTTATTTTGTATTTTGAGAGAATTTCATTGTACTAATTAATATTTATGCAATAATTATGTTAAATATATGATAAAAATATAAATTTTAACTAGATTTTTCACAGCTTGTTTTATGGTAGAACAGGGGTCCAACCCTGCTTCTATAGGGTCACCATCCTGCAGCGTTTAGCTCCACATCTGAAAAATCTGACTAAAGTATTCGGGATTACATAAAAAAATATATTTTGGTACATAAATTACATTATATGATTGTTTAGGGACGGCACTAAACCGTGCAGGACAGTGGACCTCAAGGGTTGGAATTGCCCACCCCTGAGCATAAAGATGAGACAGATAAAAAATGTAAAGATACAAAAAATGTATATGCCTCAGTTTTTTGGACACTTAGACATGTCATACATGCAGCATATTTTGAATATTCCATATTTGTTTGCATCAAATAAATCATAGACTTATTAATGATTTGTGCTATTTTTTTATACCCTAAACAGTCAACGTGTCCTGAGAGATACAACTCATAACATCCAAAATATATGAAATATTACAAAAATTATTTTGAATATGTTTTACTTATGTCTAGATGATATAAAAAGTGACATGAAATTATTTTTTGCTAATCATTTTCCACTCTGGCCTGTTTTAGGGTTAAATTTGAATTATTTTTTAAAAGTTTGAAGTTTGAACTCCTGAAATGTAACTTTGTTTTATTTTCAGCAAAATCAATGTAATATATTGTTGTTCAATAATATGTTTTCTTTTTTATTCTGTATTTTGAGAGAATTTCATGGTACTAATTAATATTTATGAAATAATTGTGATACATTTTTTCCCATAGAAAATAATAATTAAAACATTCTAATATTTTTATCTCATCTAAAGCATCTCTGCTCACACATTTCACTTTTTTTCCTATTTCTAAAGCAGAACCAGTTCTTTTCTTACAAAAGAAGAACCAGATTATAAAGATTGTCAAGAAAAACTGTTGCTTGAGAAACAGTTTAAAAAGCATGAAATCTTAAGTAGTTTTAAATTTGAATTGCTTCTAAAAGCTTGAAGTTTGAACACCTGAAATATAACTTTTTTAATTGTCAGTAAAATCAATGTAATATATTTTTATTCACTAATATTTTTTATTTTGTATTTTGAGAGAATTTCATGGTACTAATTAATATTTATGCTTTAATTATGATCAATTTTTTTTGATCAATGATCAATTACAGTTTTTCTCGATTGCTAAAACACTATAACCAGGCTTTTGAACTAAAATTTCAAAACCATAACAACATTTTTAAAAAAGCACACCCATTTCCCTAAAATATAAACATTATTTCCCTGCACATGAGTCAGATTTGGTGATCTGTTCTCTACACTACACAAATCCCTTCATTTCTCAGTGCTTACACCATGTGCTCATTTACACTGAACAAAAATATAAACGCAACACTTTTGTTTTTGCCCCCATTTTTCATGAGCTGAACTCAAATATCTAAGACTTTTTCTATGTACACAAAAGGCCTATTTCTCTCAAATATTGTTCACAAATCTGTCTAAATCTGTGTTAGTGAGCACTTCTCCTTTGCCGAGATAATCCATCCACCTCACAAGTGTGGTATATCAAGATGCTGATTAGACAGCATGATTATTGCACAGGTGTGCCTTAGGCTAGCCACAATAAAAGGCCACTCTAAAATGTGCAGTTTTATCACACAGCACAATGCCACAGATGTCGCAAATTTTGAGGGAGCGTGCAATTGGCATGCTGACTGCAGGAATGTCCACCAGAGCTGTTGCCCGTGAATTGAATGTTCATTTCTCTACCATAAGCCATATCCAAAGGTGTTTCAGAGAATATGGCAGTACATCCAACCGGCCTCACAACCGCAGGCTACGTGTAACCACACCAGCCCAGGATCTCCACATCCAGCATCTTCACCTCCAAGATCGTGTGAAGACTCGTCACTTCCTGTTTGTTGCTGACGCGTGTTTTGAGTTTGAGCTCCGTCAAGTCATTTCTTTATCGTCTATTTTATCTCTTAAAATCAATTTTATACACCATCGTTTTTCGTTTCTATAACGTGTGAATATATCCCCTATCGCATTCTACAACAAAAACAATCAGGGCGCCTTGTTATCACTAGTTCTATTTTGATTTCCCGAGTCCGCTATTAGCTTATAGCCCGTTAGCATTACCAACGCGGCGGCCGCTAGGCGCGCTTGCTAATACTCTATTCACACACATAACCATTGTTCCACTGCTACTTACTTTAATGGCGGATTTGTGTCTACCTTTGAGTGCAGGTGAGGACGCGTTCGAGCTGCATTCAGTGCAGCTGGAGCTGGAGGCCGTGGAGAAGCAGATCAACGAGCTGCTGGAGAGACAGGCCCAGCTGAGAGAGCGGCAAACTGCGCTGGAAACATCCCGGGCTGACGCTCACAGGTCCGGGGTAAGTATACAGTGCGCTGCTAACACTCCCACCACCTCTACTCCGTGTGTTTCTCTGCACAGGCACCGTGCACCCAGGACGCGATCTTCTCAGATGTCCTTCACTCCGGCGCCGGGACACCACGGACCCTGGGTGCGGCAGCAGCGGAAGACGCGAGCGAGGCATCGGGCTACATCATCTCCCCCTCCGCCGCTTCCGGTCTTCGAGATCTCCACCCGAAACCGCTTCGCCCCCCTCCACGAGACGGAACGTGACGCTGTGATCGTCGGAGACTCCATCGTCCGGCACGTCCGTGCTACGTTAGCTGAAGGTAAAGTGCACACACACTGTTTCCCTGGTGCTCGTGTTCTCGATGTTTCTGCGCAGATACCCGCGATCCTGAAGGATGAGGAGAGCGTCGGAGCGGTCGTGCTGCACGCGGGCGTGAACGACACCAAGCTGCGGCAGACGGAGACACTGAAGAGGGACTTCAGGAGCCTGATCGAGACGGTACGCAGCACATCGCCCGCGACGACGATCATCGTTTCAGGACCGCTTCCCACGTACCGACGAGGACACGAAAGGTTCAGTAGACTGTTTGCTTTAAACGAATGGTTATTGTCATGGTGTAAAGAACAGAAACTGCTCTTTGTTAATAATTGGAATCTTTTCTGGGAGCGTCCTAGGCTTTTCCGTGCTGATGGCCTGCACCCCAGCAGAGTCGGAGCGGAACTCCTGTCGGACAACATCTCCAAGACGCTACGCTCCATCTGACTAGTAAGCCAATTCTCAAATAACTGCTATGATGACTTTTGTTCTACCCACTTAAATGATAGAAGTAATTGCGTTGTTCAATCTATACATACTGTGTCTGTTCCCCGAATAGTGAGGTCAAAATATAAATTTAACACAGGATCTAGAAAAAATCTGATTGTGATTAAACCAGAAAAATGCAAAATAAATGAACAAAAACTATTTTTAAAGCTTGGGCTCCTAAACATTAGATCACTCACACCTAAAGCAGTAATTGTAAATGAAATGATCACAGATAATAGTTTTGATGTACTCTGTTTGACTGAAACCTGGCTTAAACCAAATGATTATATTGGTCTAAATGAGTCTACTCCACCAAGCTACTGTTATAAGCATGAGCCCCGTCAGACTGGTCGTGGCGGCGGTGTCGCAACAATATATAGTGATATTCTCAATGTTACTCAGAAAACAGGATACAGGTTTAACTCATTCGAAATACTTATGCTTAATGTTACACTGTCAGATATGCAAAATAAATCTGTCTTATCTCTTGCTCTGGCTACTGTGTATAGACCGCCAGGGCCATATACAGATTTCCTAAAAGAATTTGCAGATTTCCTCTCAGACCTATTGGTTAATGCTGATAAAGCGCTAATTGTCGGAGATTTTAACATTCATGTTGATAATCCAAATGATGCATTAGGACTTGCGTTTACCGACCTAATAAACTCTTTTGGAGTCAAGCAAAACGTCACCGGGCCCACTCATCGTTATAATAACACGCTAGATTTAATTATATCGCATGGAATTGATCTTACTGATATAGATATCGTACCTCAAAGTGATGATGTTACTGACCATTTCCTTGTATCGTGCATGCTGCGTATTACTGATATTAACTATATGGCTCCGCGTTATCGTCCAGGCAGAACTATTGTTCCAGCCACTAAAGACAGATTCACAAATAACCTGCCTGATTTATCTCAGCTGCTCTGTGTACCCATAAATACAAATGAACTTGACAAAATGACTAGCAACATGGGCACTATCCTCTCTAATACGTTAGAAACTGTTGCTCCCATCAAATTAAAAAAGGTTAGAGGAAAACGTGCTGCGCCATGGTACAACAGTTATACCCATTCTCTCAAGAAAGAAACTCGTAATCTTGAGCGCAAATGGAGAAAAACTAACTTGGAAGTTTTTAGAATTGCGTGGAAAAACAGTATGTCCAGCTATAGACATGCTCTAAAAGCTGCCAGGACCGAGCATATCCGCAAACTCATAGATAATAACCAAAATAATCCAAGGTTTTTATTTAGCACAGTGGCTAGACTAACAAATAACCATACGTCACCCGATCTAAATATTCCCTCACAGTTTAATAGTAATGACTTTATGAATTTCTTCACTGATAAAATAGATAACATCAGAAATACAATAACTAATGTAGATTCTACGGCGTCTAGTACTCCAGCCTCATTCACCGCACCCAAAGAAAAACTGCAGTGCTTTTCAACTATAGGGCAGGAAGAGCTAAATAAACTTATCAACACATCTAAACCAACAACATGTCTATTAGATCCTGTACCTACTAAATTACTGAAAGAGTTACCTGTAGCAGAAGAACCGCTTCTCAATATTATTAACTCATCGTTATCTTTAGGTCACGTCCCTAAACCATTCAAGCTGGCAGTTATTAAGCCTCTTATTAAGAAGCCACAACTAGATCCTAGTGATCTGGCAAATTACAGACCCATCTCAAATCTTCCGTTTATGTCTAAAATTTTAGAAAAAGTTGTGTCTGCTCAATTGTGCTCATTCTTGCAAAAAAATGATCTCTGTGAAGAATTTCAGTCAGGTTTCAGGCCCCGCCATAGCACAGAAACTGCACTTGTTAAAATTACAAATGACTTGCTTCTTGCGTCAGACCAAGGCTGCATCTCATTGCTAGTTTTCCTTGATCTTAGTGCTGCGTTCGACACTATAGATCATGAAATACTCGTAGATCGATTACAAAACTATACAGGTATTCAAGGGCAGGCTTTAAGATGGTTTAGATCCTACCTGTCCGATCGCTATCACTTTGTTTATTTAAACGGGGAGTCATCTCAATTATCACCAGTAAAGTATGGAGTACCACAAGGATCTGTCCTAGGTCCTCTGCTGTTTTCAATATACATGCTGCCCCTTGGTAATATTATTAGAAAATACGGGATTAGTTTCCATTGTTATGCTGATGATACTCAACTATATATCTCAACAAGACCAGACGAAACTTCTAAATTATCTAAGTTAACTGAGTGTGTTAAAAATGTAAAAGATTGGATGACCAATAATTTTCTCCTATTAAATTCAGATAAGACCGAGATATTACTTATTGGACCAAATAACAGTACACAGAATCTCTTGGATTACAATTTGCAACTAGACGGATGTCCTGTTACTTCCTCTACAGTCAAAAATCTGGGTGTTATATTAGACAGCAACTTGTCTTTTGAAAAACATATTTCCAATGTTACAAAAACAGCATTCTTCCATCTTAGAAACATTGCCAAGCTACAGAACATGTTACCTGTTTCTGATGCAGAAAAGCTAGTTCATGCATTCATGACCTCTAGACTGGACTATTGTAATGCACTGCTAGGTGGTTGTCCTGCATCTTCAATAAACAAGCTACAAGTAGTCCAAAATGCAGCGGCTAGAGTCCTTACCAGGTCAAGAAAATATGATCATATTACCCCAATTTTACAGTCTCTGCACTGGCTACCTATTAAGTACCGTATCAGTTACAAAATATTATTACTTACCTATAAGGCCCTAAATGGTTTAGCTCCTGCGTACCTAACTAGTCTTCTATCTCGCTACAATCCATCACGCTCCCTAAGGTCGCAAAACTCTGGACTCTTGGTAGTACCTAGAATAGCAAAGTCCACTAAAGGAGGTAGAGCTTTTTCATATTTGGCTCCCAAACTCTGGAATAGCCTTCCTGATAACGTTCGGGGTTCAGACACACTCTCTCTGTTTAAATCTAGATTAAAGACACATCTCTTTAGCCAAGCATTCACATAATGCATTCATATAATGCATCTCATAAATCGTGTACTACAGTTATATCTGATCAAAACGCACATTATTATTCTTTAGCTTGGGTTGAACAAATAATTTTTGCTTGAATGGAACAACAGCTACGCTAATTATGTCTCTTTGTTTCTCTGTTTCTGCCACGGGAGTTACACAAGCTTCAGTCTGGATCCAGCCCTTAAATGATCTGAGATGACCAAGCACCTGAGAAGAGATGATGCCGACCCCTCGGAGGACCTCTGATGGAGGCCAACCTCTGATCCACCAACAACATGCAGAATTAACAAATTTTGCCATAAGTTAATATATTAAGTTTCTACAATGTATAAATATATTGTAGAAACTTAATTTCCTGTAAAGCGCTTTGCAACGATTGTATCGTAAAAAGCGCTATACAAATAAACGTGAATTGAATTGAAAAGATCGTCTGAGACCAGCCACCCGGACAGCTGCTGCAACAATCGATTTGCATAACCAAAGAATTTCTGCACAAACTGTCAGAAACCGTCTCAGGGAAGCTCATCTGCTTGCTCGTCGTCCTCATCGGGGTCTCGACCTGACTGCAGTTCATCATCGTAACCGACTTGAGTGGGCAAATGCTCACATTCGATGGCGTCTGGCACTTTTCTCTTCACGGATGAATCCCGGTTTTCACTGTACAGGGCAGATGGCAGACAGCGTGTATGGCGTTGTGTGGGTGAGTGGTTTGCTGAAGTCAACGTTGTGGATCGAGTGGCCCATGGTGGCGGTGGGGATATGGTATGGGCAGGCGTATGTTATGGACAACGAACACAGGTGCATTTTATTGATGGCATTTTGAATGCACAGAGATACCGTGACGAGATCCTGAGGCCCATTGTTGTGCCATTCATCCACGACCATCACCTCATGTTGCAGCATGATAATGCACGTCCCCATGTTGCAAGGATCTGTACACAATTCCTGGAAGCTGAAAACATTCCAGTTCTTGCATGGCCAGCATACTCACCGGACATGTCACCCATTGAGCATGTTTACGACAGTGTGTTCCAGTTCCTGCCAATATCCAGCAACTTCGCACAGCCATTGAAGAGGAGTGGACCAACATTCCACAGGCCACAATCAACAACCTGATCAACTCTATGTGAAGGGATGTGTTTCACTGCGTGAGACAAATGGTGGTCACACCAGATACTGACTGGTTTTCGGACCCCCCTCCCTCCCTCCCTCTCTCCCTCCCTCTCTCTCTCTCTCTCCCCTCTCCCCCTCTACAGTAAAACTGCACATTTTAGAGTGGCATTTTATTGTGGCCAGCCTAAGGCACACCTGTGCAATAATCATGCTGTCTAATCAGCATCTTGATATGCCACACCTGTGAGGTGGATGGATTATCTCGGCAAAGGAGAAGTGCTCACTAACACAGATTTAGACAGATTTGTGAACAATATTTGAGAGAAATAGACCTTTTGTGTACATAGAAAAAGTCTTAGATATTTGAGTTCAGCTCATGAAAAATGGGGACAAAAACAAAAGTGTTGCGTTTATATTTTTGTTCAGTGTAGAAAGCATAGCATTCGATATTGTTCACTCAAGTCTGCACAGTTTGAGCTCAATTAGCACACAATTACTCAAGTGGAAACACTAGGAGTCAACATTTATCACACACCAATCAGATGCTTCGATGGAGATAAAAGCCAAAGTCAACTCAGTTTCAGTGTTTCTCAAGGTCAAGGTCAAGGTAGGTTTATTTGTCACATACACAATCATACAGAGTACAATCAGCAGTGAAATGCAGGGATTTTTGGAAGAAAAATACAGCATAACATGACTAAAGTGAGGAGAAAAAAAAATAACCCCCAGACTATGCTCCTTGGGGAGTACAGTGTGAGAACAGGAAAAACACCTCAGCAACAAAAGCACATAATACATCATAGACACACGACTTTGCAACAGGGGAGGTAATCCAGCTCCAGCAAGCAGCCATCCGGTCCAGCAGCTAAACCCAGCGGCGCTAGTCACAGACCCGATCAGATCAGAAATCAACTTCTCAAAACTACTTGTTCATCCTTCACATCATCTAGTCACTTGTGCTCATCAAAAAAAGTATTTTGAACAAGTTGCGATTGCTTTCCCTTACCAAAAAGTAGTAAACTTCAAGTTTATTTTATTAAGTATGCTTAAGTAAAGTTCAAGTATATTTTTAAGTATACTTAATGTAGTAAGTATACAAATATCAGTGTACTAGTAGTATACTTGTAAGTGTACTATTTCAATACTCCTTGGGACTAAATTGGCCCACTTTCTAGTATATAAGCATACACTTTTAAATATACTTTAAGTATAACAGTAGTAAACTTTGAGTACACAACTAGTTTACATCAATGTTTTAGCTTGTACTGCAACTATACTAAAAGGGAACTTATAGGTATACTGATAGTTTACTAATTAAATACTTGTAGTAGCATTTTTAGTACACTTTGAAGTATAGTCTCAGTAAACTACTAGTTTAGTAGTTTTATACTGCAAGTATACTCGTAAGTTTTCTTTAAGTGAACTTTACATCATACTTTAAGCATACTACTATGTCCCTATTTAGGTATTAATTTGTATAGATTTTATTGTACGAATATCTGAATATACAAAACATCAAAAGAAAGAACAGGGTATCTGCTTGTAAACAAAAACATTTTATTCTAGCTTCATGCATTCTTTTTTTTAAACACTTGAATGTGGCTAAGTTTCATAAATAAAAAATAAAGAAATAAACAACATTTTGAACAAAAAGCTGAAAAAAGACTATGAATTGGATTCAGAATGATAATCAAAACGTAGATGGATTCGATCAACACCCCAAAGCTTGACAGTCATTATTACCTCTTCATTGGTTGACATTTTATTCCATAACGTTTCAGAGTTTTGATGCTGTTTTATGTCAGATGATCGTGTTAGATTACATGTGTAAGCATCTGTTGGTTCGGTTTCTTCTTCACTTGTGTTTTTTTGGAAATTCTGTACAGAAGATGTGTACTAGCGCCCCCACGGTGTCCCATTGAAATTGGACAGGGATGCCGCTGTGACTGGAAAAACTCTGGGTGGAGGTGTATGCATCTACGTTAACCAGAGTTGGTGCAAGTCTGCGATTTTGCGGGAATCTGTATGCAGTCCTGATATTGAACTGTTGTGATATCACTTCGCCCTTTTCACTTGCCGAGGGAGTTTCCACAAATATTCATCTCTGTTGTACAGGCACGTGCAGAGGGGGGCAGTGGGTGCTTGAGCACCTGCCCCTTTTCCCCTTGATGCCCAAAGGCAATTTTTTTTTTTTTTTTTTTTTTTTATTAAACGCCCTTTTGTGAAGGCCTGCCCAATCTAACTATTAGTAAAATTAATTAATAATAGTTTAGCCGTAAATTAAATTATCCACATGATGACCTTTCACCTGACGATCTCATCCAGGAAGATCCCTCACATTCAGACACCTTTGGGATGCCTTCAATAACGTCCGCGGCTGCCGGTAAGTGGAGTTCTCAGTGGAGTGGTGTGCTTGTAAACTTATATTATTGAATTATTATTATTTTACGAGAACGGCGTGAAGAGATCATGCACAGCTGTTGTTTATATTGCTGTGTGTAGCCTGTGGAAGCACGGTTAGCAATAATATAAAATAAAATATAAAAGCAATATTTTTGTTCAATGTTTTCCTAATGACAATTTTATGTCTGGTTTATAAAAGTTACTACGAACACCCTTTTCCCATTTTTATCACAGAATAATTCAGGAAATATTCTATACTAGAATATACTAGAATATAATATACTCAGTTTCTATACTAAATGATATGTCAATCAGTACTGCATTTTTCATATAGTTTATTTATTTATTACCTGAAGATAACTTGAAAAACACATAAACCATATATTTTCGCAATCGTGTGTTTATTGTCTTAAAGTTTCATCAGTAAAAACGTTTCTGCTTTTTATTCAGCTCAGCTTTCCTGCACGTCAAAAGTTTCTGCGCGAGAGCTCCCTCTGACTTCGAGTATGAATTAAACATGCACTGCACGAGAGTGTTCAGCTCTCCTGATATTCATATCTCCTCATTTTGGATATGAATAAAACTTCAGGTCATGTCTCTTTAATTTAAATCTAGAAACCTCTGTGTGAAAACACCTGCTCGAGCTTGAATAAAGTGCTGGGGACAAATTTACATTTTATTAAAATTAATATTAAATATTAAAATTGCAGCTAACGTAGTTCTACACACAGCAATAAAAACAAAGGTGCTTGTTCTCTTTCGTTCTTGCTGTTTAATTGGGAAAAGTTTAAAGTGCGTCGAGGTGCCTTGTCTTTTTTATGTTATCTGACTAAAAACTATTCATACTTTGAACTATTATTATTAAAGTATTTATTTAAAAAACGTAGAGTGCCTTAAAAATAATTATCACAACACTGGTAAAACAGGCTTATACTGATTTTCTCGTCCTCCGAATTATACTTATCAATCCTGTTTTTATAATCATTATCATTCAAAAAATTAATAAATTCAGAACAGGATTATAATAGAATTCTATTTTAAATAAGACAGGAATATTTTTTCTACAACAACAACAGTAGTGTTTACAACAGCAAAACCACCATACCCTGTAAACACAATAACAACAACAATAATAATAATAATAATATAATTCCAGAGTAATTAAGAGGTGCAAAAAATGTCTTTAACATTTAAACATAAAATGGTCTTTTCTGTTCTGTGTCTCTTTTTCAAACCTGCGTCATGGCATTTGCTGCTGTATCAATACAGAAGCATCCATTTCGATGCACATATCAGCAAGGAGCACAGCCCTATTAAAAGCTGTGCTCCATGTGCCCCTTTTATACTTTGAGCACCTGCCCCTCCAAAGGTCTCTGCATGGCCCTGCTGTTGTATATATCCACCCAAAGGCTAATGTGAAAAATGCATCCGACATTCTGTGTAAAACGGTGCATCGGTTGCAAAGTATTTCTCCTGACGCACCCAATATTGTGATGGGAGACTTTAATCACTGTAAAATGGAGAAATCACTTAGCCATTTTGATCAATATGTGGATTGTCCTACCAGATGTGGGAAATATTTGGATCTCTGTTATGGGTCTATTAAAGGGGCCTATAAGTCATTTTTGAGGGCCCCTTTGGGCCTGTCTGACCATCATGTAGTTTATTTGGCCCCTGCTTATAAACCTGTCCTGAAAAGGGAAAAAACAGAGAAAAGACTAGTTCCTCTGTGGTCGGAAGACTCAATTCAAGAGCTGAAGGGATGCTTTGAATGTACTGATTGGGAACTCTTTAAATCTGTATGTACTGATTTAGATGATCTCACAGAGACTGTGACTAATTATATTGTATTTTGTGAAGATCTGGTTATTAAAAAGAAACTTCGTATAGTATTTCCGAACAACAAACCATGGATTACTAAACATGTTAAAAATGCGGTTAATTTGAGAAATATTTATTATAAACAAGGTGATAGTATTCGGTACAGAGAGGCCCATAAATTGGTAAGAAATGAGGTGAGATTAGCCAAATTGCGGTATAAGGAAAAGGTAGAAACCATGTTTATAAGTGGGGAATCTCATTTAGCTTGGGATGGAGTGAAGTCTATAATTGGAACTAAACGGAAGACAAAAAGTATTACTCTAGGTGGGAAATCTGATTATGAATTAGCAGATGATTTTAATTTATTTTATACACGTTTTGATATTCATGATTTTACATCCGAATTGTCGAAGTATGGTGGGAATATTGTGACTTCGGACACCTCTGTTAAATTTCAAATCAGTGAAGCTGATGTACGTAGGTGCTTTGGTCAGGTTAAAGTAAGGAAAAGTCCAGGCCCTGATCATATTAGTGGAAGATTGTTGAGGAATTGTGCAGAGCAGCTTTCAGGGATTTATTCATTTATTTTTAATAAATCAATGCAACTTTCTAAAGTCCCTTGTCTTTGGAAAGATTCCATAGTAGTGCCAATTGCGAAAAAAAAAAGTAATCCTATTTCTCTGAACGATTATAGGCCTGTTGCACTCACTTCCCTGGTTATGAAATCTTTTGAAAAAATAGTTAGGAAGGGGATCTTAGCCTTAACACAGTCAGCACTTGATCCAATGCAGTTTGCGTACAGACCAGGTAGAGGAGTGGAAGATGCCACTTGTACCTTACTAAATATTATTTTAAAACATTTGGAAGGTAAAAATAATTATGTACGTTTGCTTTTTATTGATTTTTCTTCTGCTTTTAATTGTGTTCAACCTCATATTCTGGTGAAGAAACTTGTTGAAAATTTTAATTTAGACTTAAATATTGTGTGTTGGTTGGTGGATTTTTTTAACTAGTAGATCCCAAAGAGTACGTGTTAATGGGGTGTTTTCTAATGCATTGTTGTCTTCTACTGGTACCCCACAGGGTTGTGTTTTGTCCCCTCTCTTGTTTTCTTTATATACTGATGACTGTCGGAGTGTTTTTGAGGGGAGACACATTATTAAATTTGCAGATGATTCCGTGATTGTGTCTCTCCTCACTGGGTCAGACGGGAGTCATGGTCCAGTGGTAGATCATTTTATTCAATGGTGTGATGCCTCTTTTCTAAACATTAATGCTTCTAAAACAAAAGAGATGTTCATTGACTTCCGTAAAAAGAATATTGTACCTGTGCTGCCTAATGTCATTAAGGGGCATCAGGTAGAATTGGTCAAGGAGTACAAATACTTAGGCACTGTGTTTGATGATAAACAAAAATTTGAGGCAAACACTGATATGATTAGAGGGAAGGCTCTTCAACGTATGTATTTTTTGAGGAAACTTCAAACTTTTTATGTGGATGTCTCTTTATTATGAAGATGTTTTATACTTGTTTCGTTGAATCTATTGTAAGCTTTTCTGTGATTTGTTGGTATGGCAATTTGAATGTAAAGAGTAGGGGAAAGTTGAATAGTATAGTTAAAATATGCAGTAAGATAGTGGGGACTGAGTTAAGGGCTATCGCACAAATTTATGAACATAAGGTGACTAAGAAGGGCCAGTTAGTCCTGTCTGATGTCACCCATCCATTGTGTGATGAATTTCAACTGCTTCCTTCTGGTCGGAGATTTAAACTCCCTTTGTGCAAATCAAACAGATACAGGAATTCTTTTGTACCGGTATCAATTGTGTTCTTAAACGATTTATTATAAATGTTTTTTTTGCTTTTTTTTTGTTATTGTATGTTGTGTGGCTGCTGCATGTTTACTGCTGTCTACATAAATAATTGCCTTTTAAGGACAATAAAGTTAACCTACCTACCTACCGTAAAACAATGAAAACATGGATTCTTGGAGCACAAGTAGCTCAAATATATTTAGACTTTTTCTAAGTATAAGTCAAGTATACTTAAATGTAATTTTAAGTATATTTCTGAGAAGTACATAAAAATAGACTAACAGTATACTTTCCTATTTTTTAGTTTAAAAGAAATATACTAATAGCACACTTGAATAAACTTCTTTTTCGTAAGGGTTGGTATATTCATGAACTGATTATGTACATTTGTCTGCGGTTTCCTACATTATCAGTTGCTAATATCTTGTTGCTCAAAATGTATAGTTCTCTGTGCTATAGTCTTACCTCAAAACCTCAAGTCATTAGTTCAAAGTAGACGTCAATAAATGCAAAATAATAAAAGTACTAAGAATTTGACAACGGCAAGTCAGTTAGATTACAGCTAAACAAATTGAAATTACTTACTATATATTTACTTTTCTCGATTGCTAACTAGGCTTGCCGCGATAGACGGTGTTGGCGGTGATACCGGTGTTAAGCCGCAACACCGTTTACGTCACTTGCACCGTCCCTCACCGTCATTTTGATTTGATTTATCACACGTGAGGAGAGTGAGTCGAGCTGACTGACAAGAAGAGTGAGGTGAGACAGACAAGAAGAGTGAGGTGAGACAGACGAGAAGAGTGAGGTGAGACAGACGAGAAGAGTGAGGTGAGACAGACGAGAAGAGTGAGGTGAGACAGACAAGAAGAGTGAGGTGAGACAGACAAGAAGAGTGAGGTGAGACAGACAAGAAGAGTGAGGTGAGACAGACGAGAAGAGTGAGGTGAGACAGACAAGAAGAGTGAGGTGAGACAGACAAGAAGAGTGAGGTGAGACAGACGAGAAGAGTGAGGTGAGACAGACAAGAAGAGTGAGGTGAGACAGACAAGAAGAGTGAGGTGAGACAGACGAGAAGAGTGAGGTGAGACAGACGAGAAGAGTGAGGTGAGACAGACGAGAAGAGTGAGGTGAGACAGACGAGAAGAGTGAGGTGAGACAGACCAGAAGAGTGAGGTGAGACAGACGAGAAGAGTGAGGTGAGACAGACGAGAAGAGTGAGGTGAGACAGACGAGAAGAGTGAGGTGAGACAGACGAGAAGAGTGAGGTGAGACAGACCAGAAGAGTGAGGTGAGACAGACGAGAAGAGTGAGGTGAGACAGACGAGAAGAGTGAGGTGAGACAGACCAGAAGAGTGAGGTGAGACAGACAAGAAGAGTGAGGTGAGACAGACAAGAAGAGTGAGGTGAGACAGACAAGAAGAGTGAGGTGAGACAGACAAGAAGAGTGAGGTGAGACAGACCAGACGATGGCAGAAGAGTTTCAAAACGAAATGTAAAAGTGCCTGTTTTAAAAATATTTTGGATTTTGAAAAAGCCTGTTGACTTCTGCCATTAATCTAAGTCAGTGGTTCTCAACCTTTTTGTCCACCGGGCCGCACTATGGTCCAAGTGCAAGTCTCACTGGCTGCACGCATTTACATATTACGTCATCAATACAAACCAACCAGATTTATAATATTATTTATAGCCTAAATATTATGATATCTAAATGATTACATTTATTGAAATAAATAAGTAAATAAATAAATAATTCTACTCACCATTAATAAAACACCTGACGCTGTCGGGAGCTGACCAATTTTGTGAAATTCTGCTCGAAAGGAGTAACAGCACAATGAAGTTGTGATTGTAAGTTGCGGTCTGTAACACGGAAGCGTTACTTGACGCGCGACACTGCAGAAAGTGTGCGTTCACAAATGTAGCCTATGTTGATCCAAATATGAAAAGCATTTTCGAGTTTAATAATCTGAGGTTCTCTCCAGAGATGTTTTGCCACATCTCTGTAATTAAGGATGATTGCTGAAGTAGTAGCCTATGGGTGTTTCTTTTTACCTGAACATCTTCAAGTGAGTGGGGGGGCAAACCGAGAGTCCAGCACTCTCTTCACTGCTGATGCTGTGACTATTCTTGTTTGAACGCGTTCCTTCGCTGGCATTTACCACATTTCGTTTTCTCCCTTAACAAATTTGTTCATTCTGATTCAGTTTTACAGAACTAATGGCTGCTGATGACTATTTGAACTGAATTCTGCCAAAGTGCGCGCTTGTAAGTGTTCGTTAAATGCGTAACATTAATTACGTGAGTACATAGAGCTGCTCATGTCTGAAAATAATATATGAAAAACTAAATTATTTTACATAACATTATAGCTTATATTTGTTTAGTAAATTTTTTTAATTAATGTAAAAACTAAAATGAACTGTAAAACTGAAAGTTATTTTTTAATTGTGTTCAGCACATAGACTGTAACATTCAGCATGGTGGACCGCTTCTGGATTCGTGACGGATTCGTTAGAACCACTGATCTAAGTGATAATGGAAGTTTTTTAAAACATTCGTTTCTCATTTATTTGGTTCCACAGTATGCTGATTTTTATTTTATTTAAACTGTGCATATTTCCCCCCATTATTTTACATCAGGCGTGTATGCCGTCCGTGCCTCCAAACTTTCTTATTCGTTTTGCTAATAAATGTTCTACATTTCATAATTATCTGTTCCTCATTCTTTACTGATTTTTAGTTTTGTATACCTATTTAAACTTTATAAGTTATTTGTTATTTTATATTAGGCATATAGCATGGTGTATTTTTATTCGTTTTGTTAATAAAAGTTCTTTGTTGTATTTTGTTGTTGCTTGAATTGAATTCAAGTAATTGATGCCCAACTGCAGCTAATTTAAAAGTGAAAGTAAAACGCGCACGGAGCTTTTATAAGCTATTTAAGCAAAGGAAAGAGAGGAAAAGTGGGAAAACTCAAACAACTAAAAACAAACAACTGCTTGACGCCGAATTGCCGTGAATTTAAAAGTGAAAGTAACAGGTGCATGGCGCTTACAGGCTATTTAAAACCGAAGGAAAGCTAGGAAAAGAGGGAAAACTCAAACGACCCCCCCACCACGGTAATAACGGTATTATCGGTGTTGTCACACATCGATTAACCGGTGGGAAAATTTCCTCACCGTCACAACCCTATTGCTAACACAATTTATGAAACAATTCACCATTTTCTCACAACTATAAACACAATCTCAAAACTACACACCAACTTGTGCAAACTTCAAACTTCCAGGTCAAAATCAAATAGTTTAGTCAAAAACATGTTCTCTTTTGTCAGACTCAAACTTTGGCCTCAGATGAAACACAAACATGCCAAATACACAGACTACTTCACTGTCTAGAGAACACTAGTGAGGTCGATTCAGAACACTGTTACAAAAAACTCCTTTTGGGAAAAAGGAGATATTTTGCTAGTCAATGTCTGTTACAGTATACGACATAAATAGAGAGATCTTACAATAGATTAAAAGCACTAGAAGAGAAAAGTTTAAAGACCAAACAACTGAATATACAGTTACAGCTTTTTTCAATTGCTTACACTAAAATTAAAACTTTCCCACGATTAGCAAAACCTTACACTCAAGGAGCAAAACACCGGCCTAGATTTGCACAACTGTAAGCACATTGTCAGCTTCACACGTTTTGCAAAATTACACAGTGATTTGCAAAACACTAAACACACTTGTATGCATTTGACACAGAAATGTATCATGATGTAATTTCCTTGCAATTTCAAAGCAATGGCTTTCAAATGAACACACCCCATGAACCAATTGGTTAAACACAGCCACCAGGTGTGCAAACACACTGGTGCTTAATTGTAGACACACCAATCAGGTTTAAGCACTATAAAAAAGCAACAGGTAAGTTCACCTGTCTTCAACAAAAAATGGACGGTGTCAGAGGAAGAGGGAGAGTGTGGATGAGAGGGGAAGTCCAGAAAGAATAAGGTGGAGGAAGAGGGAGAGGAAGACCTGGAGGAGGGGTAGGACATGCACAAAGAAGAAGACAACCAAATCTGTGTAACGAAATTCGTAGTGTATGCTACAATTGTGGACCATGTAATAAACCACGGACTAACACTGAGGGAGGCTGGACTGAGAGTACAGCCTAACGTAAGAAGGTACCTGGTGGCATCAATAGTTCGGACATTTCGTCAAGAGCACAGGTGAGAAACTGATTTAACCTGACAACAGTGAGAAGAAGGGGAAGAAACATCATTGGCCACAGGGCTATTGTCAATGTACCAGGGCAACGTGGGGGTAACATTACCCTTTGTGCTGCCATTACACAGAATGGGGTCCTCCACCGCCATGCCAACTTGGGTCCTTACAACACTGACCTCATTCTTACATTTTTTAGACAGATTACACAATATTATCACAGCAGCAAACCAAAGGGACCAGATGCAATGCATTGTCGTCTGGGACAATGTAGCGTTCCATCTTTCTGCTCTGGTTCAAAACTGGTTTCATCAACACCCACAATTTACAGTTCAATACCTTCCACCATACTCTCCCTTCCTAAACCCCATCGAGGAGTTCTTCTCAGCATGGTGGTGGAAGGTTTATGATCTCCGGCCCTATGTCCAGATGGCCCTCATTCAAGCTATGGAGGAAGCATGTGATCAAATTGAAGCAGCATCCATACAAGGGTGGATTCGTCACTCCAAAAGGTTCTTCCCACGTTGTCTTGCAAATGAAAATATAGCCTGTGATGTTGACGAGGCCCTGTGGCCAGATCCAGCTAGGCGGAGAGATGTTTAGGTTTTTTATTATTTTTTATTCGGGACTGAACTGGATATGCAATTTGTTACAGTATTACTGTAAGCTTACAGTACAATGGTACGTTCAGTAATACTGTATGAAAACTGGAAAATGTTTTGAAATGTTCAGTATTGACTGACTTGAGTACATGAAAATAAATATTTTCATTACTCTGCATAATTGGTGTCATGTGGTGTTGGTGAATGTATTTTTACACTTTCTCTGTGTAAATGCTAAAAGTGTTTTAGGTTGAGCACAGGAGTGTTTAACTGATTCAAACAGAATCAGACCATATGATGGTTGTGTTTTATGTTATGACAACAAAATAAGGTTTTTATAAGACATTGTATAGTTTTGACAAAAGTGTTCCATTTTGCAAATTATCTGAGGTGTTGTGCTACTTTGGTGTAGTGTTGTGCTAATTGTGTGAAGGGGTTTGGAAAACCGGGCCCTATTTTCAAAATTGTGCTTAAGCAATTGAAAAAAACTGTAACACACACTGGAATATACTGTCAGTTACTATAAATAAATAAATAAATTCATTCTGCATCCTCTGCCAATTTGCATTACAGTATAGTATCCTTATTTGTTATAGCAGTTTCTTATTCTTCTGACAAAAGACTTCTCTGCCTCCCCGAGATAGACGTCTCTCAGATCTGCACAAATAAAGGACATGCAAGGACTACTTGGCTACAAATCAATTCAACAGTAATGAGTTTAAAGGGCATTCGTGGCCTAATGGATAGAGAGTTTGACTTGTAACACGAAGGTCGTGGGTTCGAGCCTCAGGTCCGGCAGGGATTGTAGGTGGGGGGAGTGAATAACCAGTACTCTCTCCACCCTCATACCACGACTGTGGTGAGACCCTTGAGCAAGGCACCGAACCCCCAACTGCTCCCCGGGTGCCGCAGCATTGGCTCCAGGTGTATGTTCTCTACTGTGTGTGTACACTTGGATGGGTTAAATGCAGAGCACAAATTCTGAGTATGGGTCACCATACTTGGCCACACACCACTTCCCCCTTTCCCCTTTCCCCTTTAAGGGTTGTGACGAGTCGGCTGCCTCCCCCTAATTATCAGCATCTCCCCGTCCCTTAATCGCCGCCCTTCACCAGGCTCCCGACGGGAGTGGGTGTGTGAGAGAGGAGGGGCGCTGAAACAGCCAGGTCTGAGCCGTCGGACCCGCGGTCCGGACGAAACCGCACCCGTAATGGTCGGGCCGACCAGTCCCCGAACGACGCCGCTCGAGAAGCCGCCGCCCCTCGCGCCCCGGACCTCAGAGGGGAGCGCGTGCGGCCGCCGGACTCCGCCCCTTACCTGGACCCTTCCTTCCAGAACACTGCCCCTCCTTCACAACCCACGCAGCACGACGAGGACACCAGATCCCCTGTTTATTTTGGACACTTCATCCCCTTTGGACACTATTTTATTATTTCTGTTTAATAAAAGCCTCTCCGAGGCCTGACGCCACGCCCACTGTGTCTGTCGTTTGCTCCTCCCACCACAGTGGTGGAGAATGCGGGCAAGGCGGAGCTTAGACAGCGCAGTTAGGCAACACCGATGACGTCATCCCCTCTCACTCGCAGAAGTTCGTGAAAACCTGCACTGGGACGGAGGAACAACAGAGACACTATTTTATTATTTCTGTTTAATAAAAGCCTCTCCGAGGCCTGACGCCACACCCACTGTGTCTGTCGTTTGCTCCTCCCACCACAGGGTGTACAGTATTTACTGTACATAGAATAATGAAAGTTGTCTCATCTGAAGTACTGCTGCTATGTACTGTAATTATATTGTATGTGTCAGTAGTATTGAAACCTTGTAGATGAGCCTGTAGGCCATCTTCCCTCATGGTCAGTCCATGCAGAAGAACATGGTCAACCAGTGCTTTGTATTTCATCAGGAACAAATTACCTTTGACCTCATCCCCTTCATTTATCTTTTCTCCTCCTATTCCTCTTTGTCTCCCACTACCAGGATTCATTTTCCAAAACATATAATCACCTGTGCTCCTGTTCATATCATCCTGAGATCCTGACCTGTGTGTCATCAGTTTTGCTACTGAATGTTCACACAGGGATAAATGTGTGCTGTTTGAGTTAATTATATTGTGTGTTTGTATTTTCTGAATGAGAACATGGTTAAACCTGTGCAAAATGATGGCGTTTTTGTGTAGAGTTTTGCAGAAAACACTGAGCAAATTGTAACGTGTGTGAAAACAGGTGAAATGTGTTAAAAGTTTTGAGAAATGTCTTTGTTTTGAGAACTGTATTATTGTTTTGGAAAATTGGGCCAATTGAATCAGTAATAGTGTGTTAGCAATCAAGAAAAACTGTAATCTAGCAGCAAACAGCTATGGGTTCTGATTTTCAAATAAAAAAAATACTATGTATCAGGCTGTATCAGGTAGAATTAGTTTTGGATCCACCACAGTCACAGCTGTCATTTTCTTTGGAATACATTTAACAAAAGAGTGACCCTTAAGAGCTCTTTAAAATACTAAATATTTTTCTGGTGTTGTATCTAAGCAGCTCAACACTCTTCCTTCCCTCTTGTGTTCATTGTGAATATACCACTATATTTCACCAGCAAAAAAATCTATAAATTCTGCTGCATGGCTGAAATGGTGAATACAGTCATTTTGATTCTGATTAATATTTCATATCAACTCTGGGAAGGAATCATGCATTTTAGCATCATAGATCTGTAAGTCTAGAATATTCAGTTACATCTGAATCAAAAGTGAATGAATAGATTCTGATAAAATATGGATACTGCTGTTTTGTATGAGAGTAATCCTGAAAGACAGACATTCACTGCTTGGCCTTTTTTGTGAGGTTTATTTATTTTTAAAGAATCAAAATAAGATTACAATGTTTTGAAGGCAACCAATATACAAAAAATATTCATGTAACTTGATTTAGATTTAGTAACCTCAAATAAAGGAAAATATTTATAGTTTACTGTACTGTACAGATGTTCATGTAAAGGTTTAACAGTACAATATTTAAACATCACAAGAATCAATATTATTCTGTAGTACAACTTATCTAAATAATGTAAAACAAAAAGAAGGAACAGAAAAAGTCTAATAATCCCATAGAAGAAAGGTCTACATTGAAAAAGTCTACATTGTTTAATTTTATTGATGGAGTAGCTCAATTCCACAATTCATCCAAAATTAAAGTTATTTTAAGTTTTGCAGTAGATAAAGAATTTGATAGCATTCACCGGAATATTTCATATTCTATCTCCCACATAAATAGTCTCTCTAGAAACATCACACACTTATAGAGATTGATTTTCTTAGACTGAGATATAGACTGGTCTTACTCAGGTGCTTAAACTGACTATAAACACTTTCTAGTGTTTATTTTCACAAGATTCTCTTTTTTTCACAATCAGTAATATCACAAATCCTACAAATTAATCAAACTTGCAAATCAATTATTCGTACTCTTGGGTACTTTTTGTCACCAAAGAGAAATCTATACATTTTACAATTAAAACTCTGAGATCAACATGCCATCTTAAAATGAACAAGTTCCTACAATTAATGAAAACCAAAGATGAACATAAAGTGTGATGAAACAAAAACTTTACTTTGCAGATGCAATTAATGTAGAACCATAATATAGATCAATCCCATCACTGAAATCTATGATCCTGTGTGTGTGTGTGTGTGTGTGTGTGTGTGTGTGTGTGTGTGTGTGTGTGTGTGTGTGTGTGTGTGTGTGTGTGTGTGTGTGTGTGTGTGTGTGTGTGTGTGTGTGTGTGTGTGTGTGTGTGAGAGAGAGAGAGAGAGAGAGAGAGAGAGAGAAAGTGTGTGTTTGTGTGTTGTAAGCAAGACGGACAGAAGGACAAGCATCTTTTTAACTTCATGTCTCGCACTTGTCTGGTCTCCTAAAATGCCAGAAATTACATTTCATTGAGTTCACATGACTGAAACAGTTGCACTAATGATTAATAATAATAATAATAATAATCATAATATAATAATGCACTTACATCTTTATGGTTTTTGATTGGAATGAGTTGAGCTGTTCGATCCATCATCAGATGCTAGAACAGAAAACAAATCATAATCATCATGACAGTATAGCTACATCACACAGTTGCACAATTTCTTATTTATTAGATATATTTAAAGAAAACTATTATAGAACTACACATATATTTTAGCTTACTCTTTGATTTTACATGACCAAAATTTTAGAAATATAAACATATTACTCTTAACCATATCAAGAATGGCAGAGCCCATCTGTTATTCATAAATATCAAACGGAGATTAAGAAAAACTTACCAACAGGTTTGAATCCTGAAAAACAGAAATCCAGAGAGATTAAATATTAGCACACAAATGTGTAAAACATGCAATGTAGTCAATAGTGATGATAATAATATCTGAGTCTTTCTCACCTTTCTTTTTCTGATACACCATAAACCCAGCAACAGCAATGATCACCAGCAGGAGGACAAAAGCAACAACACCAACAATGATCCCAATGGGGACAGAAGCTGAAGAATCAGACCAGGATGAAAACATCAGGTTATTAACGATTCTGACAATCTTAGAAACTGGTACAGGTTTCAAATTTCAGCAGATACAAAAACATCATCTATGATTGTGATATCTGCAGAACATTAGAGCAGTCTAACTGGCAATAGCAAATGATTTCCTTCAACATTTCTGAGTTTGATAGTCTACTCATCAAGACGTTCGCTCTCACCATAGTTAGTTTTGATCTTGTCCTCTGTCAGGATGCTGCTGATGGTTTTGCCCTGGTGCTCCACCACACATTTGTACTCATTCTTCTTCCACTCATCAGGTTTAACATTGAGGGTGCTTGCTCTCTGAAAGGTGCCGTCCTCATTGATAATAAGTTCACCGAGATCCACATCCTCATCATGTTCTTGCCCTTCCCTGTGCCAGGAGATTGTTACTCCACTGGGGTAAAAACCTGTAGCATGACACGTGACTGAAGACAAGGGAGACTTCTGCAGCAGAGACACCTGAGGAGAGACTGAAAGAGAGAGAGAGAAATTAAGATAAACAAAGAGAAAATCATACATAGTCTGCAACTTTCAAATAAAACAAAGCAAATCTATAAGGTTGCTATATATTTCTTCTCATGATCTGATGTTGTAGTCTTCCTGAGATCACATCAAGAGCTTTATCAGCCAAATAATCTGTTATTAATCAGACTGATGGCTCAATAAGTGTGAAAAGCTTTCATGTAAACACCTCATTCAATCCAACTGAGCTTGATCCAAATGAAATTTCGATCAGATTAAAAGGGTGGTGTAGAACTAAAATAATCTAATCATTAGAAAAAAAATGCAGCATCTTCTCATATTCAAATAAACCTTCTGCACATGTGCAGTGCTATGAAGCACTTGTTCTTTTATAGATATTTACATGTGTTTTACATCTTATGAACTGCCCAGTGAAGGAGACTGAATATTTAATAAATATATCTGAAGAAAAGAGCTCTTCTGTCATATTTGTCAAGGCAAAAATGATAACTATACTCATGGTAGCTCGATTGAGATTATAGCAGTTCTTTCTCCAGTTCTGAGAGGCCATGCATGTGCTGAATACATGATTGCACATTTAAACAAAAATGTGAATTGGATTGTGAAGTTTAGGGTTTATATAAACAGAGCTTTCAGGATCTGAATTTAATTGGATTCATTCAGATCGATGACAATTAGTGCATGTATCCATCCATATATCCATCTTTTGGATTAATCTAATAGTGCTTCACACTCTCTGGCCTCATGTTTATATGAAAATTCAGTTTGTGTAGTGAAAAAATCACTCATAAATACCAGGTATACATGTTAATATACAACAGCATTTAAAATTATGCATGATTATATCATAAATAGCCAAATGTGATTCAAACAACCTTCTAACATCTTGTATGCATTTACATCATGTTTTAATTTTTAAGCAAGTGAATGCAGACAGAGTAGGCCTATAAAGACAGAGGGTGTAAAGGAGATATAGTCACATACAACACATACACTATTTGTTGTATACAACTGTTCTGTTACAAAAAGGTAAAGGCTGGTATGACGATTGCTTACTATGCAGTGATTATTAAAATAAGTGATATTCCTACCTTTTCTCTCCAGAGTGTCCTTGCCATAACCCACATACTTGTTCAGCCACTCAATGCATTCATTCTCCAGGTATGCTTTTGCTCTGTTTGCCTCTACCCTGTCGGAATCCCATTTGTTCTTGGAAATTATAGCTTTATCATTAGCAGCAGTCCAGGTGAGAGAGCTCTTATCCAGGCTGAGGAAGTCCTCTCCATCATAACCATACTGCATGTATCCTCGTTTGGTGTCATCAGTGTCCAGCTCACAGCCGTACATGAACTGGAACGTGTGAACACCTGAGAAGAGAAAATCAACACAGATTATTATATCACACTCACCATTCCTCATTTCGCGTAAGACTTGATGATTGAGCAGAAATGTATTCCAGTCTTTTTCTACACAAAACCAAACATCCACATAAAGATGAGAGCAATTATGATTAGCTAATGGAACTGGTTTGTACTAAAATAAACTAGCATTCAGGAGAAGTGAATAGATGATTACATATAAACACGAAACCTTTGTCTGTGCATATATCCTGCAAATATTTGACAGCTGAAGGTTATTCAGTAAAAGGTGAAAGAAAGAATCAATATGAGCTGTTCTTTAGACTTTTGACAAACAATGTTCAGTGCTGCTGCTGATTATAAATATGGGCAGAAGAAATATGTGAGAGAGAGCATGGTTACAGTGCAGATGTTATACTGAAAGGACACAGTTCACAGATTTCCTTAAATGTGCATGAGAGATGTTTGTATGCCATGGTTGCACTGAAAAATTAACATGTCTAATGTCTAATATCTTTACGGCAGCACATTCCAAAACAATGATAATGGTATTAATTTCAATAATTTTTTTTATTACTGTTGATCTGCAAATAACTCCAATCAGCAGCGTAGAGGAGAGGATTAAACTATCTAAAGCATCTCTGCTCACACATTTCACTTTTTCTCCTGTTTCTATTGCAGAACAGTTAATTTTTAAATCTGAATCGCTTTTAAAAGCTTGAAGTTTGACACCAGAAATGTAACTTTTTTTTTTTTAGTAAAATCAATGTAATATATTTTTGCTCAATAATATTTTGTATTTTAGGATAATTTCATGGTACTAATTAATATTTATGGTATAATTATGATCAATTTTTTCTCATCTAAAATAATATTTTTTTTCCCCTAATATTTTCATCTCATCTAAAGCATCTCTGCTCACACATTTTTATTTTCAGTAAAATCAATGTAATATTTTTTTGTTCAATAATATTTTTTCTTATGTTTTTATGAGAGAATTTCATGGTACTATTTAATATTTCTGCAATAATTATGATAATTTTTTCCCATCAAATATATATATTTTTTCTAATATTTTCATCTCATCTAAAGCATCTTTGCTCACACATTTCTCTTTTTCTCCTCTGTTTCTAAAACAGAACCAGTTAATTTCTTACAAAATAACTATATTAAAAATATATTAAAAATCAATCTTCAGTTGATTCATCTTCCTCTGATGCTGACAGACACTGAACTGAAATACTAACAGTGATTTCTAACCACTGAATCTACAGCAACACAGCAAAAGAAATTATTTTTAACTGCAATGTGAGTTTATCATCTAAATGTATTATGATGAGAGAGAAAGACTGTTTTTGTGAAATAATACAAAGACAATAAACAGACATGATTTCTATTGTGATGTCCTCTGGATGAACACGATCAATCAGTGTATTCTGATCACGAATCAACGACTCTTATGAACCGGTTTGACTGAATCACTCACTGAATGAATCGTTCTGAGACGCTGTCGACTGATTCACTGCAGCGGATGTTATGTTATTATTAAGAACATTCTGTCATAATAAATGCTACTTTCATTTAATGTTGTCAAAAGTAGTATTGATTCTTCAAGCACTTAAAGAATCATTAATGGAGTCAGTTAATAAACTGGAATCTTAAATTCCTTATGATTCCTTTCACAAGTCGTCTATTATTTTACTGTCTAAACTGATCAAGATGTTTCCATCCAAAGTTAAGAATTAAACTTATGCACAAAATTGCAATATTGCATAAAACAATAGCGAATAAAGCACCAGTTTCCATCCAGTGAGCTGAAGAGAACAAAATCATCACTTCCTGATTAACATGCGCTAAATATCACAAAGATAAAAGTAATCTGCTGCAGCAGGAGAAGGCACTAATCATTTTTGTAAACAGTAAATCACGAGCTTCAGAGCACAGACGAAACTCAGTCATGTTTTCTTATTTTCAGAGTCTGTTTGTGAACGCAGTTCTGGGAGTTAATTATAACGTTATGGCGTTATTTTACTGCCAAATGTCGAGAGCGCATGTTTGTAGCACCAAAGTAGATTAATATAATGCGCGAGCGCGAATCTCCCTGCTCGCGTGCGGATTTCCTTTACTCTCGCACAAAACCGGACGCGCGCGCTCGGATATACGCTGCTCTCGCGCAGAGAGAGTGCGTGCACTTAAAATGTGTCTCCTCTCCACAAGTGTGCGTGTGCGTGCTCAAACTTTGTCCTGTGCACTCTCACATCTCTCCGTGCTCTTGCGCTAGATATTAATTATTTTCACACCTGGATTAAACATCAAAAGTTATCAACCAATCAGATTTTTCTATGACTGACCCATGAAAATACTAGGCCTACGTGAAGAGGGAACTGATCCTGGAATTTCTCTACAATTTAATAATATTTAGTCATATCAAATGTATATTAGAAATGGCTAGGAATCGGGTGCTTGGATGATTTATTAAAAATAAAAATAAAAACTAGTTTGTCTAATTGTTTGGTCAAACCCTCTGAGCGATTTATCTAAACAAACAAACAAAAAAGTATATGATTCTTAAAGTTCATGTGGCCATATGTATTGTGTACTTGGGTTGAAATAAATAAATAAATATATATATATATATATATCTTCTGATTTAAGACAGAACTAGGGTCAGATGCACTATTCCCTAAATAGCCTACTTAAGATGTGGAGACCTAATATAACACTATAATGAATTTATCATATTTGTGATAACATCACTACATTATATTCTATGGGTTTAATGCATCTGCAGACAGTGTCATTACCTATAACTAGAAATAGATAAATAAAAAAACTCCCAATAAATGTCCAAACATCGATTCTATCAGAGCATTTAGTGTGTTATGATATCATCGTTTACAGCTATTTTTGCATTTGATGTTGTTTGATAGGAATTGTTACTTACTATTGCCAACAACTGAGAATTTATTGCAATGATTTTAAATTCAGTTGAGATATCTGACATAATATGACATAACATTGACTTTTATATGAAGTCTTTAGAGCCATGGGTTTTTAGATAAATCGAGGGGTTTGATCAATCATAGTTGAACAGAGGTTATTTATGTACAAATCATCCAAGCACATAATTTCTAGCCATTTCAAAAATACATTTGATTAACATTGCTAAATATTATTAAACTGGAAATAAATGAAAGATCCTTCTTTGATTGTCAAAATATTTCACAGAAAAGAACAAAATACAAACATAAAAGATATAAAGTAAAACAAAGTAGCCTACAATAACCAGTGTGTTAAAACAAAAATACAACAATAAAAAAAAATGAAGGAAAGGCCCTAATGAAGAAATCTGTTTCAAGATATTTTTAAAAGTGCATAATGATAACTTTTGACAAGGTTTACTTCAGGTGCGAAAATAATTAATCTTCACATATATATATATATATATATATATATATATATATATATATATATATATATACATATATACATATATATATATACACATACATATATACATATATATATATATATATATATATATATATTTATTTATTTATTTATTTATTTATTTATTTCAACCCAAGTACACAATACATATGGCCACATGAACTTTAAGAATCATATTTTTGTTTGTTTGTTTAGATAAATCGCTCAGAGGGTTTGACCAAACAATTAGACAAACTAGTTTTTATTTTTATTTTTAATAAATCATCCAAGCACCCGATTCCTAGCCATTTCTAATATACATTTGATATGACTAAATATTATTAAATTGTAGAGAAATTCCAGGATCAGTTCCCTCTTCACGTAGGCCTAGTATTTTCATGGGTCAGTCATAGAAAAATCTGATTGGTTGATAACTTTTGATGTTTAATCCAGGTGTGAAAATAATTAATATCTAGAGCAAGAGCACGGAGAGATGTGAGAGTGCACAGGACAAAGTTTGAGCGCGCACACGCACACTTGAGCCAGAGGAGAGACACATTTTAAGTGCGCGCACTCTCTCTGCGCGAGAGCAGCGTATATCCGAGCGCGCGCGTCCGGTTTTGTGCGAGAGTAAAGGAAATCCGCACGCGAGCAGGGAGATTCGTGCTCGCGCATTATATTAATCTACTTTCGTGCTACAAACATGCGCTCTCGACATTTGGCAGTAAAATAACGCCATATAACGAATCACTTTACGTGACTTTGCTCAAGCATTTTAAAACGACAAAACTATTATTTCAGATGCTGTTTGACGAGATCGAGTTATGTATGCGTCCCATCGCAAACTCACACGTGTTTTTTGATACGCATTAAGAAATTTATTTAGTGAAAGTGTTTCCATCATAGTATATGCACATGTTTTCCTACCGGATAAGAAATGTATCCAACTTAGTTGAGCGCATACTTTTTTATGCGCATTTTTAAAGTTTATGCGCATCTTGGTGTTTCCATCCAGCGTTTTTTTATGCGATATCCCAAAATGCGCTTAAAAATAGGTGGATGGAAACATAAAGCAGAGTTTTCTGGACAGCAGAGAGCAGAATCTCTAAAGTGACCATGATATTAAAATCAAACCAGAACTATATTTGATTGATCTCAGAGCAAAACTAGATCAAGTTGATCAAGATCAGCTCTGATGCTGCTTCAACAGAGACTCGTCTGAGAGTTTAATACAGTTTTAATAGTTGATCGCTCTGCAGCAGAGACACAGATGTGTGTCTGTTTACATTTGAATCTTCTGACAGTTGATTCAGTTGAGATTCAGTTGAGATTCAGTTGAGTTTCAGTTGAGTTTGAACGGACTCAACATTCCGAACACTGAAATGAATGAAAGTCAATGAGATTCTTGTGAGTCTTGATCATCTGCTGCAGGAAAACTGTCTGATCAGTTAGAAAAGATAAAATAATAAACAAATTAATCAGCTTAAGTCAGGAAAATAACAATAATGGCTTCTCAATTCATTAATTGATTATTGATTATTTATTTTATTTGAAATGAAATGATATTTGAATTGATCTGTCTGTCTTTCTGTCTCTCTTCACTGGGTTCAGTGTGTCTCTGTGTCTCTGAGCTTCTCGTTAGAGTTCATTATTCATTAGAAACAATGAAAGTCCAGCTGAAACACCAGCTTAGACCTGTATTTATAGCTCCTGCTTGTCTATGTGGTCTAGTGCTTGTCTGGAGCTGGGTAAGGTAGTTAATAAGTCTGGTGGGATCGTTTAAGAAAGCAGCATTCAAACACACATATAAGGGTTCCCAGCTGAAGTGCTCACTGGACTCTATCTAGTGCACTTCCTCACTGTCTACATAGAGAGCTTCTTCTGAAGCAGTGATTGAAACAGAGCCTCATAAGAGACTAATGTGGAGTTCACTCATGTTTCTTTCACAGCAGTGAGGGAAACATTGACTGACAAAATCAGATTTTTGTTTACATTCGATGAAAATGATCATAATTTGATGAAGTGTTTTATTCACGTCAATCGTTCATTGTGTGGGTCACTATAAAGTTTACTCTGTTCTTATCTCAGTTGACGGCCCTCACTTTCTTGTGTTCAGAGAGAAGAAGATGAATTTATGTGTCGTGAATCCGACAGGCTTTGTCTCCTTTACTGGGTTTTTTTATTTTAAATGAAATTATATTTTAATTCAGGTCTCTGAGTCGCAGAAGTGTTGTGTTTGTGTTGTTGAGCTCTTTCTCCTGCATTCATCAAATAATCAACACCTTCTGAAAGACCAGCTTAGACTGGTTTATGAGGGTTTGTGCTGGTCTGATGCTGGTTTAGATGCTAATTAAGGAAGTTAAGAACCAGTTCATTTCTTACAAAAGAAGAACTAGATTAAAAAGATATTAAAATCAAACTTTGTTGCTTGAGAAAGCAGTTTAAAAAGCCTGAAGATTGAAGTAGTTTTAAATTTGAATTGCTTTTAAAAACTTGACGTTTGAACATCTGAAATGTAACTTTGTTTTATTTTCAGTAAAATTATTATAATATATTTTTGTTCAATAATATTTTGTCTTTTTTATTTAGCATTTTGAGAGAATTTCATGATTCTAATTAATATTTATGCAATAATTATTATCAATTTTTCCCACCAAAAATATTTTTTCCCTAATATTTTCATCTCATCTAAAGCATCTCTTTCAATTTCAATTTCAAAAATCTTCATTTGTCCCCAAGCAGCACTTCAAGAAAGACAACACTTTTTCAGACAAATAAACGATGTACAAATAAATAAATAAGTTAAAAAAAAAAAAAAAAAAAACTGAAGAATTTAAAAAGTATAAACAAGAATTGTAGATTTCCAGGAACTATGTCTTTACAATATTACAATATTATTGCAATGATAATGGTAAACAATATTAATGACAATAAATAACAGCAAAGATAATTTGGCTCTATAATAATGATAATGATGATAATAATATAATAATATGGTGTAGATGGTGTAATAATCATAATAATAATAATAATTATGGTGTAATAATATGGCTCCCGCGGGACCAAGCGCAGATCTCGCGGGAGCGGGCTGTTTTAGCTGTGCTTCGGTCAGAAAGTCTCGCGAGACTCGCGGGGAACGCTGGGATTTGGCGTGTAATAGAAACGGAGTCAACACACGAAGTTGAGAAGAACAATAAAGCATCTGTTTACTCGACAAAAGCAAAGCAAGGCAAGACATCTGGAAACAATTCTCAAATCTCACTGAAATAAATGGGAAACTTCGTAAGTTGCGATAAATGTTCAAAAGTGTTCGTTTACGACGGATGTAAATCTGGCAGCTCAGGCGACACCTATTTATCTCAGTTCTATGTGTTTATTTATTTATTTAATAAGTTAAAGTTTTTCATATTGTGCTTTGGCTTATTTACAGAAACTGTTTGTTAGCAGTTAAACGGTTAGTTTAGTTAACAGTTTGTCGCGTGTGAATCATGCAGGAGTTTAAACACTGAGGCGCGCGAGCTGTGGCTTTGTTTTAACGGTTAATGTTTATAACGCTAATAAAAAACACCCGATGTTTTTGTCACGTGTGGTGCTTTGGTTTAGCATGACTTCATCTTATTTAAACACAATCATGTTTAAAGCCTGTTATTCTGGATGTTAACTTGAATGAATATTTAGTTGAGTATTTGTGTATATTTTTCACGAGCTCTGAGAGAAAGTCGACGGGTTTAAGAAACTAAATTGTGTCTCTGCATCAAATTCACAGCAAAAAATACATTTCATATGTTAATTTAGTTTTGTTCGTAACATAATATAAAGGCATATTATAATATTAAAATGTAAATAGCTGTTTTTAAATACATTAAATTTGTGAAAACGTACATTTTTGAACGATTATGATTAAGTTATTTTTTTATTATCTGGTAAACAAGTAAAACTACACATTCTGAGCAGTTATAGTTATAAGCCGTGTGTTAGTAGATAGTTATTGTGCTACACTTTAAGAAAGTCTGTAAAATAGAGCACAATCTACTCTGTTAATATGAAGGATTCTCTGTATTGATTTTTTTCACAGGTTTTTTACCTGCATTTTTAAATCACGCAGTATTTTGTGTTTTCGGGTTTCAGCAGAACAAAGACATTCATACAGGTTTGGAACTACTTGAGGGTGAGGAAATGATGACCGAATTTTCATTTTTGGGTGAACTATCCCTTTAAGAAATGTAATCAAGTAAAAGTACAAGTAATTTAAATTGTAATTTAAATTAATTTAATTTAAATTGTACTTGAATAAAGTAAAAATCCCCCAAAATAATACTTAAGTAAAGTAATTAAGTAAAATTACTCAAGTATTTTACACCTCTGTTAATAAGTGTAGTTACTAGTAATATTACATATTTACAGTATTTCTTGGTAATGCACATTTGACAGTAAAGCACTGAGCTTGAGTTAGGAAGCACAACATTTTTTATAGTTTTAAAATACTTTTATTAACAACAGTAACGTGCAAAATGTAAGTTTTATATACAAAATTAACATATTCTACTCTTATTAAATGTACCATTATTCTTCTGTAGTATTATATGAAACTGACCAACAACTTCAGTTATTATAAAAGGAGCTCTTTTGCTTTGTGTGATTCAGTCAGAGAAGTTTGTTTATCAAGGCACTTTGTGACTTTTCTTACTTCATACACAAAAAAGAGCAAACGTTTACAAAATTAGATTTCTTGATTATTTAAAATTTTATAATAGTGATTTTATAATTTCAAGATGTAAAGTAAAAAGTAGAAATTAATGACTAATAAGCCTATAAATGTTCTTCTGCTGCCATCTACTGGTTATAGTGGTAATTTGATGCCCCTTTTTTTTAATTTTACAAATGTGTTTGTTTACCACAAAGTATATTTTAGTCATCCCTTTAAAAATAACATTTTAATTGTATGCTTTTTAGAGTTTTAAAGTGCTGTAAATAGTTGTGTGAAATACTTAAAAGGGCTTGAATTTCTCTCTCAAAAGTTGTACAAACCCTTAAATGCATAATGTAATGAAATTCAACTATTTCTGCCACAACACCATGGTTATAGTTAGCGTTACTTCTGTTTATATGTCAGCGCTGTTTGACCTGTTTATAACAGATTTCTGTGCAGAATTTGAATGCTTCTCACTAGAGCTCACGGCAAGCTTATTCATTCTGCAGCAAATTCAAGTGCTTCTCACTGGATCTTGGAGCAAGGTACAGTAACACGAAATCAACACTGCTTCCTGAGTAAACCTGTTCTGAGCTCGGAGAAGTTTGTTTGCGCTGCGCTGATCCCAGCTGATTGTCTGCGCTGCACAGCTCGTAGCACGGTTTCACTAGTTTTGTTTCGCTTGCTGTTGATGTTCTCATATGCAACAGAAATAGCAGCGCTTATGAGGTGGGTCAATGTGGTGGTCATGCTAGTGTGATTGCTCACAAAATTTAGTCGCACTGGCAGAAAAAAACAGTCACAAAATGCGACCATTTGGTTGCAGTCTGGAGCCCTGTATAGGAAGTGACAAAAAACTGTTGAAAATTCTAGAAAATGTTTCTTATCCTGTAAGTCCCGACTCTTTTGTGCCCTGAGGTGGAAATGCCCTAACAGTAGGGATGCCCTAACTTTACATTTTGGACAGCCATTGTTTTTTTTTTTGTTATTATTTTTACATTTACATTTGGGTTATTGTTTTCTTTCTCACTTTAGATGCTGGTGAAAAAACCGCCAGGCTAAAGCATTCAAAGTGGAAATTTCTGTGGTGGCTCAATAATCCAGGATTGGGATGGTGGAAGGAGCAGAAGAACCAGAAGATCAGAGACTGGTGCGCCTGAGGGAACCGATTTACCTAATGTCTTAGTTAAGCCAAAAATTTTCATCACTCACCTTCATGTCATTCCAAACCTTTAAGACTTTTGTTCATCTTTGAAACATAAATGTAGATCTTTTTAATGAAATCTGAGAAAGCCTCAGAAAGGTTGTAAAGACCTCATTAAATTAATCTATGTGACTCCAGGGGCCTGTATCATGAAGCCGGTTTAGGCCGGGCATACACTGTGCGATTTCAGCAAGGTATCAACTCACACTGTAGGAGAAGATCACATGCGATGTAAAGCCACAGCTCACGATTTATGTGCTCACACTATACGTGTGAAATACTCGGGTTGCGCTTGCGCAGACGATGACACCGTATATGGACGATAGCCAGAGATAACTTAAAAATTAAAAAAAATCGCTGATATCGTGAGGATTTGGCATTTCCAATTAATGTATTAAATTATTGTTATTATTATTATTATTATTGTAGCTTTATTATTAAATGTATAGGTCTACAATTAATTTGCCCCAAAATAATTGCGCATTTACCGCACAACTGAGACGCGAATAATAAAAGATTAATTTAGATTACTCCTCACTGAAAATTATTTAAAACATTTAGATATATTAATAGGCCTATAATTAAAATTCTCAACCATCTAGCTAGCCTGTCCGACTCCGAACAGCTTAATGAATAATCAGTCAATGAAAATAAAACCTTTATTACAGACAAGGAAATTCCAAAAACAACTTGTTTAACACGAAATACTTCAATTCTGTTGTTGTTGTTTTTCACTAGGTATATCAGCCATATGAGATTTTTTTTCAACAATAGCCTATCCAAAACTACCCAATATGTCTTTCGTCTCCTCTGAGAGAATATGTGCTGTTAATGCAGCGACAGATTCCGAAAGCTCGGTCAGTTTTTACTTTCACTTTCTGTAGCTTGAATTGACTGGATTTGAAAACTTCTTCTCGGGCATTACTCTCATGCAGTTTGCAAATTGTTTGTGTGGTATGCACTGGCTCGCCTTCATGGTTTAAAACTGAAATATTTATAATTTTGCAACGTTTTTGTCTTTATCACTGATTGCAAAATTATGGACAATGATTCACATTTCCGTGATAATAACATTATTTTAATCTAAAGATCTCCCTCTTTTCGTTTTCTTTCTTGCTGCAATAAAGTTTAAATAGTTAAAGATCTGTTTTAGCGTAGGCGCAGTGAGGGAAAAAGCACTGAGTTTAGGGCAGTCGGTTCGTAGCTTTGTGAAAAAAAAAAAGTGACATCTCTGACGCAATAAAGCCACTCCTCCAGTTTCTCTTACTCCAAATTAAAGGACGCACATAAAACATTTTTAAAGATAAAATCATCTGATTTTTAGAGATGATTATTTTTTATTATTTATAGAATTATTATACCCTTAATCCATTACACAAGCCAGCTTAATTTAATGGTACATGGTACAGGCCCCAGTTGTTTAACCACAATTTATGAAGTGATGTGAATGTTTTGTGTGCACAAAAAAACATTGCATTTTTATTTACAAAGTAACATGTTCACGAGAGCACCATGATGCATCAGTGTTGTGTTGGCGTGAGAACTGGCCATCTCATGCTGCTTTTGTGAAAATGCGTTGGATATACATAATTTGTGAATAAAGACATACTATTTTTGTAGTTGCTGTTTTTTGCGTACACAAGGCATCTGTTAAAAATATCTTCATTTGTGTTCTGCACAAAAGGGTCTTATGGGTTTGGAGTGACATGAGGGTAAATAGCCTAATGACAGAATTTACATTTTTGGGTGAAATATGTTCTAATGTGGTTATAATTGGTCATTGTTCTGTTTTATAAACAATTTCAATGTCTTAAAGATTTATTGTTTTGAAAAATGATGTTTATACAGTCTACTTTAAGTACTTTTGTTAATATTTATACCTCTGTGATTATGGTATCTTAATTATCTGAAATGTCTGCTAGCAAATATTATGCTACCATATCTGCATACCTGTTTATATTGATGCTGAGCACGGAACGTCCTGAATACTTTCATTCATATTTCGCTGTATATCCTATGTTTTTATTAATAATTTGGGTGTATTTTACTGTTCATATGTGTGCGTTTTTCAAAATAAATGAACTGAATTAATTTCGAGTCTGTATTCATCATTCACAGCTGTTGAAACAGCCTAGAGGATGGCTCTTTTGGATGTAAGTGGATATAAATATAATTCCGCGTCACAGTTTGTCTTTAATCAAACGCATCTTCTCGACAGACTCAATCATTATAGTTTTGGGGACAAATGCCAGGAGTTCGCGGTACCTGTCGGAGTCGACGTAAGTAACCTAACTTTATTATCAAAGTCAATTCATTACTTGATCCTAGAGAGAACATTACGGTGTTAGTGATAGCTAAAATCACATTTTGTGAGAAAATGAAAGAAGCAGAAGATTGCACCCAAACAGTTCGCTTCTATAAGAATATGCATTTTGCTTATTGGAGCATAGGGGGCAGACTCTCAGCAACAGTGAAAATAGCTACCATTCAAATAAAAAATATATAAATAAATAAAGCCTGCTTTGTAACACATTATTCGGTGTTCTGATATTCTGTGTTCCCATCAGCCCTCTAAGTTTCTGAAGTCATGCAGTTGTGAGGATGGTGTTTCCATAGATCTGAATCATGGCACCACAACCCTGGCATTTAAGTTCCGTCATGGAGTCATTGTGGCCGTTGACTCCAGAGCATCAGCTGGAAAATACATCGGTAAGCATCCAGTTATTAAGAGTGTAAACACCTCCTTAAGTCAAAAGCAAGCTTATTTTACAGCTACACCATAGGCTACATAGTCAAATTGTGTTTCTTTGTTAAATAATGATGTTCTTCCCAATGTGTTGCAGCATCAAAGGAGGCCAATAAAGTGATTGAGATCAACCCTTACCTGCTGGGCACCATGTCCGGCAGCGCTGCAGACTGTCAGTACTGGGAGAGACTGCTGGCTAAAGAGTGCAGGTCTGTCTCAACATGCTTCTGAGAGCGGTGAAGCATCTGATCACAGGATGAAGTTACCAGCTTGTGTTTGTGTTAGGAAATGTCTAAAGAATCTAAAGCCTTAATAAAGATATCTAAAGATTATTAGAAGAACAAACCTTTAAAATGACTATTCATATCACGTGAAAACAACCTTTTGAATTCACTGGTAAAGATTTAAAGATATAGTTGAAAATTCTGTCATTATTTACTAACACTCATGTCATTCCAAACATGTATGACTTTCTTTCTTCTGGTGAGCTCAAAAAGAAAATATTTTGAAGAATGCTTTAGTTAAACTCTAAAAAGGACACAAAGTTATCAAGCAACACTTTTATGATGAACAGATCAAAATTTAAACCTCTTTTTGCTCTCAAATCACATCAATACATTGATCAAGGCATAGTTAGACTACATCAAATATGGCAACAAACCTCAAACGTCAACTAACATCAAATCTTATCAGTTCTTGCATGTCACATGACTGAACACCATGATATTTTAGGATCGCGTCATAGGAATTGAAAATGCATTTTCCCTCCATTACTGTTGTGATTTTTCAGAAGCCTGTTATATTGATTCTTACACTGATTGTTATTTTTTGTCAATATATTAATATACACATTTCAATAAGGAAATGCCCTTAACTGAAAATTGAGTGTTTAATCTTATTATTATACATTACTGACACTCTATCCTCCAATTTGATACTGTTAAGTGCTTTGACGCAATCTTTTTTGTTAAAAGCGCTATATAAATAAAGGTGACTTGACAAGTATTTGTGTGTTTTAAAAATAGACTTTACAAACTGCGTAACAAGCAGAGGATCTCAGTGTCTGCTGCCTCTAAACTGCTGTGCAACATGATGCTGGGATACAGAGGCATGGGTCTGTCTATGGGGAGTATGATCTGTGGCTGGGACAAACAGGTGAAGTGTTGTGTGTTTTTTGGTTGTTTGCATATTTTCAGGGTGCTCTCAGTCAAAGCATATAGTATTATACAACAATATTAAAACAATAAAATATTATTATTATTATTGTAATGTTCTTTGTAAGTTCTCATAATCTTGAAGTATAACAATCATGCATACATAATCTTGAGTTATGTTTATATTATTGTTTTCCCTCACATCAGTGTCCAGGTCTGTACTATGTGGATGATAATGGCACTCGTCTCTCTGGCCGGATGTTCTCCACTGGCTGTGGGAACAGTTATGCGTATGGTGTCGTGGACAGTGGTTATCGTGAGGATATGACTGTGGAGGAGGCATATGAGCTGGGCCGTCGTGGTATAGCTCATGCCACACACAGAGACGCTTACTCTGGTGGTGTGGTCAACCGTAAGTACAGCAGTTTATTACAAACTGGCTAGCAATAAATCTGAGAATGATCCCTTCTTTAACAGTAAAATAAAAATTTAATAATATTGACCTGCAGTAATGTGCCAGTTTGGTTTAACTAAAATCTTTGAGAAGTGTGAGTTTGTCCCCAACAATAATTCATGAATGTACACTATTGTTGCATAGTATTTGTGTGTCATATTTAAGAGATCAAGTCTTCACATATGTTTTCTCCTTCTAGTGTACCACATGCAGGAGGACGGCTGGATCAAGGTGTGTAAGGAGGACGTGTCAGAGTTAATCCACAAATATAAGAAGGGAATGTTCTGATCACATCTGATCTCTCATTTATCTGAAAATTAAAACATTTTCAAATCAAAGAGGCTTTTGGTGCATTATTTTTATTATCTGTTGTATTTTCTGTAACTGTTTCAGTGAATACATTTTTTTTTTTACTTAATACTTGCATGTAATGTATTGCAGGACAAATATACTTTTTGTGCTTAGTCTACCAAATGTGGAACTGTGCAGTTTGAAAACTTCAGAAAAATTATTTCATTTGAAAAGATTATTGCTAAACCTTCAAGAAATCTATAGGCAGTGCATTCTCCCTAATATTCAGATGTTATTTAAAAATAAAAAATAAAGTTTAATTTTTAAAGCTTTACCTTACAATTTGTCACATAAATAATTTAATAAAGTTTAGTGTACTGCTACTTACAGTGCCCTCCATAAGTATTGGAACAGTAAAGACAAAATTGCTCTGTTGGCTGTGGAGTCAAGACATTTGCAAATATGATTAAAATACGGTGGCCGATAGAGCTCAACGCACTGCAACTTCAGAAAACACATGCAAATAGATGAATATGAGACAAAACTACAGAATGTCACATTTTATTATTAGCCGTTTCAACAAATATATATTTTAGTTCATCCCGCTCATTGATGTGAGCATAAGTATTGGGACAGTTGAACATAAGGCAGATATAAAAGATTAAAAGCTATTATTTAGTTGCAGATCCCTTGCGCACAATCACAGCAGTGAGTCTGTGACCCATAGACACCACCAGACTCTTGGTCTCATCCTTTGAAATACTTTCCCCAGCCTTTAATGCAGCCAATTCCAATTGTTGCTTGTTTTGGGGAGTTTGTGCCTTTACTCTCCTCTTCAGCTGGTGAAATTCATGTTCAATCAGATTTAAATCTGGAGATTGACTTGGGCAATCTAAGACTTTCCATTTCTTTGCCCTTATAAATTCCTTGACTGAACTGGCAGGGTGTTTTGGGTCATTGTCCTGATGCAATATGAAGCACTTCCCAATGAATCTGGTGGCATTTTCTTGAATATTGGTAGGCAAGATGGATTTGTACCCTTCCAAATTCATTCTGCTACTTTCATCATACATTAAGTCATCAGTAAAGTTGAAAGGGCCTGTTCCAGAGACAGCCATGCATGCCCATGCCATGACACCACCTCCACCATACTTTACAGATGAGGCTGTTTGCTTGGGATCATTTGCAGTTCCCTTTTTTTTCTCCACATTTTTGCTTTCCCATCACTTAGATAAAGGTTCATCTTTGTCTCATCGGTCCATAAACACAGTCCCAAAACTCTTCTGGCTCACCTTTGTGCTTTTTTGCAAACTCTAATCTTGCCTTTCTATTTTTGGTGCTGGTCAGAGGTTTGCATCTTGCTGTGTAGCCTTTGTTATTCTATGTCAAAGTCTCCTGAGGACAGTAGATTGTCAGAGCATCACCCCAGCTTTCTGGAAGTTGTTGGTGATTTAACAGACATGTCTTTTAGGGTTCATTTTCACAGCTTTTATGATTTGTCTGTCATCAACTACTGTTGTTTTCTCAGCCGATCAGGTCGTTGTTGGTTGCTGGTGTCGCTGGTGGTTTCCAAACTCTTGATTTCTCCATGCCCTTTGTTTTTGCTGTAGCTCTAATTGACTTCCTCTTTTCTTTTAGCATCCAAATTGCTTGCTTTTCTCTCAAAGTCAGCTCCCTCATCTTCATCCTGGTTTGTGTGTGTCATCATCGAATGCAAGATTCAGAATACAGAAGTAATGGATATAACTGATACGACACATTCCCTGCTTTTATTATCTGAAGAATTAATGCAACAGGACACAGCTGATCACTTAGAAAGACCTGTGAGGAAACTGTTCCAATGCTTATGCTCACATCAGATCTGGGGATGAAACTCTAAAAGTGCTGATCTTCTTAGCTGGTAAAACATCTATGTGTTGAATCACCCAATAATAAAATGTGACATTCTGTAGTTTTGTCTCATATTCATCTTTTAATCATATTTGTAAATGTCTTGACTCCACAGCCAACAGAGCAATTTTGTCTTTACTGTTCCAATACTTTTGGAGGGCACTGTATATCAGTATTCACGGGACACACAAAAACTTGTTTCCTGTAAATTTAATTATTTCCTTTGTACAACTTGCAGTTGCTACTTATTCACTTCTAATTTCAACTTATTTACCTTAGTAACTTGTCTCCATATTGTTTGTGGTGTGTATCTTAAAATACTATATCAAAGTCTTGGCAGGCAGGTCTCCAGTAAGGGTAATCAATTAAATGTATTTTAATTGGTTACATTTCTTTTTATAATAAATAAACATGTAAAGGCAAACAATTTGACCAGTATAAAATCACATTTTCCATCAAAGGTGTAGTGATCTCTGGACTTCTTGTCATCAGCTTTTGGGCTTAAGCTTCAAGTATCAGTATTTAAAGTAGCAGTCAACTCCTCAGTATTTGTTTTTACTTTTTTTTAAACCAACAGTCAGGTACTGCAAAAAAGCCAAAGTTTGTCCAATAGGCTAATTTTCATCTGTTGCCCATGTGCCAGGTTTTAAACCTAAAGTTAAAATATAATCATTTATCACATAACAATCACAGTTGTGAATACTGTTAATAAAACATATCAATACAATAATGAAAAAACAAACAAACAAACAAACAAAAAAGCAATTTAAACATATATCAAAAAAATACCTGATATGGATATTGTCCATTTAAAAAAATAAGCCCTTTATGATTTAGACCCATTACATACACAAAACTCAAGACAATCGCAATTATGAAAGCTTATAATTA